>CM023455.1:51327012-51707012 GCA_013339765.2 Haemaphysalis longicornis
CGAGTTTAATTTTCGGCAGCCCCACTTGCCGAGCATTGTTCAGCAAGCCTCGGCCGCTGGCTGGACGAAAACGAGGTCGAGCGGCGGTGGCTGGCGAACCGTTTGCGCTGCTTTCTTTACATGGCTGCCGAGGAGGTCTTGTCAAAAAACACTCCTCTGGTGATTAACTAGATCCAAAAAAGTTGTCACGGGGAAGAGGGCAGGAAAATCTGGAGAAGGCGCAATGCAGCAGGGCATATATGCAGGGGAATAAGAAAACGGAAATTAAAAAGATAAAAGTATAGTATAAGCACGCAAAAAGGATTTTTGTTAGCGTAAAAGCGAACTGGAGAAGTTCTGTCTTATTCCTTAATGCGAAATGTATAAAATGGTTTTCAAAACAGTGGGTAACCGAAAATTAAGTGTTCTTTTTCCGGCGGCGGCTTCCCGAACGCAGTTTAGCGGCCTTTTCCAATAGGGTGCTGGGCGCCAATCCGGCAAGAATGCACTTCACCTCCCTAGGACTCTTAATGAGTTTTGAGGATCCCGTTAATGCGTCAAAAAAAAAAAGGCAAAACAACCCTTTTGTTTGTTTCTTGTTCCTGTGAGCCTAACCGTGATGCAACAATTGTTTTCCAGCACAGTTCAGTGGTGTTAGCGGATTCCAAAAAGATTATGCGTTCACGCGCGTTTGTGCGAGTTCAGCGAAGTGGAAGCGTCATGCATTCGTATGCGTATGCGTCCTGGATTCAGCGAATGCGATCAAGCGGAATAGGAATAAAATGTACTTATCAAAGTTTGAGCCTTAGAAGAGACTCCTCGCTATTGAAAAATTCGAAAAATGTTGCTTTGAAACTGTCCCGACGTCTGTGGCTGTGGTTCGTTTTTGGCCTGTCTACAATTTATTTCTCACCCCAAGTAGACATGTATGAAACGAAGGTTTGGTGCGCACCTAATTGGAGAGAATGTCTATGCGAGTGTGTGTCGCATGTACTTCGTGCTCGCACCTAAAAAAAATGCTTTGCTTTTGTATACCACGATGCGCTACAGGGACAAATCATACTATGTCTCGGAAAACGTCCGGGGCGGTTGATTTTTTTGGTGGTTTTGCATGATTGGCTGCGCGCAAAAACGTCTAAAGAAGACGCCCGATCAGCCAATCACACTTGATTATCTGAGAAACAAACTTTACCGGACGTTTTCGTGCCCTCACAAAAATATCTCCTGTGGTACCTCTACTCCACCGTTATATGATTTCGGTTTCCTGTAACTAAACGCAATAGAGTTTTTAAAAGTAATTGTTTATGGTCACTCCAAGCTGCAATTCGCAATTCCTAAGTGGTTTGTTCTGAATTAAAACCGCGCTAATTTGCTGGCACTCAAACGAAGATAAGCAACTTTTCGTGAGCTTGTGAAACCTGGTGATGCTATCTGTTAGGAACGTCATCCCAACTTTGCGAATATGTACACGTCTGCCAAATCTGAATCAAATGTATGTGTTGAACAGAACGTTATATTTAAACTAACTAAAAGCAAATCTATCATTAAAAACTACGAAATTTGTGAGGCTTCTAAGAATCCACTTTTCAGAGCTTTTCAAATAAGGTGTAATGACATATTAGTAGAAATTGAGAACTAAAAATGGGGTTGGCAGAGCATGTATGACGAAGGCAAGATAGCCGTTGGCCATTAGGGAAAGAGAGTAGATTCCTAGGGAAGGCAATACCGGTGGGAGGGGGCGGAAGAAACGGAGGTGGACAGATGAGATCAAGAAGTCGGAGGGGATAAATTGGTTGCAATTACCACAGGAATGAGAGAATTGGAGATTTATGGGAGAGGCCTTTGCCCTGCAGCGGGCGTACACAGCCTGACAATGATGATGAATGACGCCGAATATACAAAAAAGTTATGTAACCAAACATGTTTGTAGGTGACCGCCAGAAAAACTATCTGTTTGGCAGTACACCTTTGTTGGTACGATCTTGAACATTTATCTCGTGGGTGGTTTCATCAGATAAGGCTTTATGTGTAGTATGTAGTTTTTCAAACTTAAAGGAAAATTAACAATATTTCACCATTATCTGGTAGTTTTTATCTTCATTTGCAAATCTGGTTTAATTATATGTAAAAAAAGTTGGCGCGTAAGGATAAGTACTCACCCCACGGGAAGTAGAAAAAAAAACTTTTGTTACGACGGCACTAATAGCCGCAACGGGCCAATTCACACTAAGGGTTATCTTGTTAGTCATAATGTACCTTTTTTACCTGATTTGTTTCCTTCAGGTTTCAGCTCCCGAAGTGCCGAGAATATTCAACCCGGTTGCATACCAAAATACGAGCACCTAATCTGCATATATTTATGCCGCAGTTCTTAACGCATGCACAAGACCCTAATTTGATACAGTGCGTCTCCTTTCTGGTTGGTTGTAATTCATTCGTGACCACCCTTGTTATCCTGCTTCCAGGGACTTTTAAATGATGTTGTTTATTTAAATCCGCGGCGCACAGTTCAAAAATACGCCCCTGGAGCCACAAAAGTACGATATTATAAGAACACTTGAAAACGCTCACTTACAGCGCCCTCTTCCAGCGACGATCTGAAGAAATCTTAAAGAGTACGAAAAATGATTCATATGTACGAATACAAAAAAACAGCTATAGGTCAGCGGCGTTTTGAACTTTCATGCAGTGTTTCTCAGCTTGCGCGGGACAGAAATAATCAACCGCCAAAAATTCAATGGTGCTCAAAATTCTGCTCCTTTGATGTGAAGCCGAAAGCCTCACTGTACACTTTACCTTTTTATGTGCCGAAACATCGTATTTTTGTCCTATTTTAAGCTTTAGCTTTTTTTTTCATCGTTTTCCGGCAGTTATTTCGAGGGGCTTCTTTTCTCCTACACCATGTTTGTGTCTCTTTCTTCGCTTTCGTTTTACTCGTTACGGCGCAAACTATGCCCGCAAGGATACTAGCGCACGCCCAAGTTTCCGTAAACTGAGGGTCCCATGCGACTGCTGTGCCCCTCTTCTACCTACGTTAGGTTCTCAAAGCTCCTCACTCTGGTCTAATAAACCAAGGGAGTTTATACGATGAGGAAAGAAACCCGAACCATGCCAACAATTTCTGGGGTAAAGCAGGGAGCGTGCGGATTTGTACGGGTACTAGAGCGCTCGGATGCTGCTGTTCAGGCCTGTTTTCACATTTGGTCGTATAGCAAGTGCGTTTTTACTTATTTAGTCCTTCTGGCGGCCACCATCTTCTCGAACGAACAACTACAGCTTGATGGTTTTTCGCGGAATGGGGTTCTGAAGGCTTTCAGCTTTGAAAGTTGCATTGAAACAACATGACACTCAGCCGATGGCTGTAAACTGAAGTTGCGCCATTATGCAGACTGCACTTCGCGAAATGTCGAAAAATGGCAGCTCTACTAGGTTTTCTTGGTACCTGAATCCTCTTATTTTTTGAAAAAGCACTTAATTATATCTTCCCAAGAGCGGCGAGAGAGGCGTGAAAGCTTTAAGGCGCCAAAACTACGTTAAAAATGCGTCGTAATCCCTAAAAGTGCTGTGGGATCCGTCGACCCCCAAGGACAACACTCGAGCGTCAAGGTAGAAGACAAGCGACCGTCAAGGTCTGCATTTATTGGAACGTCGAGCGGTAAGGGCAGAGAAAGAAGCAATGCGTGCGCTCGCGAAGCGCGATCTCTGATGATGATGATTCCAGTCAAGGGAGCCTGGCCTCAGTATGGAAAGATGATTCGCAGCCGCTGTCGATGGCGATGGGGCTGTGTAGCAACGCTTCAGAAGGTTCTATAGGTGCATTCAAACTTTGCTGAAATTCCGGGTCCTTGATCGCAAACTTTGAAAGACCTGAATAGCAATATAGGAAAAAACCCATGAGACACTTTTGGCGCTGCAAGTAAACGATTCTACGAGCAATCTGAATGTGCACAAATGTGTCTTTATAAGATAAATGTATATATTGCACTCCCTCTTAATCATTCAACCCTGTGTTGTATTATCTAGACCTGTTCCTTTCTGTGTACTTTTCAAGTACCCGTTTTAATCGAATGGAAGCCTGGTTTCACGCAAACGCTCGTGTACAGAGATCTTAAAGCTTTTTGGTCGACCGACGCTTTGCTTTTTGACAGATGCTTTGCCAACGTTCCCACTAAGAAAACATTTAGTTTAAACCTTTTTAGATAAAATCGTGATGACTGTGCGAATTCTCATGCACATTTTGTAAACACATTTACGTAAAGTGAAACAAATTTTAATGTATTCGCTTAGTCTGCGCCAGCTGCATTGTCTTTGGTGTGAGCTGTTGCAGTTTT
This sequence comes from Haemaphysalis longicornis, assembly GCA_013339765.2. Lineage (NCBI taxonomy): Eukaryota > Metazoa > Arthropoda > Arachnida > Ixodida > Ixodidae > Haemaphysalis > Haemaphysalis longicornis. Next base: position 51,331,323 of record CM023455.1, read on the forward strand.
GCCGGAGCGAAACTGTATGCTCTACTGAAACGGAATGTTGGTATTTGTTTTCTTAAATATGTAATCAAAAGAACCTTGTCCGCAAAAATGTCCCGGTGGTAATGTTCAACCAAAAACATTTTTTTTTAAAAACAACACCTTTTAATCTTCTCATGCTGCAAACCTCTCATGAGCACACACAGAACAAGGACCGCGGGCGACAAGGGCGAGGGTGACTCTAGGAGCAGGAAAAATATTCTCGAGGCTCGAAACAAAACCTCAGACGTCCTGTGTTTTTTGGACGCGAAGGGACGATACAATGAGTAATTATAGGAAATAAAGGCTCCTCTGTTCAACCCGAAACTGCGTAGAGCCTGCTAAGTGTTTATTCCAGGCGTGTGATGAGTGTGTTCGTGATAACGGCTCTAGTGTACTCCAGATGTTCACGGCTTCTAATGGCGTTCTGATGGTCGTTTAGAGCAAAATGAACACCAAAATAATCTCCTGTCGCAGTTTTTGTTTTTGAGTTTGTAACTACTTTCTATTCCTGCCGTGTTAAATTACATAATTCCGTTGTGTGACCGCATTTGGGCACTCCTATTTCCCGTTTGGCTGAGAAAAGAATGCGTTTAGCTGATGCGGCTAAAAAAATCAAAAATACACTACATCAGAGAACTGAAAACAGAAGTTTCGCTCCTAGAAAAAAATTGCCTTGGTTAAATGTGGTTAAACAAGGTTTGGGGTTAAAGCTTCGTTACCACGCGGACAGTGCTTGGAGAACACGGGCGGAATTACACCGCAAGAAAAAAGACAAATGCTACTCACCACAATCGACACTCTAGGAGAACGCACGCAGTAAACTCAGTTGCAGCCAGTGCCTCCTATATTACTATAAAAGTAACTTTCTTACTTTTTAAGCATCTGAGAATGAACACCCCTCTCTGGCAACGAACGAGTAATCTGGCGCTTTCACTCTAACCGCACGAGGCAATGGCTATCGCCTTGGCTAAGCGGGATAACCAGATTGATGTCACGGGAGGTACACAGCGCTGTGCCATTTGTGCTATGAATTCAAGCGCAAGTAGGTCCACGAACAAGGCCTATATCTTTTCCACTACCTTCGTTATTCAGATGGGGCTGCTGAATAAAAGAAACAAAGCGAAGTAGTTCATTTTGACGCTAATGAGCGCCGACAGTTGGCACCTCGATGCCTGCGTCTTCGTGTGCACGTGTTCGGGTGAATAAAGGGCAGAATTTGCTAAAACGACGGTCTGTCGCTTTGAAACAACGACGTAGCACCATGCAAATGCATGTGTTCTGGGGTAGGGGCCATCGCTTCGGGGTGCGTTGCGGAGAGAATGAGCCACCGAAAAGCAGTGTGGCAAGGGCGCAAAGTGACACCCACTGCCCCCTGTCTTTTAGCGTGTCGATTCGCGGCCTTGCCACACCGCTTTTCGGCGGCTCATTCTCTCCGCAGCGCAGCCCAAAGCGACGGCGCCTACCCAGAACACATGCATTGGCATGGCGCTACCCAGTCGTTTCAAACCGAAGACCCGTTGTTTTAGAGAATTCGGCCCATGCTTTCGGTTTCGGTTCGGTTTCGCTCGCACATTTTTTAAGGGATTGTGGTTTCAGTCGGATTTATCCAATGTTCAGCGCGTGCAACCCAGTGCCTAACGTCGATGTTCTGACGGCGCCATACCGACATAATATAAAGAGCGATGTGCAAGTTCATATGGATGCACAATATACATTTAAATGCTCCTGGGAAGGCACATTTCATTTCCGTGTTTTACCCATTCCTATGAAGTAAACATCAACTACATTTTTTTAAAGTCCAAATCTCTGACCTCCGCACATTCGAATGTGTGGGTGTGCGCACCAGTTGTTGCGCCTAAATTGTTTGTCTTGAAAAAAAGGAGACTCCGATAGGTTGTTTTGTATTCGCCGTGAATGAGCAGAAAGTTAGTCGCGATTATATGCTTAAAAAGCAATGTTTTTCTTCCCACTAGTTGTTAAAAGCGACACGGATTGTAAGTTTCCTTCCCAAAAAATCTCCAGGTGTCGCAGAGGTCTTCTTTTTTACAATGTCATACCTAGGGAAGCATGAATACTATGCGCAGTGTTTACTCAATACAAATTCCATTGAGCGCAGATTGCTCTTTCCGTGCTTTCCTTACAATGTTACCCAGTCAGAATGTTGGATTTGACTTCCGCAGTTGTGACTTCCAAGGAGTCCGTAGCAGCAGCAGTCGGCCTGTAGGTACCTGGACTTATAAAGTGTTCACAATGAGAGCAATGCCTCACAATATATGTACGCACAACAGTGAAGGAATGTCCACAAATGAGCGCCAGAACGGTGCGCAACGCGAAGCGCACAGGTATGAACTGGAAACAAGTAACAGTCAAGGAATGTCCACAAATGAGCGCCAGAACGGTCCGCAACGCGGAGCGCACAGGTATGAACGGGAAACAAGTAAACAGTCAAGGAATGTCCACAAATGAGCGCCAGAACGGTCCGCAACGCGAAGCGCACAGGTATGAACTGGAAACAAGTAACAGCCAAGGAATGTCCACAAATGAGCGCCAGAACGGTCCGCAACGCGGAGCGCACAGGTATGAACTGGAAACAAGTTTGTCCCGGCTTTATTTTCATACCTCGGAAGTTTTTTTTTGTGCACCGTAAAACCTGTAGAGCAATGGCCCGTTTCGGCCAGGCGACTTTGTAAGCCAGGCCTAGAAGCTTTTTTATATGGATGCCGAATTCCAAACAGAACGAACTACGCCCTACTCCTAATAGGTTCCAAAAGCACGTAGTTTGCCGTAAAGAGGCAGTAAGAAGATGCCGGAAACAGAAGCTGTTAAACATTTTGTTACGTAAAGTAGTTGTGCAGTAGTCACGCCATATTTGGAAGCCCATTTCACTGGTTTCTGTGGATATCAGTAGGCCGGTAACCGCGCACCATTTACAGTCGGTTAGGCTAGGCTTTAAGCCTTGCTGGAATGAGATTGAACGGATTGGGCAATCAATATAACGTCAAAGTACATGCTCTGAGGAAACCTTTGTGATCGTATAAAACGCGGAAACCTATATTTTTTTCTGGCGTACGCAGCTTGGCCTCAGCACAGCAAACTCTCAGGGAACAGATTTTCTAGCGAATATAAAAAATTACGCCTACCTCCCCTCGCGGCAACCCTGGTGTGATGCAACGCATCTCATGGGGCTTCCATTGGCGTTTTCTATCGTATTGATTACGCTTATAGCAGGGATTCTCACATGAAGGGGAGGTGGGCGCAATTTTCCATTTTCACCATGCAATGCACATGCAGTACACGTATGCTCAGGTACGGTCTCTATTGCAGACGAGAATGAGTGTCTTGTGGTCCGTAAAGTGCACAGTTAGGGGCTCGACGATTGCATCAAGCAATCGTCGAGTACTGCGAGAGAGTGCAAGCGTAACGCGGACGACCGTCGACTGAGACCGTCAGAGCGCGGCATGCCGCTTTATATTCACAGCGCCCGAAGGAGAGGAGAGCGCGGAGAGAGACAGTACTGCACATGCGCTGCGCGAGCACCGCCGAGCGCAGCACCGCCCACCGGCGTCTAGCAACGGAGTGAGAGCGCGCTGCGCCAACCCGCAGCTGTTTGGGAGAGAGCGTTCGCTATCGGAGATAGGAGAGGAGGAGAGGCGCAGCTGTGCGGACAACGCCGGACAGACGCAAGAAGGACAGAGGGGCGAGCATGAGATGCGTTGCATCTAATAACGAGAATGCATGGCAAAGTAGTACTCACCCATGCTTTATGCAGGCATCAAGGAAAATCCCGTACTTTGATAAACCACGACGTATCCGTTTCAAATTATGATAGTTTGTTCATCGTTCAAGTTGTCCGGTCTGCTTGAAACACAAGCTATGTGCTTTTATCAAAGTAAAATTTGCTGGTGGTTAAACCTGCTTCTTTTCTCGTCCCAACTTGTTGTTTCTAGTTTTATTCGCACAAGATATAAAATATCCAAACCAACGCTGCCAAATCTCTCTTGCCTCAGCAAAATAGGGACAGCAATTCTATGACAAAAAGTGGACACAACTGCTACAAGGGTTATAAAACCAAAAGCATGAATGTACAGTTACACGCCTTAGACGCGTTGCCTCCACCTTGTGCCGTCGTATGTATGTGCAGTCTTGCTGTTTTGGACACTGTGCTTTGCATTCCCCCTTGGCGCATTCGACTAGCCTTCACGCGTCTCCTACGCGTCGCGCTGCTGAGTAATGAAGTTGACGACGATGTGGAATTTGCCGGCTTGCTACCTAGCTTGTTTGTCGGGGTGCTTCGGCTCTCCATCTGCGGTTGAGATGGGAAGGCGATGAAGATCGCAATGCCATCGCAACGCCCTTGCCGTCTGTGCATTCATAAATGCATTCGGAGAAAATTTCCCTCCCAGAAAATTTACAAAATTTCCTAGTGTTAAGTGCACAACTACATGCGGGGAAGTTTGCAGCCGTCAGCAATCCTAGGTGTGCGGTTTTGGTAAACGCAGGCACTTAGAGTGCAAATTTGTCAAGTGTACATTAAGAAAAAATGAGGCAAATATAGCTAGTAGCCTAATTTATTCTGCGGGTCCTTGGATGCTCTGAAATGAATCATTGGCGTGTTTTTTATTCAAGTAAAGCACACTTTGAAATCCAACCCACCCTACATTTTTCTAGAGTTAATCGTGGTAAATGATATTTATTTTCATGTCGGCGCACTGGTTCAGCTCAGTGAATTTACAGGTAGGTAAAAACATATTGTGATAGAACGAATGTGGAATGTATTTAACGCCAAAGGGACGAAGGGTATGCAACATTGTCAGGATTAGGGAGTTTGACACGCCGAAGCTGCACCTCGCAATGGTGGGTCGTCGTAGTGGAGGGCTGTATATTTATTTTGCTCCCTTAGTTTGTTACCTGAGGAGCCTGAGTCTCTGTGCTCAGGAGCCCAAGATCATTGTTTTAAAGCCACTTCTTCTTGTAAATACTATATTAATAATTATCCCGTTTGTACGTATGTGCCGAAAATATTCGAAAACATATCGGTTTGTAGTTAAACTTAGGTTTCTGTATCCAAATTTGGTATTATTGGCAGTACCCGCCATGATGGCTCAGTGGCTAAGGCGTTGCGATTCTGCAGCACGACGTCGTGGGTTCGATTCCTCGGCGCGGCGGCCACTTTTTTGATGAAGGCAAAGAGCAAAAACGTTGTGTTTACGAGATTTCGGCGCATGTAAAGATCCCCAGGTGGTCAAAATTATTCCGCAGCCCTCCACTACGGCGCGCCTCATCGCCTGCGTTGCGTCGGCGCGTTAAACCCTACAATCAATCAATCAATCAATCAATCAATCAATCAATCAATCAATCAATCAATCAATCAATCAATCAATCAATCAATCAATCAATCAATCAATCAATCAATCGACAAATCAATCAATCAATCAATCAATCAATCAATCAATCAATCGATCGATCGATCGATCAATTATCGGCAGTACTGCCGAGACAGTTTTTATGTGCCCTGAATAAGTACGTCAGCGGGTGTTATGAAGGTAGGGCATGGAGAAAGAACAATATGGGGGGGGGGGAAACGAGGCTTCCTAACACAGCCAGATAATGTCACAAGCGCTCGTCATACGTTAAGCTAGCGGCATCTGCCGCGGGTGAAGACACTGTGCGGCTGCCGCTTTTGGCATTGCACAGCACAGCCACGGAAAGAAGTGCGGCCGCTATCATCTCGTCCATCAGCTGCCGCTCAAACTCCTTCATCGTTGCAGCGACGATGCTTTGCAGTCCGCCTTGGTTTTCGTTGTGACATAATCGGGTCGCTCGCCCGCGCTTATCGCGATGGGCCGTTTCGCCTCCTATATATTCTTGCTCCGTGAAGTAGGAGTTAGATTTCGTCTCTCCATCTTCTTGGTGACTGATGAAGACGAAATAATGACGTTCTTAAAGAATCCCGAGTCGAGAGGACGATGTCGACTCGCTCCGATGACCAAAGTGCAATGCTTGATGCAGGTGAGGGATGAGGACTGCCTTTCTTGCTGGATATTAGCTTTACTTACACTATTAACATTACTCCAAGTATTTACATGAGGGCGGAATGACGGTTACATTGTCACTCTGCCCGCAGCAGCCTCTTCGGCCAAGATCTCTACTGAACTAGATCCCTCTCGACCGACCTCAGACAAAGCCTAACACTCCAATTTTGATCCATAAAACCACGCCTCCAAAGGGGGCGTTCAAGAAAGAACGAAAGCCTTTTTTAAAATATTTAATATGAACCTTTGATTGCCCCAAGAACCAACCAATCCTACACATGTCCCCACCTGTGGTCACGTCACTCAACACTCTCTCTCATGCACTCATTGTACGTTTCCCGCGCACGTTATTGCAACCGCCACGCAAATGCAAGACATCTGCCACCTAAAGTCACTGACCGCGCGGAGTGGTCGAACCATTACGTTGAGCGGGCGGCATCTGCTCGAAAGCCAAAGCCGAACGCTTAGAGCGGTGTTCGCGCGGCTTACATCTTACAGTGTCCTCGCCTTCCCGCCCTGCCTCTGTCGCCAGCGCACATAGGCACAGGGACGGAATCGTGGCTAATCCCTTCCCAGACTAAGAGACGCCGCTGCCCGCCACGTGCATGGCGGGAAGAGCTGCTTCAACCCCAGGCGAGTATTCCCTAGGCGAATGACCCATCAAGGAACAGCACCGACGTTGGATTCGCAAATCCTCCAAAAATACGCCGCCCGCCATTTAGACAATAAGAGACGGCATCCTTTCGCTTCCCGTCAGCTCGTCCACTTTGATGACGAACGGCGGAGCCATTTCCCAATATTGGCAAGCCATATTAGCAGCATGCGCGCAGTCCGAAAGGGAACCCAGCACCGGGACTGTTTTCACTGCTGTGCTCTTATCCGCCGTTCACTGAGACTGCCCGGTCGAGCTGACCGCATAACATCGCAACAAAGGCACTCGGGCTAAGCACCCCCTTCTTATACCACACAAAAGGAACAATCACAAAGCATGCACTCGGCAGCTCCCAACTTCGCGTCCGGGTGGTTGCATCAAACCAACGCAGCATGAGAGCTACAAGTGGAGTCGACGCCGATACATGAGCCACCAGCGGTTTTCATTAAATAAATGAGGAGCCCGAACTTTACGGCAGGGTAACAATAAGGTTTCCTAAAAGTGTTCCCATCCTATTTGTACAAAATCAGTCTTCGACTCTTTTGCTGCATGTGTAGAGACAACAAAACACTATTCAAATCTAGCATAGACGGGGGTTCTTTCTAGAACGATTTCCTACAATGTCATACTAAGATGCCTTGATTGAAGTTTTTGGGCTCAACAACCTTTGAAAATGTCTTCGTAAACAACGTATTTTTTCGGGACTAAAAAGGACTTTTGCAGAGTAAATGTGTGCAACCTAAGTGCGCTGAAACTTTCATTTGTTAAGGTGCTTCTGAGGCGACAAGCTGGAGGAAATATTTTGAATAGGATGATCATATGTTCGGTAATTTACAAAAAAAGAAGAGCATCTTTTCTGCTGAATGTCCAACGTTATTACGTTACTTTTAGTCAACTCTTGGGCTCATGTTTAAGCATTAGTTAAATTTTAAACCAAACGGCAATGATACGCTGCCGCTGGTTAGCATAAATACGTTGAGACAAACTGTATTGTTAAGAGTATGTTGGTGAGCAACAGCAAACAATGACTTCTTTGTAATTCGTAGCACTCCAAGGTATGCTAAAACACTTAGCTCAAATCCTCTGGAAGGGAGGATTGCAACTCACGTTCCACAGACTACTCCAGATAAAGGAACATGTTTCCTCCACACCATACCACAGAAGAAAAGGGGTAGTAATTTGAGAGCCTGAACAAGTTTTGTTGTCTTGAGTGTAAATTTCATAGGCCATGCTTGCCTAAGAATATTTCATAGAATAAACCGGAACGTTGGGATTGATTTCCCCTATCATGCAACCAAACAAATTCTGTTAAATACAATATTTTTAAAACAATAACACCGAGCAATATTATCAAGATGCATTGCTGCAGTGAAGGGAAGAACATTCGACAAAGTAAGAATCAACTACAACAACGGAAAAAGTCTTTCATGCTTCAAAGTTCTACTTGACGCATTTCGTTTTCCTCCAAAGTGCCAAATCAGGGAAGGACTGAAGAAATGAAGGCCAAGAAAAATAAAAATTATCCTTTCTTCATTCGGAAACTGGGCAGAGGCCACTACCTTTTTCTAGAACGGGTGAAGATTAGGTTTGTAGCCTGGGCCAGTGTATTTCGCTTTTGTGCGATTCCTAATGGCTTCGAGGATGTTGCTAGCGGCGCAAAAACCCCCAAAGTCATTTTTTTACCAGTTCTCGGTAATGTTTTCGAAACGATTAAGCAAACAGTTGTTTTCCAAGACACAATTACCGAGTGTAAGACATTCGACGCTGTAATTATGCGCTCCCGTACCATCTCCTATGGCTACGCAGAGCTCTATTAAGGGAAGGAGGTAGAGCTATGGGCCCTTGCGTGCCCTGATGTGCCTTTCCGCGCCTAAAACACAGAACACTGTTTTATTTGATGTAAATCCCACCTGCGAGTGCAACCTGATTTGCATTTTTCAATGATCTTACACACTCGCTCAAATCACGCTAATTTTCACACATCCGTACGAATACGGCCAACGTTTCGTGATTTGGAATTCAAAGACAATTACGTAGGACATAAGGGCGCCAATTTGCATTCGCAATCCTGCGTTATTGCACACCTTCGCCAGAAATTGTAATGCATGCCAGCAAGGGCAACTTTAGTGTTAAGCCAACATCAACAGGGGAACTACATACACGGAAAAGCTTTTTTGAAACTGCACAAAACCATTTTTTCAAGAAAAAACAATACAGGTAACCTGAATACAAGGTGCTGTTGACTAAAACTTGATTATCAAGGTATAAAGAAGCACATAATGCTGAACCAATCTGGTAAGCAGTTCTGTAAATAAAAGCTTTCTTGAGTAAAACGTGTTTTAACCTCTAGCATGATATTGGCAGGTAAGTTTGGTAAGTTGCGAGGGCATACTTGACACCTATTGTGTAGACATGTTTAAGCTAGAGGTGATTTACTTGTACTCTTTTTAATAAAAAAATTCAAGCTTCTCGGTTATTATCATTGCGCTTGAGTTGCTGTACCAATTACTGGAAAATACGCGGGCGACTCCCGATGCAAGCTTCAGTGATTTGCGACTATTTCGATGCTTAGCTTATAACGCTCCTTTACAAAAAAAGAACGAATGTATGCCCTAATAAGCTGGTACTGATTCAAGTGGATTGCCGCTTCATCGTCGACTACAGTAAACAACAAACATCTGGGCATGTGTGGTTACTTTAAATTGTTTCCCTTTTTTGTCTTTTATATATTAGGGTTAGAAATTGGTTGCCCTAGCACTTATTCCCTATATTGTGCTACCCCTTGCAATGAATTTATTGGCTTCAGTTTTTAATTAGGGCTGGCAGCGTAAAAATTCCTGAGGCAATATTGTGTTGGTGACTGCCACTGTAGAGGGTCATGCTCAAAGAATTACTTTGAGTCGGTTATTCCTATGTGGTCCACATATCAACAGAAAAATTCATAAATCGGGGGTGTTTTATACATTCATGGCTGCCATGCATGTGTAGACCTGAGGCTTGTCATCAATAACTGCAATATGAAGTAGAAAAAACTGCGCGTAAAGACAGGACCGTGACAAGTAGACAGGACAAGCGCAGGCTGCGCTTGTCCCTGTCTACTTGTCACGGTCCTGTCTTTTACGCGCAGTTTTTTCTACTTTCATGATGCTGCACCAACTAGCCCAACAACATGCAATAACTGCAATATCTGGCTTACGATAACTCCATTCCACTTCTTAATCCAAAAAAAGGTTATATCTCAACATTCATGAAAGGCTCTAACAGGATAAAACTTCACGTCAAATTTCTTCAAATGCTTCTGAAAAAGTTTGAAATGTCATCGAAAAATGTCTTTGAGAAATAGACAACGTCATGGTAACAAACATCGTCCCAAAGTACACAAACATGGTCGTGTGTGAAGAAATTTCGCTTATAGGTTATGTACAAATGTCGATAAAATGCGAGAGACGAAAACCGCCATTTCGACCGTTATTGCTGTATTACTATTGCGAAGTTTTTTGGTACTTGTCTCCGCTAGAACGGTTTTTTGAAATTGTAACTGCCACGCCGCCCATAGTGGCTAGTACAACGCGATCTCTGGAAAGTGAAGCATTTGGTTTGAAAAATCGATTCGGGCAAAGAAGATTTATTTTGTATAACCGTTTTTTTTGGCCACCGCCGGTACTTTTTGGTTCGTTCCAATGGCGCCACTGTACTGCGCCATCCCCAGCTAGCAATTTTACTTTTACCGTTTTTATCCCAAATTGCTAACCACCAAGACGCTCTTTCGCGTGGCCAGTTTTAATCCTCCAAATGCGCAGCATTCAAAAAGGGGTGTCGAGCCAAAGTGTTTTGCGAAAACATACATAATTGAATAATTTGAAAAGACACAAAACACAGATTCTTCGGAGTGATTAAGCAGTGGTAAAAACACCCTTACTATTGGAGGAGGTATTTTATGTATTCGCCTTGGCCAGGTCGGCGATTTTGTTACGATAAGTTAGAGCCAACAGCAACGCGTCGGTCAATTAGCTGGGAATGCACGGAGGAGTCTTGGAATGGGCGTTTGCAGCGTGAACACACTAGCGCTACGGTCACTTGAGTCTGTTGTATTAAGAAGTAGTTCATACTTCCATCTAATTGTTAAAATACTTTTATCTACGCCAGAGGACGCCAAACAAGCGGCCGCAAATTTTCCCTTTTAAAATTGCGCAATAACCCGTTCAATACTGCTGTGGTTGCAAGTCTTTTCCCGAGTGCTTTTTTGTTTCCTCTTCTTGTGGTGACATGTTCGTGGCGCAGTTTTTCTAGAGCCACACTTGTATAATTTAACTGGCGTCATTATTGTCCATCAGTGGCTTCAAATCAGCAGGGTTGCTTAGTTTTGACAACGAATTTAAACAATGTGTCATTTAAGCATAATTTTTCAGGAAAGTGAATAGAACGTTTGTAACGAAAATATTACTTCTACCACGTGTACTGCAGTATGTGATACCACGAAGTCAAAAGCACTACGGGAGGGACTCATAATTGTGGTATGTCGAAGCATTTTTCAATGAGATTCAAGAATATGGTTTTACTTATTCTGTTTTATTGTTTATTCTAAATTATTTACCCTTTTTGGAGCATCTTACATTGTTGCAGTATTACTGTGAATGTTTTTTTGTAATATTGCCTTTGCATTAACTCATCGACTGGTCCCGGGGCAGTCACTGACTTGTTTGCCCTTTTCTGCAGTGTTTTTACTTGTGTATCTTCCTTACACACTTCAATAAACTCGTTCCACTGCTTGTCCTTTTTCTTCCTCTTCAGTCTTCTTCAAAACTTCAAGAGGTGTGCTGACACCGACCATACTTTCTTTGAAGGCAGCTGAGTTCAAGTGCTCGGCAATGCTTCATTTTGTTGCACCCGTTTTGTTGTTATTTTTCCTGTGCTTTGTATTTGTATTTCCTCTAGGCCTTCCTCTATGTTATTGTTTTTTTTTAATTTTCTCTGACGTGTTGTAACCGCACGTGATTCACTATTAGTCTGTGAAATATCGCTGCTGGAGGGCGTCGCGACACAAGCCTAGTAAAGGATTACGCTTGCATGAGAATATATTACTGTATATTACTGAGTTAAATAAATTTTCTTCTAATATTTTAGTAAAATATTCCTACAATACTGTGGAACACAAGCCCCTTAGACCAAGCGTGGTGGAAAGAAGACACGGCTTCCACGCCAAATCAACCATCGGACTGGTCGGCATGCTCGTTAACCAGGCGTTTTTAATTTACAACACCCCATTCAGTATGCACAGCGTTCCGGAACCTCTACAGTTCAAAGCAAGCTCAGGGCGTAAATTAAAGGCGACGATGCCTAAAGCAGCAGCAGGCTCATTACACCGACCAATTCACCGCACGATGTGCAGCTCGTGGAAGTGTTTCAGCGTCCCTACCAAGCATGCCGGCACCACTCCAAAGTTAATGGTCGAAGTAGGCGTCGGTAGCGCACTGCTTAGCGTAGGGGACCCACGATCACAGGACCGCACTTTGGTACCAGGCCGGAAAAGCGGGCTGGGAATTGAGCAGTTTGGTGCAGAAGTCGTTCTTTGCTTATTATGTCGTTCTACCAAGTGGTTCCTCGCTTGCCTCCCAATAAATGCGGTACTTAGGATGCAGCGGAATCCACTGCTTCCCCAACAGTTAAGTGATGATTGCTACGGGGCTTCAAGGAAAGGGCACCAGAGGAGAGCCGTTTCTCACGCTCGTTGATATTTGCCCTTATTTGGTAAAGATGGCAATTATTGGGACTCTTGATTTCAGTATAATTGAACTTATGAATTATTGGAATTACGTAAAAGTAGTTTGTATATTTATTTGATGTTGAAGGTCGCTATATTTTTCGTGTAGCTTCTTTTGTACCTCGTCGCTTATAACAACCTAATAGGCTCGCCAAACCTCTGGTTTGGCGAGCCAAAGCTAGCGCTGCAGTTACTTATTTCTTTAGACCCGCCTCTTCTGTCTCAAGTTGCATCTCAGTCTCGCGCTGCGATGTTCATTACCACTGCAATGAATTCTGAAGCGTAAGCCAATGGGACAGTAAAAATAATAGGGCAGTCTATAAGCAAGCTCTAATATAAACTTTTTAGGCATGCATAAATATTTGGCTGTCTACTAAAGTACCCACTAGTAAAGCTTTTTTCACCCAGACTTTCGCTGTTTGACCGCATTCGGATGCCGCGCGTAAATTACTAAGAGTGGGCACCCATTTTTGTGGCTTTCTAAGGTATAACCGTTACTTTTTATATCGATGGGGTCTTCAATTTTGTAAATTTTTTGAAGTGGATTGCACAGAATTACGGCATTTTCAGACGTTATGTTTTAAAGATTTGGTGTACAGTATCTACTTTTTGAGTTGTTCTGGTATGCGATATACCGCGCTCACACGTCCCGTAATCAAGAAAACACATTCGAAGAGATCTTGGCTTCGCTCATTTAGGCATTGCGGAGTATTCGCTTGCAGAGTTTTTATGCTCTGATAGGGGCGTGAGAGTGGGGAAAACGTTAGAATGGGAGCCATGGGGAAAGTTGGAAAAATTTGAACCATTGCAATAACCGATACTCAGTTCTGAATCCAAAAAAGCAACAAATATAGAATACTTCAATACAGTAAACATAAACAATCGTAGGGGGGTCAAAGAAAGGCCAAGAACAAATGTAGCTAGTCTAAACAAGTAATACGTCTTTATCGAGTGTACTAACAATTCTGGACAATGACGTGTAAGACAAAAGAGAAAAATCTTCAGAAAGAAATATAGGAACAAACAGTTCTACCCAGTTTCGAAAAAAATGAAGCTAAAAATTGGCCGTACAACGTTTCCGAAAGGTGAGAAGGACCGTAAACAATAGACGAAAGGCCAAGAATTTTTTGGGCCGTTTTTGAGGGATACTCAGCATAGCATCAAATGAAGTAAAATGGAAAGAACTGGGCCGTATTATGAGAGAATCACTGAAATTTGATGGACCCGCAGACAAAGTGAGAACAATAATGACGGGCAAAAAAGTGTATCCCACCACACAGTGTTCTTTGTATATCACTGCAGGCAGGCAATTCGTGGCAGGGGGAAAGTCGACGTCGTCGAGGCTGGTTTTGTTTTAATGGGGGTAATGACTTCTACGGCCTGGCACCCAACCTGACAACCATCCAGGCGTTGGTTAATAGCTGTCTCCCTTATGTTAATGCTGGCGGCTGCACACCGACAGAGAATAAACATGTTGCCATATGAGGAGCGGGCGCGTCTTCTATGGACACGAGAGAGTGCGGTGGCTTGTGGCTTCTCCTGGACATATATTGATCGCAGCATAGAGCCGGAGGAACAGGCCGACTCAAACGCGCGTGGATGAGGGATCCTGGGTAGTGCGCTGGGCAATAGAGCGCGAGATTAAACGGTATTGACCACCCCTGAGAACAGGAAGACATCAGTACGGCTATTTAATTGTCACGTTTGTTTTTGCTATGTCATGAACAGTTGGGCTCCCAGATGTCGCGGTTCGACCTCTCCGCGTCCAATCCCTCCATAAAGTTTTCTCACTCGCTCTACCTCCAAATGCTTACCCAGAGTGGGGTGGTACTTCCTTTCAACTCCATAGATCTTCTGCCCGTGCGGGAGTGGGAAAAGAGCTGGTGGTTGCAAAAAGACATCTAAGGAACATGCTCCACCTGTAGGAGCAGGCGTGAACGGCTTTCTTTCCTTAAGAACGTATCACGCCATATTTATTTTTCACAAAATAAATTCCTGCGGCCAACTAGGAATCCTTCCACCATACCCGTAATGTGCTCTGTTTCTGACACAATTATTCATTCGTTGATGGATTGATTGTTAGGGTTTAACGCGACGACCCAACGCTGGCGGTGAGGCGCACCGTAGTGGAGGGCTTCGGATTAATTTTGACCACCTGGGGATCTTTAACGTGCGCCGAAATCTCGTACACACTAGCGGTTTTGCTGTTCGCCTCAATCAGAAAAGCGGCCGCCACTGCTGGGAATCGAACCCGCGACGTCGTACTCAGCAGCGAAAGGCCTTAGCCACTGAATCACCGCGGCCGGTCAATTATTTATTCGAAGCTCGAACGAATGTCCCTGATATTTTGCATATTTTGTAGCGCAAGCTACATTACGCTACCTCGGGCAGTCATCCCGGGGTGACAAGTTTATCCCTTGAGCATTAGAGGTCAAACCACACCTGCTTCCGCGAGAGCCCTGCACGGAGCAGCGGCTCAATAACGGGGAGAACTATGCAACGGGTAAGAGATGGACGAGGAGGGAAACGAGACGTGCGCGAAACCTCTACGCCCAATGTGGCGGAAGAAGGCAAAGATGCGCCGCCGCAGCGACAAGCCCGCATCACGAAGGAAGGCCATGACTTAGGAGACCACGCGGCGCATAGCCACGTGCGATAGGGGAAGACGAACATCCAGCTTTGATCCCTCGCACAGCGGCGAGGCTTAAACTACGCCGTGAGGCGAAAAAGATTAAACACGCTACTTACAAAAGGAAAGAACCGTGCACATTTTGCGGAATACGGAGAGACACACACCACAAGGGCTGACTCTCAACAGATCACTTTATTACAAGTTCCCGAAATAAATATCACACTAATGACAATACAAAACATACCAGTAGAGAAGAGAAACGATTGCCTGATCGGTCAGACCACCATGACATCAGTGAAGTTATCACCACATCCGGTTTTCCGTTGTCTTCAAGAATGCACTTTATTTTTGGCGTGATAGCCATCGAAGGCACGCTGGCACAGTTATCACCACCTCGTGCATTCCTTGCAGCTTCAACAAGTTTATTCGGGGTTTGGTTTTTGCTCTTAATAATTACCGTTGTTTTTTTCACACACTGGGATACGACCGGCACAAAGAATACAGTCACGTATAAGCTCCTCCACGTGGCCTTGTGATACCCGACGAACATTATAGTCAAGCTCGTTTAACCGTTCATTTAGGCATGAGGCATCGGCCTGTCTGGCCTATGTATTCAGTACCAAAGGCCATGGGGATCCGGTACAAACAACGTTTTCCCATTTAGCGAACTCTTTCTTATGCTTAGTAGTCCACTTGTGGTTTTCTCTGCGAACAGGGTTGCTTCTTTTGCTTTGCTGGGATAACTGGTTAGGTCCCGAAAATACGACGCTGCCGTTAGCACGCTGACAATTATCTTATGATTGTGGGAAAGCTTATGGAAGTATGCGATTACCGCCATCTTTTTTCCTGGGTTGAATTGTGCCTGCAAGCTCGTCGTGGTGGTTGGTGCTGCTTCTCTTTATTCGCCAAATTGTGCGCTGTTCCTTCCTTAGTATGTCACCACCAACTAGCCCAACATGGGAGCCTTTGAAACACGCTATAATTGCGGAAAGCTTCGCTACCTTCAAGACTTACTCATAAGTTTAAGCTTGCTTCATTTTTTTCGACAACACCAACCGCGAAATATATTTATCAACGTCCCAGGACTCCTTTGCACGAAAGAGAGCCACTCACTGGTGCCATGTTTCCCCGGTATTGAAAAACGTCCAGAGAGAACGCAAGACGCTCTACTAACAAGGAAGTTATACATGGTCGCCTGATAACGCAAACGAAAAGCCTTGAGGCTGTCCTTTATCAAATCCACCAGTTTGTGCCGCACGGTAATAATAGCAGAAATTAGAATGAGTAACACGAAATGACAAAGGGGAACAACCATTACGAAACGCAACCAGAAAAGCTTGTTTACTCGCAAGGTTTGACTGTTCAAGCGTCGCACAAAAGCTAGAAAACAATTTACGTGTTTTTTTACGCTGAAAAACGGTAATTGGACGCAGTTTCCAAATAATCAGGGGCACGACACCGCTACGACAATGGCGCATTCACCATTTGCCTTCATGCAGGTCATCCTGCTATTTGCCTTCCCTTCTTGGGGTGCTGACATACTCGACGACGAAAAGTGGCCAAAACTGGACGTCCACGAAGCTCTCGGCTGGCCACATTGGTCAGCACGCTTGAACGCACCGAAGAAGATTCGGCGCGAGATATAAGTGCCAGGCTACTGCTCCAACCTTCGGGCACCACATCGCTACAACAATGGCACGTTCATCATTTGCCTCAATGCAGGTTAGTTACTTGAATGAAGCCTGTTGTTGAACGAGTAGTAATTAATCTTGGACTGTGGTGTCGTGCCCAAGCGAAGTGTGTGATGTAGTCAAGCGGGTGTTTCTCTTCCGACGACGCGTATGATGCTGTCTTACTAGATATACACTTGCCCTGTCAGGTGATGTTGAGACTAACCCGGAGCTTGATGTGGCCGTAGGTACTGACTCGCTTAATTCTGAAACGGCCATAGGTATTGACGCGCTTCGTTCTCTTCACTGTTCGCGAAGCCAAGCAGGGAAGCAACAATATTGATAGAACTGAAGGGTGTTAACGAAAAGCAAAAGAAAACCGATATTCAAATAAAACAACTAACTGAGAGGGTAGCTACACTTAAATGGGGCCTCGCCTCGTGGAATCCTACGGCACCATGCTATTCTGACAATGCTTTTTCTGCCATAGCGAACCAACTTCATACTGTACAATCTGGTTATGAAGATTCTGACAATAAGCTACGACGATCTAAACTGTTGTTTTTTGATATTAAAGGTAAAGACAAAGAGGACTGGAACAGCTCTGAGGCTAAAATTATTAAATTCTGCTCAGATAAAAAAAAAACATCACAAGCACTCCTGCTCACTTTGAACGTGTTCACAGGCTGGGTAAATTTTCTCCCAATAGACAGAGGCCCAATATAGCTAAGCTAACTTGCTTCAAAGATACACAACGTATTCTCGGTTCGCCGCACCAGTTGAAAGGACCAACATTTCATATTGGTGAAGGTTTTTGTATTGGCTACGCGGTAAGCCAGGAAAAGGCTGGTCGAGTTCGCCACATCGCGACAAAAGCCTTTCACGTTGGCAGTTGATAAGCTGCGTATGAATAAGAAAACCTTTGTATTTGACCCTGCTTCCAACAATGTGGTGCAATCGTCCATGTAGATAAAGAAGTTTGCGCCCCCCCCCCTTCTCGAAATCAGCCGCAGAGACTTGACGTAGCACCACCACTAACGCCATCGTACACTAACATTCAAAGCCTAATGCCGAAACGCAACCAAACCCTCTTGCTAATAGATGTTAGTGATACAGGTGTTCTCGCGCTAACAGAAACATGGTTATGACCAGAAATAAATACCAGTGAAATTTTCGACACTGACACTTACAATGTCTATCGACAAGACCGTACTGACAATGGAGGGAGCGGACTGCAATTGGAAATTAGGAAAACAATACATTCAGTAAGTATTGATACTAACTGTGGACTCGAAATCACCTAGGCTGTATGCGTAACCCCCTCTGGTCACATATTAACAGGTGTGCACCGTCCACCGGACTTCTCCAAATCATTCATAGAACTTCGCAGCATTATCACTCATGCTACCCAGTGGTGTTGGCTTTCCACAAGTTACCTTTTAGGCGACTTTAATTACCCCTTATTGACTGGCCTAATCTATCATCGCATTGCCGTACCTCACTTGATTTTAATTTGTTCCCAGTTGTTTTTTAACGTATTGGGGGTTTTATTACTTTAGACCTTCTTTTAGCTAGCCCCCCAGAAACCATTGGAAACGTTATATTCATTAATGGCTTTAGCGACCACAAAGTAATCCAACTACCCATTTATGTCCCATCAACTTGAAATGGCTCCAAAACAAAAAAATTCAGATTACAATAAAGATAACTATTTGGATGTGAAGGGTGAAATAAATGTGTCTTTAAAAGACACTTTTTTACCATTGTTCTCTAGCCAGTGTGTCGATGAAAACTGCATGCTGTTCAGGAATAAAATGTCAGCGCTGATTGATAAACATGTTCCTGTAATCTCAATAAGTAGTGGTAAAAATAATCTCTGGTTTAATATGCATCTGAAACGTTTGAGGAAAAAAAACGCTTGTATTTGAACGCAAAGCGTGCTTCTATCCCAAGCCCTTGGCGAAAAACAAAAATTGTCGGAAAACTACACGTCTGCTGTTACCGCTGCTAAGCACAAAATTTTTCCTGCGACTTGCCTTCACTTCTCAAATCTCATCCCAGGAAGTTTTCGGACACACATTTACCTTGTAAAGCCGATAACAACAGTTCTTTACTAGGGAACAATCAAATGCCGCTTAGAAACCATCGGTGTTCGTCAGCATTCAACACGTATTTTGCATTTGTTTTCACGCGGAAAGATCATTCCAACGTCCCCATCATCCTCATTTTGACTGGTCATTCATGGAACGCATCGACATCACAGTTCAGGGAATCATCACTAATTTCTAACTTCAAAACTTTGACTTCCGTTGGCATAGATGGTATAATTATAAGGCGTTAAAAATACGATATCCATTTCAAGGCAGATTCTTTTTCATATCTTTCTAACATCTTTATCATCCGGACCACTACCTAACGACTGGAACACTGCAAAAGTGGTTCCGGTGTTTAAGAGAGGTGATAAAAGATCCCCCGATAACTATCGCCCCATTTCACTGACTTGCATTTGTTGCAAGCTTCTCGATCATATTATCGCCTCCCACATTTACAATCACCTCGAGTCTATTAATTTTTTTTCTCTAATCACACGGGTTTAGAAAAGGCTTCTCCTCAACTTTTGGAATTCACGGCTGACTTGCCCCTAAACATAGATAACAATCTACAAACCGATTGCATTTTTTATACTACTCTAAAGCTTTCTACTGCGTCACCCACTGCACGCCTCATTTCTAAATTATCAGTCCCTTCAGTTAGATTCCCTTACAATATTGTGCTTCGTAACTTCTTGTCGTTACCCACGCAATTTACAATAGTCAATAGCTGCAGCTCCCCCTTCACTGACGTCACATCGGCCGTCCCTCAAGGTAGTGTTCATGGCCTTTACTTTTTGTAATATACATTAATGACTTACCTACTAATTGCTCGTCTTCCATGCGGCTTTTTGAATATTATTGCATTATATATCGTCCCATAAGCACTCCTCATGATCATATCAATATTCAAAATGGCGTAAGCATATTTTATAATTGGTGTAACTCCTGGTAGATGAACCTTAACTTATCGAAGTGTAAAATAATTTCTTTATCTCACAAGCGAAATAATTCTAACCACATATATTCTAATAGTACCCCTGACGTGACAAGGGCAACAGCGTACAAATACCAAGAGTACACTTAACACCTAACTTGTCAAGGTCGTCTGATATAACCACAGTCTGTGCCAAATCATCGAAATTATTAGGTTATCTACGCCGATACCTTCGTAACGCGCCTACTCACATCCGTAAATTAGACTATTTACTTTCGTTCGTCCACAACTACAGTTTGCTTCATCTGTATGGTCACCACATCAAGCTTATTTATTACGAACACTAGAATAGATTCAAGATAGAGCTGCGTGCTTCAATTCTCGGAAACTATGACCGCCACGGCTAGTATTACTAAAAAAATAGGTATGTCGACACACCTGTTATAAACTCGCCGCTCAATGGCTCTTCTCTATCTTCTGCACAAATACATAAATTCAGCTCGCCATCCCCACTGGCTATGGAAGCACCTGTACGCATGTCAGCATGGCGTCATAATAAATTCAGTTTTTTGGCGAATATTTGGTAACACACGCTCATTCAATTTGTCTGCACTACTACGTGCCATTTCATTGTGGAATGATCTTCCAAACGCCATCGCCTGCTTATCTCGCCGTGATGCATTTCATGAGCGGCTTACCAGCCATTTTGCTTGAAGCTTACATCTTGACATTTATGTGATATTGTCAAACTTTGTTTTTTTTTCTTTTCGTTGTTTAAAATTGATATTCTAGTGTACTTTAGTGTATAACGCTTTCTTAAAATTTGATAATGATGTTGTCCCAGAATAAAGTATTATGCCATTTCACATTGCTTCTGTTTTAATTTCCTACCCCACCTCATACCAAGATGTTCATAATACCCTGCGTTACCAAACTCATGATGCGTAATTGTTGTTTCATTCTTTACCCCATTCTTTACCAAACTCATGATGCGTAATTGTTGTTTCATTCTTTACCCCAAATATCAGGTCCGTCGCGCGACGCTTCATTTGTAATTCGTGCAAGAGTGTATCGTCACAGCCTAACCCTAACGACGACCACGGCACTTCTTCGGCAGCAGAATCCTCGCCTGTTCCTTCGTCCACCCCTCTCGACGCAGCGGCCGCCACCCAGCCCGTTGACCTTGGCGTTGAGCTCGTCTCCCTCCGTGCCCTTCTCATGGACGCCTTGGAGGGCATTTCTTTTTTGTCCGACCAAGTCACTCAACTAGGGGAGGACAATGAGCGGCTCCGCCGGGAGAGTGCAACAAAGGCCGAGGCCCACGCTATCGCAGTGAAATCGCTGCGCCCGGAGGTTCAGTCTCTCCGCGGTGATTTGGCTCGTCTGAGGGGGCCGCCACGGCTGGCTCATTTCCCGCCGCTTCTAACCAGGACAGCCGCGGAGACGAAACCCGCTGACCCGCAGACGCCCGGCTCTGCCCAGAATGCTGCGTTTCTCCCTCCTTTCCTCTTCGTCGCCCACTCTTCAAGCCAACAATGAGGACGGCGAGCGTGTCTCGTCTGAAGCCGGGGGCGCACGGCATCGGCGGGGCTGCAGGAGCCAGGCGTTGCTTCCGGCTCGACAGGAAAGACCCAGCGGCCTGCGCGTTTTGGTGTTTGTGTGACCAGCGAACTGTCGGTGGTGGCATCACGACCTCGGCGGAAGGCAATGTTTGTCTCGAAGCTGTCTCGGCTACCAGCCCGGCCAGCTCCATGAACACTTTTTGCAAGCCTGGAGAGTACAGCCTCTGGCCTGTCGTCGACTGAAGACGCGCTATGCCTCATATTCGTCTTTCCACGTGCTTTGGACAGACGGGCATTCCAGCGCCTTCAGGATCCTAACCTGTGGCCCAAAAATTGTCTGTTCAAGCCGTTCGAGGGGACCCTACACGACCATCATCTCACCCATCTGAAACCAGGCAAGCTGTACAGGATACTTATCGTGCTATAAGTACTAATCTCAGGCAAGAAAAAAAAAATGTCATTTCAAAATGTCGATGACTTTCTCAAGGCTTTCCAACCATTATGTTCCAGCTCATGCACTGTTCTTCACGTAAATATTCGGAGCATTCGAAACATTGGGATGAATTTGCCCTACTCTCGAACCTTCTCTCAAACACGGTTGACGTTTTTGCACTCACTGAAATTAATATCACTGACGACACCTGTCCAGCACCTTCTGTCTTCCTGGTTACAGCAAACACTTCCTCACCCGAAAAAATAGCAGGGGTGGTGGCCTTGCCGTGTTCATTAAGCACAGTTTGTTATGTTTCAAATATTAACATTGTATTTTCGTCGGCAGAAGCTCTGGCTTTTGAGCTAACCAAAAATGATCTTGTAATCCGTTTACTAGTTGTTTATCGCCCCTCCCTCCGAAAGTGCGCTTGTTTTATAGAAGAACTGCGGGAGGTGTGCAATAAAAACTTTCAGCTCAGGCAACTTGTGCATAATCGGGGATTTCAACATCGACTTGCTCCGAAGCGAGCGGTCAGCTGTTGAACAATACTTGAACGCCCTTTCCGAATTCGGTATAGAGCCTCTTATCTGGGGAACCCACAAGGGAGGAGTTCCTAAAGATAATCTCACCCGTACATGTATTGATCATGTCAACGTGCAAGCATCCGACCTTTCTTGTACGGCCGGGGCTGTAATTATGCAGAAACTAGCAGATCACTACTTCATAGTAGGTCAGTTAACCAAATCCAACTCTTTACAAACGGATCATTCTCATACCTGTCACCATCTTAGATAAAAAGAAGTTTGACAAACAAATTGCTAGCTTTGACTGGAATGCTTTCATTCTAGATAATAACAACGCCACTGCATATGACAATTTTGTTCGCACGTTAGGCCAGATGAAGGAGGCCTGTAAGAAAACGGTAGTAATAAAAAAACGGAGGGCTGAGCATCAATGGCTTACCCCTGGTGTTTTGGCACTGATAAAAGAAAAAAATATGCTTTGGGCAAGATGTCGCCGAGCCCCTGACAACACAGCGCTGCGCGACGAGTTCCGTACGGTGAGAAATAGAGTGACCGCGCAGATTCGTTTGTCAAAGAGGCAATTCTGTAGCGAACAGTTCAAAGCGTCTAGTCGCAATATGACTAAAACTTGGTCCTTAGTAAATCAATTACGAGGTAACGAACGCCTGTCTACTAAAAGCACAATAGAACGCAACTTTGGTTCCGCTACTTCCGACCTGGCCAACCAATTCAATGAATCGTTTTCATTGGAACAAAACGATCCAGTGCAGTGTGCAAGTAACAATACACTACCAAATTTTGTGTCATCGTCCGCATTTATCCCGCTCTTGACAGAGCCTGATCTCCTTTGCATAGTCAGTAGTTTAAGCCGCAACAAATCATTAGGGCTTGATAACATACACATAGGTGATCTCTGCAGAAATATTGGGTATTTAAAAGGTGTTCTTTTGTTCATACTGAACAACATAATTGAACATTGCTCTTGGCCAGACAGTCTAAAGTGCGCACGTGTGGTTCCCCTCTATAAAAGCGGCAAAAAAAGGACCCTTTGAACTACCGCCCTATTTCAGTTGTATCTTGTTTTTCTCAAATTCTTGAAAAGCACATATTGGGTGTCATGACTTCCTTTGTGACAAAACATGAGTTACTGAGCGAACATCAATACGGATTCATCTCCGGCACGGGCACGCAGGTGTTACTTGAAAAGTTGTCTGATACCCTTCATAACAGCATAGATCAGAATGAGGTTTCGTTTGGGTTATTTCTTGATGTTAAGAAAGCGTTTAATACTGTGAACCATGGTATACTCTGTTCTAAATTATACCGTTATGGCTTCCGCGGACCATTTCTATCTCTGCTTCAAAATTACCTTCGGGATCGTTCTCAAGTGGTCTCACTTGGGTCAGTGCTGAGTGATAGTATCAGACTTAAGAGAGGTGTCCCGCAAGGGTCTATCTTGTCACCTCTTCTTTTTAATTTGTATGTTAATGACTTAGCTACTGTTGTTAAAACTTCGAAAATCTATCAATACGCTGATGACACCCTGCTGGTATCTGGCAACTCTGGTTATTCTCTCGCTCTCTCAAATCTTCAAGACGATACAGAAGGGTAGCCGATTGGTTTGAAGCAAATTTAATAACAATCAACCCTGTAAAAAGTCGGCTTGTTTGTTTCCGAAATCGACGGAAAACAGTGCCGAACGACTGCTTCATTACAATACACTCATCAAATTGTGCATCTTGTTCCTGTGCCCGTATTTTCTGTGTCGCGTCTGTTAAATACCTAGGTGTACATTTTGATGGGGATCTTTCGTGGAACACACACATGGCTCACATATGTAAAAAGCTTAGAACTATTGCCTGTATGCTGTATAACTTAAAAGTGTTTCTGCCTTTCTCTGTTCGAAAAATACTAGCTCAAACTTTGGGTTATAGTGTTCTTCGTTATGGCATGTGCTGTTTTTTCAACTGCTCCGCTACCTGGAAAAGAGGGTTAACAGTATTTTAAAAAAACATTGCCAAGAGTGTTCTTTATAAGTCACACGTGCCGGATTCGGACAGTGTATTTAAGGCAAGTGGTCTACCGTCATTCGATACATTGTTTAAGCAAATCGTCGTGCTAAAATATTTCTGGTGTACGGATTACCGAACTCCCAATGTTAAACCTATACCTCTGCGGCACATACCTCGATATATGACGCCAAGGGTCCGTACGCATTACGGAATGGCTGCGCGGCCATATTATGTTCCTGCTATCTTCAACGAATTGCCTGACGAATTGTTCTCTTCAACAACACGGAAACGCTTGCGTGCTGCTACGCTGGCATTGGAAATATGCTGAAGTATGCATGTGTACGTGATGATTGTTAGCTATTTCTTTGTTCTCTAATTGTTTTCTTGTGATGAGGAAAATGCCATCCATGTAGCTGAAACCCATGTTGATTTATTGTATCTCTGTTTGTATGTTTGTCTTTGTCTCTTCGGTTTGTCGGTTGTTGTTTGCTTTCCTTTTTTCTTTCCTAGCTTTAATTTTCCGTCTTCTCTCTTTTTTTTTCCTTTCTCTTTTTTTTCTTTTTATCTTTCTCTTTTGTTTGATTGCCTTTTTTTACCTTCCTATTCAGTTACCACTGTCAAAGAGTCTTTTTTTGCAGAAGTGAAGGCCGTTGCGGCCGGGCGACGCCGCACAAGCCCACCTGTAGGCTTTGGCGACCCCATTTTTCAGTAACGAACTTCCTGATAATAACCTGATGTATTATTCATTCTTAACCCAATAATGTACTGCGCTGTGTATTTTTGTTTTATTTGGTTGGCCCTCATGCAGTGCCCTTCAGAGCCTGTGAGGTACTGTGAAATAAATAAATAAATAACAAATAAATAAATAATTTCTTCTCTTGAGTGAGCATGAAGTAGGTCGCGGGTTCGATTCCCGGTCGCGGCGCTCGCTTTTCTGATGAAGGCGAAAAGCAAAAATGCCCGTGTGTACGAGATTTCGGCGCACGTTAAAGATCCCCAGGTGATCAAAATGAATCCTGAGCCCTCCACTACGGCGCGCCTCATCTCCAGCGTTGCGTCGGAGCGTTAGACCCTACAACCAATCGAGTAAGCATGAAGTGCATACTTTGGATCAGATTATACTGGCGACGGGAATCATTTTCTTGATCGACAGAAGGTTAACAATGTTACTATTTACGATATACCATCCTTTCTACAGCTTTTACCAGGCCTCCAACAGAACTTGTATTTTGAAAATCCAGCTTGTTTGTACAATTCATAAATTTTTGCAATGTTTTAATGTCTTCTTTCTGTGGGTATTTCATCACGCAATCGATAAGTTGCCGAATATGGTGAATAAACCAAAATATTTTATTTTTGGTAACAATTTTTTTTGCAGGATGAAAACAGTTGTGTTACATGGTGATTTGGAAAGGTGAAAATGATATCTCACCGGAAAATTAGATTCCAAAATAATGATTGAAAAACAGAGATGGCGCAGTCTATAAGTCGTGTTCGCTTATTACCCCAAAAAAAGCATAACACCTGGGCGTGGTTTTCTGTTCTGTTCGTGAAAGGCAGCGTTTATCATGGTGTTGGTAAAGTAGCAAACTCTCAGTTCTTTTTTGCTTTTTGCAGAGGCTAAATTATTCAAGGCATCGTATTGGTCATTGTACAAGTACAAAATTAATTCCCAGAAATGTGACCGCTACGCAGCCAGAACGGAAACCGAAACCTAATTCCGCGGTAAGGTGAAGCGATCAATTTGAACAACACTACAGACTGCATCTGGCTGAGTTTCTATACCTTATTTTTGGGAAGTAGGCAAGCTTTTGTTCGCCAAAACACTCGCTGTTATCCTCGGCTTTCATCAGAGGACAATACTGATCGCATGAATTATTTCCTTATTAGCTTCGAAAAACGACTATCATTGCCGTGTCGAATTCTAATCGTCGTGAAAGCGGTGCGTTCACTAAATATTTGCAAAAAAACTTGCCCAATTGTTTTCCAAAAAAGTGCGATTGATGGTATTGAAAAAGAAAAACGACAAAAAATTATCTGCAATGATCGGGAGTAGCATTCAAAGCCTGCGAGCTTGCATTTGTTTTCTTCCAAAGAGATCTGCGGGTCGTACATGCAATGCCTACCAGCCAGACGGTGATGAATAGACCTCATCTGCTGTGTATTGTATATGCAACGCACTACAAGAACAAAGCGGTTGCCATGCATGGGGTAGGCCTAAGGCAAGTTATTATGGACACGCTTTTGTGGTCCCCTGCTGACGTAAATACTATAAAAGCAACCGCAGTAATGAATAGATTACGCAAATAAGTTGCGTTGAAATATATCCCGAGGCGAACTGACGTGAAGAAAGAATGCTTTAAACAGGCTTTGTCATCCGTTCTTGCGGACCGCCCCTGGCGTGTGGGGACGTCCGCTGCTCACACTACCCCTTCGCATTCCGCACCGCTGCACGCTTCCCTGCCAGCACTTTTGTTCACAAAGCAGCAGAAAAGGTACGCCCACGACACAACAACAATAGATATGGAGAGGAAAACGGGCAATTCCGCCAAGAGCGGGCGTGGAACAACATTATGCAACTACGACGAACCAACGCCGACTACAAAGTTTCGTAGCTGTGGCGACGAAGAGTTGGATAGCGGCACGAGATAGAAACAAAACCGCGGCAACATTTAATTCAAGGGCTTTGCAGTGAAATGCTGGTCACTGTAGTTGCGGAGTTGTTTTCTATCGTGGCAGGTGTAGCTAGCTTATCCTAGACGATGGCTCTGCGATGTGAGTTTGTTGTTGTAGCAAGTAACGTTTTCCCTGATGTCTTGTGCCTGCTGTCTCCGGGGCACGCGAATCCGGATAAAACCCGAGACGCAGCATGATGAGGTAAGGATTGGCTGTGCTCGGCGCCTGCGCTGCTGGTTGTTTATACTTATAGTTCTTTAGGACAGCCGTAAAACCTGATCCCGGCTTCTTGCCACATTTAACCCCTATCGTTGTAAAGAATTAGGCATCACAGCCTTTGGTCACCTTTAACAGGACGCACCTTCATTCAATAATTAAAATGACGTAGAGATGCTAGTGGTCCTCCAGAGTATTTTCTCCTTTATCCGAAACCACACTTGCAGCCCGTCCGATTGAAAAACCATATTAGATACGCCCGCCAGTCATGCACAAACCCTCTTTAGAAGCGCGGACTGCCAGACGGCTGCCGTGTCTTTGAATTCAGAAGTCTGTCCGGCAGCAATATAGTGTGAACAGCCGACCGGGCAGTTGCGGAGATCTGAAGGAAGGTGTTGTGCTGATGTACGTAGTGCTTCTTTTTAGAGCCAAGCTCTTTTGCGCTGTGTTCATCCGGGAATTGAGGGCGTCTATTAGGTTGCGTCGACAAATAACCCACAAGCTCGCTGCTGAGGTAAATGCTCTGTACCTTTCAATTTCTTATATTTACCGTGAAAAATAAGTCTCAAAGTGACCGTTAAACTATCTTCAATGACGCCGAATTTCGTTTATTAGATGCGAGTGCATCTCATTCACTCGCCTTGTCCATGCAGCGTCGTCGGCGTTGTAGTCGTCCGCCCGTCCCCCATTCTCCTCGCCGCGCGAGCTGCGCTCTCCGCCACTCACCCCCTCTCCTCTCCGATGCCCCTATCTCGCGAGGTGCATTGGATTGCATTCGAATGCATTAGCTTGGCTTGGATTGGATTGGATTGGATTTGGATTGGATTGAATTAAAGTGGATTGTGTAGGATTGTGTTGCGTCATAGCCGCGGCAGACGCACTGGCGCCGGCGTATGTGCAGTATTCTCTCTTCCGCGGTCTCCTCTCCTTCGGGCGCGCTGCGCATATAACCGGTGTGCCGCTCTCCGGCGGCTTTTCGGTCGACGGTTGCTCTACGCTTGCGCTTCCCGCGAGGGGAGTTGGGCGTAATTTTTTGTGTAAAACAGCTCCCGTTGATATTTTCCAGATTGCCAAATTACCGCCGGTGTAAATACTGGACTGGTGTATGTATTATAGTTACAGAAGAACTGGAGCGACTATTCTTTTATCAAAACTTTCCCCCAAAAAATTGAATTCGAAGAAATTTACGTTCGTTTACACGACGTTATTTGTATGCGTCTTTCTTTGGTGAAAAGTAGGTAACCGTGCATAACTGAGCACCGTTCTCCACCGATACAACTCCACCAATCCTCCATCTTCACATTACATGAAGGGCGCTCAATGTTTTGTCATGTTTTGCTTTGCTTAACTAGTTTTATAAAGTTTCGCTTTGTTCACGATAGAGCTTGTAATTCTGAAACTTGGGCGTTACTCAACCGCAACCTTCATTCAGCGTGGCGCCTGCAACAGTGCCTAGGAGCACTGCCGATAAACGTCATTGGTCATTGCACCAAGTCTAGCAATGCAAAGTATTCCTGAACTTCATTAATTTTAGTCGCAAAACAAACAGCCGTGGTCAACCGAGTCTCGAGCGAGCATTAAGACCTAATGCAGAATTCCCCCCACATAACCACAGGTCCACAAGCTTGTGTGAGCAAATAAAGGCAAGTTTTGATGTTTTCAAAAACAAAATAAATCCACTTGTGACAGGCGAAACCTTCATTACGAAGTGTGAAAAACATTACAATACAATTAGTGCATACTTGCATTTCTCACAAGACGGTGGAACAAATAGACTTCCACTCAACCATAAATTCTAGATCACCGACTGTCAACTACAAAGTTGTAAGGATGAGCAAATACAAAAGGGTTAATCTAAATTTTCAAAACATAGATCTCTTAAGGTTGATCAAATCCGGGAGAATAGTAACACTTAAGTGAAATGCATGAAGTTGCGAGAAAACCTGGATTCCTTCCGTTGTTTCCGAGTGCAGCTCCCTGAGGGCATTCTTCTTGGGAGATGCCTTTACTTTTCTGCGGAGTCCCAGCGCCAGCTCCTCGGTAGTCGATGCAATACAGTTTATTTAAAAAAAGCACTTTTTAAAACTAGCGATCAGCTCGTTCATTCATTGCAATATTCCCATGGATATCTTAGATATTTACACCGCTACTAACCCACACGTCAAGACGTGAAACTTTTGGGAGGCAGCTGAATAGATCGGTCGCAAGTTTATACCTGCGGCGAAGACAACATCCCCCCTGTCCTCCTACACTACAGAAAAAAACCCGCCTGAAAACCATTCCACTTTAGATGCAGCAAAACGACAACCTTCAGTAAATAAGTGCCAGACAGCAACATTGACGACACAGAGCCACTCTGAAATCCTCTTCTCGGCTGCTGGGTACGTTAACTGTAGAACAATAAGGTAAGAAGAATCTGGCTTCTTTGTTTTATGTCAAGCACCACGCAAGGCACGAGGAAAAACGTCCTGCAATACACCCTGAAGGGCAATACGAAGCTTTGCGTATTACATCAAGATAACATCCCAGTTGTAATAAGGAAGGCGTTCATTGCAACGATAGTTTTTAGTTCACATGAAACTGTAGTTCCAGTGCAGAACTTTCAGAAAAAGAATATTCTGTTTTCTGGACGATGACGCCGGCGGGGCACAAGAAAAAAAAACACGAAGCATGCGCGTGCAGTATTTAGGCGCGCAAAAAGTTCAAACAAAAAGTAAGCCAGCCGGGTGCGCCTTCCAAGATTGAGGAAAAAGGCGCACAAGAACAAAAAGTTGATCAACAGATCGTATGTGAGTTTCAAAACCATAGCGCATGACGTTGTGTCTTCAAGAAAGGAGAAGGTCTCGCTCCCAGAGCGAGAGTAATTTTCAGCAGAGACTTGACGCGATGATGTTGAACACTGTCCGACGGTGGCCGCAGAAGTGTATTTTTACCTTTAGCCACTTTGAAAACGTAAAATGCCAGCTGGAACAAAACAGTGACAGTAAGTATTTTTGCAGTAATCAGGAAAGGAATATGTTCAGGGAGGTTATCATGACGCTAAACAAAAAACAAGCATTACATTTCAAAGTGGAGACGCAAGAAACTGGCGGTGTTCGTGGCCCTAAAAGAACAGCCCCCTTCCGCTCCCTCCCCCCCGGTAAGCCAAACGTAGCAGCTCCGAAATCTCCCATATCCCCAAAGAAAACTCTACATGCAGCATGTGTTTGTTATTTAGCTAGGACTGTGCAAGAGGCAACACACTTGCAGAAGAACCAAACGCACTAAAAAAATCCGGGCTCCGTACACGTTGTTAGTATAAATCATCAAGTGTAGACCAAAAACGACCAAGTTATAACTGATGAATCGAGGCTGTTCTGATTTTCTGGGGACAGCCAGCGCAGTATACGTGTGACCCATTAATTTACCTCGCTTGTAAAGATGCTGTTCCTTCCCAAGAAGATATGGAATTTTTGTAGGCTGACCCATGACCTGCGCCAACAAAAACAGCTTCGCTGGCGCAATAAATATTGAGTTAATTCTAATGGGTATGACCGGTACAAAATAGGTTACCATAATAACCCCATTGCAAGCTCGTGAATGTCCGTATAAACAACTTCAGTTTCGTCCGTAAATATTAATCGGTTTTATTGAATACGCCGTTATACAATTTTCTGTGAAAATTGTTCTTGACTCGTACAGTAAAAACGGGTCACACTGATGAAAATTCCTTTAACTGTCATGGGCTTTAGGTGTCAAGACGCACCGAGAAAAAATAGTAACAAACTCATAAGTACTGGTTGCACGCAACGCTATCAACGCAACTGGCTGCGACGTCATGCCACTGACTTCGACAACTGTATGCGATTGACTCCGACTGGCAGCGAAAACTGGCTATGACTGACTGCGGTTGCATACATCACCCTAAGCAACAAAAAAAAAGAAGTTGAAAAGGTGGTTTCTTATAATATTTTGCTAGTCTCTCGCGAATGTGGGGTCTAGACCAGAGCGCACGTCTCTTCACTACTCAACAGTGCACAACGCCACATTTCTTTCAAAATGTATACACATACCTCGCCCGCTGTGGGATCTGCAGTTAGTATTTTTATATATTTATTTTTATTTATTCAGTTACCCTCGTCGGGAACCGCGAGGTCGCAGCGCGTTTCTTTATTGTCTTCGTCTTGCATACCTGGCGCCTTGGCGCCGGCTAGAGCGCCGACCAAACTGCGCTACACCCTCAAGGCCCGAGGGCAACAGAGGGGAGTGGATACATACATACATGTAAAGCACACAAATCAAAATACAACAACAGAAAATTGCAATCAAATAACATCGCTTGCTACAGGTTTGAATTAAAGGCTACGTACAAAAAACTAGTCATCGCAACTTTAAATAAAGCAGCATCTTTGATACCAACAATGTCATAAGGAAGACGATTCCAGCACACAGAAGTATTTGGCAGAAATTTGTCCTGAAAACACTTGGTGTGCGCTGACGGAATTCCTACTTTATGACGATAATCAATGCAAAAGGAAACGTAAGTTGGTTAGCACAATAATCTATTTCTGAGTATCGGGTTTGTGAAGTAAGTTTTATGAAATTCACACAGCCGAAACACTTTCCTGCGAAGAGAGAGTAGGGGCAATGGTAGTGTGGTTTTCATTGATGTGACGCTCGAGGTGCGATGTTAATTAAAAAGGATAAAGCGCACTGCCCGATTTCGAAACTCGTTCTAACTCGCAGAAAAGCGAGTCATGACAGAGTACCAAACAGATGCTGCATCTTCTAATTTACTTCGTACCAATACTTTGTAAAGTAAGAGTACCAAGGAAATGGGTGCCTGATAAAAATTTCTTCGAAGTTAGCCCAACATGTATTAGCTTTACCTGTAATTTATTCAATTTGTGTCTTCCAAGATAATGTACTTTTTTTGTGTATGCCCAGATACCCATACGAATATACTGCTTTGAGAAGAACGTTACTGTTTTGATACGCCCTGATACTAGTGCTGGGGCGGGTAAAATGCATTTACTTGCATTAGTTAACGTTTAACGTCATACCCCCAGTCTCACACCATTTCTGAACCCGATCAATATCAGGCTGTAACTCAAGTACGTCTAAATGACCCTTAATTGCCCGATATATACGCAGTCATCAGCGAAAAGACTGACTGAACAAGTAATGTTTAGAGGCAAATCGTTTATATAGAAAAGAAAGAGCAATGGTCTCAAGACGGAGCCCTGTGGGACCTCAGAGCAAACCGCGACCCTCGGCGGGTCAAAGTTATTACAGTTACAAATTGGGAACGGTTACTGAGAAATGCAATCACCCTTGCGAGGACGTTCACATCTATATTGAGGCTCCGTAATTTTAAAATGAGTAAATCATGAGCTACTTTGTTGAATGCTTTTGAGAAATCTACAAAGATACAGTCAATGGGTGTGCAGTTGTCGAGAATAGAATGAAATCGTGAGTAAAGTATAATAGTTGCGTTTCACAGGAGACGTTTTTACTAAATCCATGCGGCCAATCGGTAAAGAAAGAATTGCCCTCAGCTGCGAATAGATTACGTATTCCAATATTTTGCATGGTATCGAAGGGACTGATATGGTCTGCAATTTTCCTGACAATATTTATCACCTGTCTTAAAGAATGGAATATTTCTTCCCACACTCCAATCCTCCGGAAGAAAGCCTGCTTCCAGTGATTGAAAATTTTTGTTAGGATTATGGAGCTGTAGGCATTAGTGTTTATTTGAAACTTGGAAGTAATGTTGCTGTTTCCGGCGGAAGACGAGATATTATAGGTTTTTTATTCTTTTTTTACGCCTGCTTTGTCGAAACAAATTGCTTGGACACAGCAGTGGCTCAGTGGCTAAGGTACTGTGCTGCTGAGCACGAAGTCGTGGGTTCGAGTTCCGGCCGCGGCGGCCGCTTTTCTGATGGAGGCGAAAAGCAAAAACGCCGGGGTGTACGAGATTTCGGGGCACGTTAAAGATCCCGAGGTGGTCGAAATTAATCCGGAGCCCCACACTATAGCGCGCGTCATCGCCTGCGTTGCGTCGTCGCGTTAACCCCTACTACCAATCAATCGGGCGATAACCACTAGCTTGATAAACAGGACTTGATCCGCTGTTGAAGAAACCCGAGACTGGCGCCTCCGAAAGTGGCACAGAGAATGACAGCCCAGTCAACTATATGGGTTACCCCTTCCGAAGTCTTAGGTATTACTTCGCGAGAATCTTTTTTATTCTTTACCCTCCAAAATTGTCTCGGGTTGTTAGCCAATATATTGGGGAGGGTGTTATTAAAATCAGTTTCTTTTGCTCCTTTTATGGCCCACCTGTATTCCCATTGGTGACGTCTGCTCGCTTTGGCCCCAAAGTTGGGTTCCTGTCACTTGTTTTTTTTTTGCCACGAGAACCTGCCTTCCATCGCCATCATTTGCATTTTTTCCCATTTACCACCCATTCTTCTGGCCGTCTCGATATACATAGGTCAGGGTACTCCCAAGCCCTGTCACCACCACAGCAGCTAGCGCTCCGGGTGGTTACGTTCACTTAGAACAACCTGGCCGGCATTGCGCGCAGTGTCCCCGTGATAGCTCTAGTTTGTCATTCTCGTCTGCTTTGCTTCTCCTCCATTTCCGTAACGGAAGGAAAAATAGCTTAGCTCCACAAACGTTTTTTTAATATGCCCCAACTACTGCTGAAGACATAATACACAATAGTATTCCCACGCGAAGTGCAGCATCTGTTGTTGATGGGTCAGTGGCGCGGAGGAGAGGGGGGCAAATGCGCCTGCCCTAAATTACACTGTGATGATGAGTGGACGTGGATATTTTCAGGTACCACGCTTAGCTTCGTACTATCAACGATTGTGCTTTTTGTGGCCTGAAAAGTTCTATTTTTAACACGTAGCATTTTTGTCGGAGTGCAAAAAGGGTTTGTTGCAGGTGTTCCGCAGTTTCACTCAGTAATACTACGTCGTCCGCAAACCTGAAATGGCTCAAATATCCTCAGTTTATTATTCCTCCTATGTTTTCAAATCAAACTTTCTAAACACCGCCTCTAGACATTCTGTGAATAGTTTCGGCGAGATGCTATCTTGATGAGGTTACTCCCTTTTGATTCTGAAATTTATCGCTTTGCTTGTGGAGGATTATCGTGCCTCGGCATTCCGAATGCGTGTCTTCTAGGAATATTATGTAGGGCGGCTCTATTTAGTAGTCTTTTAGTGGTTCTAGCAAGGCTGCGGTGATTACGGGATCGAAGCTTTTTCGTTATCTAGAAATGCCATGTAAACGTTTTTTCCTTCCGATGTCTCTATCACTTCACTGAGGACATGAATTTGATCCATGGTTGAGTACCCTTTCCAAAGCCCAGTATGCTCTCTGGTTTTTTGTGAATCCAGGGCTGCCACCAATGCAGTGTACTATAACTTAGGTAAACAGCTTGCAATTAACTCAGGGTAGGGTAATGGGTCCGCAATTATTGAGGTCCTCGGGTTCTCCCTTCTTGCGAATCAGAATATTGCTGGTGTTTTTTCAGGCAATGGGCACTTTTAAAGTCTTCTGGCATTCCGAATATACTACAGGAAGTTTTTGCAGTACTATATCTCCTCCGCTTTCAAAGGATCTACGGTAATTCTCTTGTCTTCCGCACCTTTTCCTGTCGTAATGTTGTTGAGAGGTTTGCTAATTCTTTGTTACGTACTACTGGGACATTGCAAGTTGAGCGTGTACTCTCTGTTGTTTCCTCTGGTCTAATGTCGCTGGCATACAGTTTGGTGTACAATTGCTCTCGCTACCTTGATGATCTCGTCCAAATTGTGCGTTATTTTACCCTGCTCGTCTCTGAGTACGTACATCCTGCCTTTGCCGATGGCTAGTTTTTTGTTAGTTTCTTTGAATCTTCTCCCTATTTGCAGCGTTTCCTCGATCACTGCCATTATATTGCACACATGTCGTGCATTTCACTTCTGTTAATCAGCGTAGACAGCTCGGGTAAATCAATCTGATCCACCAAGCTTGACACTTTCATGATCTAAAGTTTGGCAATTACTTCCTTCATTTTCTTAGTTTTAAGTCTGTTTCCTACACGTTACCTCTCCCATAGTTGCGGCTGACTGAATGCCGATGTTAGGTTGTCTTTACCCTGTCTACACTGACCTCGTCCTTCTGCTCGTTCAAAAGCGAGAATTTGTTTTGAAGAGGGATTTCAAATCCATCCGCCCTGGCTCTGACTGAATCGATACGGAGTTTTTTAGTTTTCACAAAATTTTCTGTTCTCTTTTGAAGTTGAGCTTATGTTGCATGGGACTATGCTACGATCGTTTCTTCGCATCTTACTTAGAACCAATACGTCTTGCACAATACTTGGGTTATTACTAAAAGAAAGCCAATTTTTGTTCTTCTGCCATCGGGTCTTTTCCACATCCATAATATATTTCCGTTTGTAAAAGAATGTGTTTTAAACCTCAGGTTATTTCTCTCTGGAAATCCCACCTGTATATTTCCTCGATTGTTGCGAAAGTGTATTCCGAAGTTATCCATTGACCCTTCTCCTATTTATTTCTTTCCGACCTTTGCGTTAATTGGAATCCCATCACAACCGTGAACTGTGTTGTTGCCTAATTGCTGATTTGACATCCTCCTAAGAGACGCCTACGGCTTCATCATCGTTGCTGGTTGTTGGGGTATAGGCCTCTATTATGTTTAACCTCTAGTGCTCGTTTATCCTGATAACTACAGAAACCACTCTCGCTAATGCTGGAAAACTTCTCCACGTTTTCGAGTATTGCTCTGTGTATTAAAATCGCCCCTCCCTCCCGCCCCCCCCCCCCATGTTACTTCTTCTCTTGGGGTCCCCTGCAGCGCAAAACATGCACGCTATTGAGCTCCATGAAGACTTCTGCTCTGCGTTTAACATCGCTTAACCCTATTATATCCCACCTAATGTCCGAGAGCTCCTCTAGTAGTGCAGCTAATCTTCCCTGGCTAGACAAGGTGCGTGCATTGAACGTTTCCAGAGTCAAGTTCAAGTGGCGTCCTGTCTGAACCCAGAATATCCTAGCAACCTCTGCTGCGTAGCTGTTCTGACCGCCGCCATGGACAGGGGCTCTACAGCTACTTGGGACGGAAGGCCGAGATTTGAGTTGGTCGTTCACGGGATGGTGCGGATATCTACTACACAAGGACAGCCAGGTCCTTCTCTGGTGAAGGAGTTCTGTTTGCGTCCTTAAGAGCCTTCCTAGCATGTTTGAACGTTTCTAGTGTAACCTCACAGGTATCCGGGATGATGGTCACTTTCGGAGCAGGCATCACTTCATGCCTGGATTGGTATCGCACAGAGCTAGACGAACGTTATCATAAAACGTTAGAATAGGAGGTTATAAATGGTTAGAATAAATGCATTTTTCCGCATTGTGGTTATCTATTTGGAATATTTGAAACAAAAATATGACTTATTACGAGCAGGTCAATAATGAATTACGTGATAATATGGTATTATTCTAAATGATCTAATACAGAATTTTTAGTGTCAACAAAACTAACAAAAGAGCAACAAACACACATAGAACCGCTGTATACTTTTTTATGTAGCAACAGCGATAGCATAACGATATCATCGAGATATGTAAGAGATATCGCGCTTCAAAATGAAGAGCTGTGGGTGTGGACTCGGAGATTTGTGCGAGCAAGGAGCATGTTTTGTATCTAACAGCGTTTGTATTTGTGGCATAGGCCTAATTAACTGACAACTGAACACTCAATTTACAGCCGCTCAAGAGCAAAAACAAGGGGTGTTCAGACGGTCACCGTCTTTTTAAACCAAGAGAATGGGTGTAATACACCCATAATTACAAATAAGGATGCTGAGATTGTAATAAAATGATGTTACCTTCTGCTACCAACGTAATCTACAGTATACAACACATTTTATATCATGTTAACACTGCACGTTTTCACTAGAATTCCGTAAGAAGCTTGTGTACATGTGTGGTGAAGGCAGTGCTAGGTCATCACAAATATTTGCATAGCCCCCAACCGCTATACCCATTTTGTGTCGAAGGAAAGGCAGTGACCTAGTGCGACACCCTAGGTTTTCTATATTGTGTTGCAAGTGTTTGTACTTCGTGTTTGTGGTTTTATAACAGCGCTAAGGCCATATGCGTAGTTTTAAACAGTGTGACGTACAAAATATCTTCTCTTCCTTCTTTGGTTGTGAAAAATGTTTAAACCCGCCACTGTACGTCCCACTTCGCAGCAGTGTGGCCCACCGCATATATTCAGTCAAATTTCATTTTGCTATTTAGAGTATTTAAGCAATACCCGTAGACCACTCGAATCGTTGGTACTGCTTGAAAGTTCCTTTTTAATTAGCACTGACGAACCTAAACAATCTCTCGAGAGTCAAACAGAATAATGCGTTTTTGCTCATTGTATGTCTTGTTTGCTGGTGTCAGTACAAATATATTTTGTCTGAAAGTTGGTGAAACATATTGGTCTCACTTGCACCCTATGTTCAATGCAGAAGTCAGGAAAAGTGTTGCAAGTTCTCTGCACCCTGTATTTTTTGTCTGTCCCAACAGTCTTTTGCACATTCTTTGAGAAAACAACGCTTTACGCCTAAATCCCCAAAATTACAATCGTGCCTAAAATCAAGCCCAATTGCATACGTTCCTCTTCCCGTAATGGACAAACGGGAGTATTCTGGACCCACTAAAGCACCTGTTAATTTAAAAGGGTAAAGAAAGTACTCGCTTCTTGTAACACACAATAGAAAAACCCCTGAAGAGTTACAAGGAGTCAGCATAAGGTCAGCGGGTATTCTCCCTAACCTCTAACACTCAACTTGGAGTCTGCCTATTGTGCATTTGGCGCTGTTGCAAAGGAGCAGGGTTCCTTTTATGTTGCCTTTGTGAATCCGTGCCATTGCCTCAGGAACCTGCAATCACGTAATGTATTTCTGGTCACACTGACCTTAATCCCAACAAAAGTTTACAGGTACACGGAAACATCACGCATGAGTGATTTGAGCGAGTTACAACGGCTTGCTTAGTTTCTTTTTGAGATGTCCCTGGGCAAGTTCGACCGAACTTGTTTTTTGTGCAATTACCGTAAGTGATCAAGGCTTTCAAATCGAAACACATATTGATCGATATTTGCAAGTGGAGTAACGGATAAAAGTTTCGCTGGGATAAAGTAATTGCAAATATATTCTTTGGACACCAGACACAAATAGTTGTTGGTGATTCAGGTCGCAGTCATCCAGTGGTCGCAAAAAACAACGTGAGCTATCATTACTACTTTCTCCCAGTTCGGAAGAATAGCGGAGTTAATGGCAAGTCTAGCATTAAACAACTTGTTTCTGTCTTTTTTGAACGAATGGTAGTAGTTCGTACACCACAAGGCGGTGCTGGCCTTGCATTATATCCTATAATTTGTTCTGCCACATGCACTAGATACATCGCTCCTTTATCTGCGTCCGCCAATTGAACAAGGTCCGACACCCGTCCATGTAGAAGGGAATGTTTCTCTAAAAAGGCAATGTGATTCAGGAGCGATGTTGAGATTTTGTGCTTAGTATCACCATAAACATGGCCATCTGCTTGCAGAATGCTAGTGTTGGTACATTACCTTCCATTGCACTTTCCTTATGCTACAAGAGGAGCGCACAGCGGTTGCACTACGTCATCCTCTTCCACCAAGATGACGTTTTCATTAAGACATTTCAAAGATTTCACTTTTTATGTTCGTTCTTTTGAGAGAGAATTTGGATGACGCTGACCATTGCGCAGGGAAGGTCGATGGATTTCTCCTTTCGAATTATTTTACCTTGTAAGCATTACCTTTTGTGCTGCTTCGAACAGAACGCATACTAAGTAAATGAATAAAAGAAATAAATAAATCGAGGAATTAATCATTGATTGAAGCAGTAGAATATAAACAAACAAAACAAACAAATAAATAAATAAATAAATATAATAAAAAAAAAAAAAATAAAAAGAAATAAAGAGCACCCGTATTTAGGTAATCGGTTCTGTCAGTGAAACTTTCACAGTATGTGCAAATCATAGTGAATTCTGTGTCATGGGATCAACAGCCTTGCTTCTCTTCACACCATGACCCGGGAGCCGCCTAAATAACCTATTCAATCCTTGCTCCGGAGTCCTTGCAGACAGCCGCAAGCCGTAAAAAGAGCTGATGAAAGACTTCCCTTTTGTAAAATCTTATCCAGCGCATGCTGAGTACTAACTGGGAATCTCTGAGAAGCCTCTTAAGGATCCCCGTTTTACCTAGGCTTGTGCAAAATATTTGCGAAGGGGATACAAGGGTTTCTAAAGAGGAAGCAGCTGAGTATGATCAAGTAGGTTGGAGCAGCAGTGCAGTTCAGCTACGCACGCCGCTACGTTAGAAAATTATTTCCTAAGAAATTGTGCGTGTGTAAATGAACTCGACATTTTGTATTGAACATTTCTTGAAATGCTTAAACAATAACTGCCTGACACCTTTTATGGGCTATTTTGTTGACTATCAAAGAGGTTCCCAGGTTTTAGTGCAAGTTTTTATAAAGCAGTGGCAAAACTGGCGTGGATATTCACTCTGCCTGCTGCGATCACAATATTATTACACTGTTTCGTGGTTTGTGCGCGTGTTATGCAGCCCTAGTGCTAAGCTCCCAAAATACTGTTCGTTGAGCCCCTCAGGCTCCTGAAAACGGTCACGCAATAAATGAGTGTGTCGCCTGTTAGACCCAGCAAGTGAAGTGTAAAAAACCGGTTCTTCTGGCTTCCTTCTAGTTTGCCACTTCTTGCAGCACGAGTGATTGCTGTTCTGGGTGCCTTTTCTTGTAGCCGACTAACACGTTTATTCTCCAAGTCATGAGGGAAAGTAGGGTACCCGATCCCGAGCTAGGTTGGAGAACAACTCATCATGTTTTTTTATGCTGCGAAGAACATTGTTTCTAGGTGTCTGCATTGAGGTCTGAAAAAAAAAACCGAAATGACAACTCCTTGAAGGTATGATTGAGAAATTTTTCCTTAGTTCTTTTGTTGTATTTATACTACAGCCGAGACGACACATAACGGCCCCACTTAAAACGAACTTTCGCTTACAACATACAAAACCCACGTGACTGTCAAAATATATGTTATTACAATGTATAAAATCCCACGTACAGCGAACGTCTTTGAACCCTGTAGATAGGTTACAGTGAACGCCCGGCGCCGCGATGCGGGTTGAAATGACAGCCCTTGCCAAGCTCTGCCGGAGCAGGTCGCATTCCCGAACCTGCTCGCATGTAAACCGGGCGAACGAAAAGCGCTGTACAATAAACAAAGCGAGTAATTTTTACCGAACTCTCCAAAGGAGTGAAAAAATTGCTAGTTGGTGAAAAACTACTGCGGCCCAAATCCAACATTTTTCGAACGACCAGGATAAGATAGACCGTTTCGACGCTAACTCAATGGACCGGAAGCGCCTGCGGAAGGCCACTGGTGCGGACGTCGGAGGACGCGCTACTGATGTGGTTCGTCAACACACCGGCTCGCAACATACCAATAAGTGACCCAATGAAGCTACGCAAATCCAGAGGCTGCATTCATGTTGGATTTTCCCGGCTTCTGCTCAGGCAATAGCTGGCTACATCGGTGCAAAGGTGCGGCACGGCATTGTTTTAAGTTGTCTGTGGGTGAGCCAGTGTCCGCAAGTGAAGTTGTTGCAGCGTGTCTTGAAAAAAACGGAGAAGTTATTTCAAGCTATGCAGAGCGTGATGTCTATAACAGAGATTAAACTGCGTTATTTTACCAGATGTATCCGTATAGAACGCACTCTATGAAAGTCGGCACATGCACTGGCGGGAAGCAAAGCAAAGTGCGCGTCACAGCACTTCTGTGCACTAACATGAATGGCAGTGATCGCCGTGTGCCCTTCGTGATCGGAAAATCGGAGAAGCCGCGTTCCTTTAGCAGCTATGTGTCCGTGCGCTAAAGGCACAACACTAAGGCGTGAATGACGCGCGATTTATTCGCGGAGAAACAGAGAGAGTTTGACCGTGACATGCAGAGGCACGGCAAGCGCGTGCCGCTCGTGATCTATAACTGCTCTGCGCATCCCGTGCAAACTTCCCTGGCGGCAGTGACTATGCTTTTCCTGCCACCAATTCGAAAGTGCGGCCGCTTGAATTGGAAATATTACGGGCCTTTGAGACATCGTATAGACGCCGCGTAGTGGAGCGCTTGCTCCACTACGTGGAGTCAACAGTGGAGCTAGCTGTTGACCACCCGGCAGCCAACTTGCCGCATCGAGTTTCGCTATATTCAGCTGTAGAGATGGTGAAGGCTGCCTGGTCGGAGGTGACAGCCACTTGCGTGCGGAATTGTTTCCGCAAGTCCGGATTCGTCGACACACAACCTGAAGCTGAGCCTGATGCTTCCGATGGTAAGTCTGTTGGCGATTTATGGAAGCCCGTCATCGACTCCGACATGGGGGGCGGTGACCTCCGCTGGGACGGTTTTGTTTGTGCCGATGACGATGCTGACACTGTGAAACCGTGCTCGGGCGAGGGCAGCGGTAATGAAGTGCGGGGCAAGAGCGATTCGGAGGAATTAGATGCGTACGACGACCAAATGTCTGAGCCTGCGCCTATAAGCGCGCCTGTTGCAATCCTATACATAGATGACCCCTTTAAGCAACTTGTTTGCGGCGAGGGCCTCGGGGAAGAGCACATGGCAGCGCTAAATAAGCCGGAGACCATCCTTATCACGTTTGTCCTCTAGAAACAAACAGCCATGACGGACTTCTTTTCAAAAAAAGAAATTGTGTTCTGGCTCCACACTTTTTCACTGTGGTCCATTTACTGCGATCTTCGGGATATAACGAACTGACGCCGCGTTACATCTCGGGTTTATTGATAAACGGGCTCGACTGTAAAAGGATCCGATATGGCATTAGATAGGGTAGGGGATTAGACGGGTAACAAACCTATGCATTATGCATGCACAATATACTTAATGTTGCCAGACATCATTATATAAAACGTCCACTGTGAAAGCAATGGCAAACATCACCTGAGGCACAA
The DNA here is from genome assembly GCA_013339765.2 of Haemaphysalis longicornis. Taxonomy (NCBI): domain Eukaryota; kingdom Metazoa; phylum Arthropoda; class Arachnida; order Ixodida; family Ixodidae; genus Haemaphysalis; species Haemaphysalis longicornis. The sequence goes on from CM023455.1 coordinate 51,373,602, forward strand.
TCGAAACAAATCATGCATATAAACTCCATGCACCAGAGGGGGAATGGTTACAACAGGAAAAGATGGCTCTGATAAAAAATTGCAGGCGTAAATCGCAAACGCATAACAAGCAAATAATTACCATCAGCAATATCTGCGCATAAGAGCTCTAGTCAATTGAAATATCTAAGAACACTTTAATGCTTTAGGAAGGAATAAAAACACTGTTATGATTTCAATATTATCTCGCAAATAATTTCATTGTGTTATCGGTGGTCCTAAAAGCAGTGTTAGCATTTCTGTTTTCTTGAAAAGATGAAATTCTCTGTGTTGGGACGATCAACGCGGGCTAAAATGTGTGATGGCACGAGGATATGACTTCACGCGAATAGGGAGTTGCCATAGTTTACTGAGTTCAAAAATGTTAAGTCGCGCAAGTTTGCGGCGCTTGGCACGGGAGGTCAGGTTATACGACTTTGTGAGTCAGTTACGCTTTCATAACCCGAGTATACTGATGTAATATAGATTGATTAATTGTGGGATTTAACGAGTCGACGCAACGCAGGCGATGAGGTGCGCCGTAGTGGAAGGCTCCGGGTTAATTTTGACCACCTGGGGATCTTTAAAGTGCGCCGAAATCTCGTACAACCGATGTAATATAGCGCGTAGCTGTATTCGGAATAGTTTTATCCAGGTTAGTTAAATTTCCGCGGTAAGGATGCCACACGGTTCAAGCATGTACGAGCGGAGGTGTTACCAGGAAAATGCAGCAATGGAATCAGGTTTCTTTTGTATGTAGCGCGCTTTTGGATACGAAGTTTGTTTCATTGTTTAGTAGTGATGTGTTCAGTGTGAGTAGCCCAGTTTAACTTAGTCGTAAAAAACACCCGAAGATATTTATACCACAGTTCTGATACGATTTGGGTATTTTTATTATTATGTATTGCTGGCGTGGTTAGAAGCAGAACTAAATTTAAGTGCTTAGTTTTTACCAAGTCTGTTTTCATTTGCCACGTGTCGCACTCCTGAGCCGCCATATTATCGAGGTAATACTGTAACATGGTAATGTTGGCCGGGCTAGCTTATTTTTATAAAGTACGCAGTTGTCTGCAAATAGAAAAATTTAGGAAGTTACGTTGCACGATGTAGTAATTCGGTATTTAAAACTTAAGCGGACATAAAACTGAGCATTGTTTAGAACGTCAGAAAACCCTAGTACGGTTACAGACATTGTCATTTAGTTTTACTAAGTGGAAGCAATTAGTAAGGAATTCGAAGATTCATAGGGTTGTCCTATGGTCCGAAGCTTGTGATTTCGAATGTTGAGTTTTAAATGTTGTTAGGAGCCCCATCAACTGTCCTAGCGAAGTCAATTACGATAGCATCGACGCGAAGGCAAGCGTTTAACGCAGAATTAAGGTCAGTAACTAGATAGAATAGTTGCGAAGGACATGACAGTTTTGGTCGAAAACCATCTTGGTTGTTTATGAGCAAGTGTTAATTTCAGATTAGCATATATATGTTGGAAGAGGATATGTTTGAGATTTGTTCAGCGTATGGATGTTGTAGAAATGACGTGTGTAGTTATTAGGTGGTGCATTTTCACCAGATTTGAATATTTGAATGAAGTGAACAGATTTCCTATCCTCCCTGACACAACCTGCACCCAAGGATTGCAAAAAATAATACCGTCAGTCCCCGGCAAGTTTGAAGTGCTGAAGGATCAGTTGCACAAGCTGCAACTTGTCCGGTAACTGTGAGGGGAGAAAATTCATTCGTGATAATTACTGGCGGTAGGTATACACCATTTTCCTTGCTAGAAGTTGTGCGCCATTTTGCTTTTTCTGCACGGACGCTAGCGCCGTCTATGAAGCGACCGCCGAAACCTCCGCGCTGGGCTGTTAAGTGCTCCTTTATTTCCGTGCGTCTGCTCGGTACCCGTGCATTACCGAGTGAACAGTAGACGTTTGGCGTTAAGTTAGCGGTTGCAGTGGTTGTGTGAGTGTGTTCTGTTTTGATTTCATCATCTGCAGACAGATTTTAGGTCCTAATTTGCTGCCCGAGCAGAAGATGCCGACCCTGGCGGTTGCGAGCAGCAGTAGCAGTGTGGTGGTGGTGCTGGTGGGGCTCCGCAGTTGCGCGATGCAAACGTACCGGTATGGCACCGACTGACATAGAAATCGATATCGGGGAGTAAATTCGTGTTTTCAATGCCACCATGCTTGTTATGTTTACCGATTAGTCATGTTTACGGAAGCGCGGACGTCGAATGCGGAGCGCGCACAGCAAATGTGGGTCAGGGTGATCCGTGCTCGCGATGGACTTTCGACGAGGCGATTGCTACGCTGTTGACATTGCAATGCAATATAATCGTTCTTAAATAACTAGACTTGTGGCGGTTACTGACGAAACGAAATTACCTGGGCGGAAAAATAACACGACCGCCAAACGAGTCAAATTACTCTTCGAAGGTTGAGCGGAAGGGTCGATGTTCAGGTGAGTTAATATTGATTGATCATGATCGTTATCATGATTAACCTAACTGTGCGCAGTGCATGTGGCCTGTCGCTCGGAGCCCACCTCTGTGAAACCGCTGCTTGCACCACAAATGCTGTACGCTAAAAGCAGTAACTGTTTTGTAATTGTAATACTTTAGATTCCGTGACAACGCAAAAGGTATAGAAGCCTTTCCTCGGACCGCGTTGTGAACAGGTTGAGCCACATTCAAAATGCAGTGTTCACGCGTATCTCGAGCTGCGTTTCCACATTGGGCTGCCTGCTTATCCTGCTATCGACCAGCGGTGTGCGATGGAGAAAGTTATCCTTTCATATTGTTTGGCAGTGTAATGCGTTGGCCTGAAATAAAAGTAAACAAAACACCCTGATCTTAAAGGTTAGATTAGATGAAAAGGGGATTGTTTAAGGCCAATCGGCTGCAATGACCAAACAATATATGGTATTTTGAATTGACTACAAGGAACCACAAGTTATTGTAATATATTGTATCGGTGCTAGTGAACGATCTGCAGGTGGTCAAAATTAACCCGGAGCCCTCCACTACGGCACGCCTCATCACCCATGAAGCGTCGGAGCGTTAAACACCATAATAAATCAATTATTCAATCAACCAATCAATCAATGCTGTATTGTAAAGGATAAAGTTGCTTCTAACATTTAAGGGCGTTCCTTTTCCTGTCGCATCTTTGCGTGTGATAAATGAATTTATCTCCGTCTGCCTGCCAACCAAGTGCACCCCTACAAACCCTGGAGTTAGTCGTTGGTACAAAGTCGTTGCGATTTATAAACGGCATTCCACCGTATCTATCAACTCAGTGTGCGTTGGGAAGCGATGCAGGCAAAAACACGCCGCAACCGCATCTGCATTTTCTCCCAGGCAGTGTCATGCACATGCGTGCTGTCAGCGAACTTTTTCGAACTTTCCTCTGGTTGTTCAATAACCCACCATCGCGCACTGCTGACCAAGCGACTTTTGCGCCTCGAACGGCATCAGCAGCATTGGCTAAAAGCAGTTGAAAGTGCCCGCAAACACTTAAGCACGCGGTGCGAAATACTCCTGAACTACGCAGCGGAGCACACCGCGCCGAGCGACGTTAGCTGCCCAGCGCGCACAGGAAACGCTGGTCGCCCGCCGAGAGAACTGGTTTGAGAGTATTTTCCTCCTTTCCCGGCTGCTTATGGAAAATGGTGTATAGGCTGCTGTCAAGCGGTCGCTGGATTGTGTGAAAACAAAATGGTACACTTTTTAGTGCAGACGGCCAAGCGCAACTTGTTGCTATCGTCTCCAGTGTATTGGAACTGAGTTTCTTTTCTTGGGATTACTGTGCCCCAGAATTTTTAGGGTAACTTTTAACATATTGCGGAGTGTGTCATCTTATGTTCAACTCTTTTTTTCAATAATTAGCTTTTCTGTTTGTTCGGTACGTTTAAGGGGCAAAGCTTCTTAGTGGCTTGACCTGCTGGCATCTACTGTTATCGTTGTATGCGTCGTCTTATTTATTCAGAGTACTAAAACAACGGGCCATTTGTTTACGCCTCGCGCTAGAACGTAACACGTACTAAAAACACACTGGGACACTCACTTACGGCTTGTGCTAGAACGGTTCGTGCTTAAAAGACACGACACTTTTACATCAAAGGTGTATAACTCTATCACCAAAGGTTTCATCTCCGCGGGCAAAATGCCAAGGCGCCAAAAATACACTTATACACGGCTTGCTTCGCCCCTCACCAGGATTTGCGTTGGGGAGTTGGCCCGTGGTTTTTATCGTTCTGCCAGTCATCCAACGTGTTTGTTGTGCAAGCTTTTGTGTACGCTCTTTTTTGTTCCTAATAATCCATCTCTTGATGTAATGGGTAAACCATGATTCGCTAACTCTGTCACTGATCCTATTCATCGGTACACACAGCCGTACTATTCTTTTTTTTGTCGCGAAATAAGAACCAGTTTTGTTCTGTCTTGCGACAAGAAAAGTGAGATATCCATTTATCTCATAAATTTTGTTTAAATCTGCTACGCTTATCTCAGTCTGAGCGTGCGTTGTTGAACAAACATTTTTAAACCTGTTGTGTTGGCATTTGGCAGAGGCAGAGAGCAGTGAAGTGTCCTACAATCACTTATGTGCTCCAGGATGTGCACGATAGTCCAATCGGGATGTTTGGTTATTATATCGTCTTAAGTACGTTTCAATGTGTTTGTTCCAGCCCAACCTTTTGTAGACTACCATACAGAAGAAGACTAAAAGCTAAACTCTTTATGCCAATTACGTTGACTTGGGAGAAATAACTTTGACCGGTTGATTGAATGGTAGAAATCGACTCCGCAAGGGGGTAGGAAAGAATTATAAAATTTTAGAAAAATTGAATCAATTACTTCTTGAAGGACGCCTCCGATATCCTGCCGGCTATCAGGTGGTCGGTAGCAGCCACCAATGATGGAAAGTATGTGTTAAAAATATGATGACAACATGACTATTTCATGTCAAGACAATTCAAGTCAAGTTCAAACTCATTTTTCATGGGAGAATGTAATCAAAAAGGGGATGGGGATAGATATTTTATCGCAATGATTACGACGCCACCTCGGAAACCCACTCTATTCATACGAAACAGAACAACAATGGTGGGAACGATAGTTTGCTTCTGGTTAAGTCCTCGTACCGCCTCGATTTCGTACGTACGGCAATTTCGGCAGAGCATGTGTACACGACGGCGTTTATTGCATAGAGTGACATACAAACGCTTCCAAAATAATATAAAAGCAGAGAAACGATTTTGTCAATTTATGCATGTAGTATATTACATAAAACCGTCATTGATTAGTATTTTTTAATTTTGTTCACACCTATCACAACACAATTATTTGCCGAGTCAAAACAAAATGTGTAATTGTGCATCTGAAGCTTGTTAAAACGCATGGTAAACTTTTCTTTGCCTTTGCATTGAGCCTTCGTGCATTTGTGTAAATTCTTCCTGGCGACTTTAACTTTCAGCGATAAATCTTCTTTAAGCCAGACGCCATGCTTTTGGCGGTCGTAGAACATCGGGGCACGAGATAGAGCATAAAATTCTAATTTGATTTTCAAAATCTTCGCTATAACTGGGCGGTCGAAGTCAAGTCGGGATTTTTCCAAAACATAGGCTCGTGTTAGGTCACCATCCTCAATCTGAAGGTGTTTTTAGAAGAATTCGTTAACTTTTTTTTCGTACTGGACATACCCGTTGTTATCTTCTTCCGAAGGGCCTTCGATTATAATGCTATTTCACCTCATTTTATTGTTTATATTGTCCAGGACATTCGAAAGTGCTTCATTTCTTTTGCATACATTTTTTTGACGAGCTCAACATTGTCGGTGACATTCCAAAGGTTCCAGGAAGTTCTCAGGCGTTGTTCACAGATTCTGTACTCTTGTTGGGCAGAAGTGAATGCTCGTGATTTTCTGGTTGATTTCATTTAAACTGTTCGGCGTGTCATCATGACACTTCTTTAGCAATGTGAGCACATCATCAATCATAGGCCCCATATTTTGTTTTGCGTAACGAGAACGTTGCAAGAGCATTGCGAAACGCAGGAACAACAGAAGCGTCGTCAGCCTAGAGCTAATTACCCGGATAAGACTTATTCCGGTAGAAAAACGGCCGTTGAACAAACGTTTAGGCATTCGGCTAGCAATGAATGAACCAACGTGAACACGATAAGAGCAAAAATCTATACCAGTTCATCAAGATGGATATGCAGCCCACAGAAGTATCCGTACAAAATCAGGAATAAAAATTTGTACCAAAAACAAAAGAAAAATTAGATTAGGCATCTCCCACTTGGGGCCACAAATCCCGGTGGTCCGATTGTTCAGTCCGCTTTATATAGTCTTGAAGCTGTTGTTGTCACTGACGTCACGAGTTTGGTTAGCGTCACGTTTGTCAAATGGTGTCGCGATCACTTCGTTCGTCAGTCGTTCATAAGCGGCCAGGGGGGAGTCAGTGCGAGGCCAAACCATCAGTGCTAAACCAGTAGAAAATAAAAAATAAGCTTCTCCCACTTGTGACCGCAAGTTCATGTATTGGACCCAGGAAATGAATGAAACTTAGAGAAGAGTCAACTTTATCTTACATTTTCTCCTAAATATGCCGATCACCTTATTCCTACTGTAGCTCACTAATTCTGGTTTGCGTCCTCAGCTATATACTTGGCTCGCATTTTTCTGGCTTGCACACAAATGTCGACAGAGCTTAAAACCCTTTGTAAGCGCTGAATGTTGTGAACTGCGACGTGCTTTCTCTAATGAATAAAAAACTCGGAACTCGTAAAGATGCTCTTGGCGAGCACCTAATTCTCATTTACTACAACACACTTCATACCACTTCAAACAGAGAGAGAAACGTCTTATATAAATGAGAGTGTACGCAGTAGGCGTGGAAGAAGCATTGGCCGTGGCTTGTACCCTACCGTAATTACTGGTCTGTTATGGGAGGCCTCGTCCTCTTCGAGCTGCCGTTCTGCCTTGAGCCCTCCAGCTGCTGAAGGGTATGGAAGCAGGGAGGTAGATTTTTGTGGGGCGCGTGGTGACAATATATGGGGCAGTGTCAGTAACATCATAGTCCGCAATGAAGTGGAGGTACAATTGGTCGTGCAGGGTGTCTGTTTGAAACCAATTCTGATTTTTATCCGGTGGTCTGTGATAGGGAGAGAAGAGTTGGGGAGAGATATTTTTCAGGTGGCCTACTTGTTCACGGTACAGGTTTTCTTTGTGGGTTTCAAAGAGAGAATGTGCATGACATAAATCCAACGTGCGTCTGCAAAACTCTCCGTTCAGACTTTTTTTTCAGCTCAAGTCCCGTTATCGAACTCTTGTGTGACCACAAGATGAAGGAGAGCTGGGGCTGTGTTCATAGCTGCTTCATGTTTTGGGGTGACGGAACATGACTTGGTGCCCTCACGATGTAGGCGTTGTGTACGGCGCATAAAAAGTACTCGAAGTAAACAAAAAGTCTGGAAGTTTCATTTTTGGAGAGGAACCTGACAATAGAAATCCCCACCGCTTTAGTGCTAACAGCTCCGCTGCAAAATAAAGAGAGGATGGCATATAAGTCCTCATAAAAAAGTGGTCTTGAATAAAAGTCTGCTGTGTAATGATCTTTTTACATATTGTGAATCATGTTCTCCAGTAGCTAGCATGCGTTGAGAAGTTTAAACCGGCAGGTACTGCAAGTTGCATTTACCAGACAAATGCTTCTCGCAGCACTCGATCTCCTCCACTATGTGATTGCAGATAAATTTATTTTCTTTTGGTCATGCCCGTTTTGTTCCACCTAAAAAGGCTGTGTGCTTTCAAGAAAATTCCGCGGAACCCATACTTTTTTGAAAGCCATGAAAGCCTGCAAAATATAACCCGGGAAAAGATGTCTAGAGAACGTTTCGGTTCAGAAAAAAAATATCGCAAATAAAATGCTGTCCTAATAGATCGTTTTTGTTCAAAATGACATCGCATCAATAGAGAAGCATTTACAAGTTCTGCAAGGAAGGCATTACGACATTCACCGGCGATAATTTTTTGGTCCTCAAGGATATTAGCGAGAACAACAACGGGCGTTTCAGCTTTTGTGCTAGAACGCTGGATTTATTATTGCGAGGCTGTCATTAGACCTATTCGGGGATTTCTTTCTTTCGTGCGAGCCCTTTGCTATCAAGTATTGTTATGACGTGTGCGCGGAAATATTTCACTTGGGCAAACCGGAAACTGCGATTGAGGCAGGCAAACGCTAGGGCTAGTCTGCTACTCATATGCAGCGAGGCGGCAGCTCTAGTGACAAAAGGCGGCCACTATTATCGCTCTGAAGACTAAAGCAAAAGTTTGTTATTTTAGCATGCCCCACGCCTTTGCAGTGATGATCTTTTTATGCTCTGTCAGAAGTCGTATCGTCAACTCTAATAATTACCTGCGCTGCCTATACGTGACCAGGTGACAACAAAACGTTCATACATTGGGATGTATGGCGGCTACGAAATGTCGTACCTGATCAATAATGGGGCGAAAAGCATTTGCAGGCTCCCTATAAATCAAGAATACCTTCATTATCTGCAGACACGAAATGAAATTTGTCCTAATAAAGCACAAAAATAACTATACTCGTGTAATTAAATCAATATGCACATAAACCCTTGAATGTTTCTGTGGCCTCTTCAATACCGCAAACTCTGTGTGGCATACGCTGGCTGGGGCCATGCTGCCGAGATAGCAATCGCCCTAAAATTATGGGCGCAATTCCAGAGAACATTCATGTAAGAATACTCACAATGGTCCTTCAGAAAAGCGACACAGCTAATCGCACAACCGCCAAAACACGAAATAATAAACTACACTTCACAATTTGTAAAACGTCAAACTAAAAAAGAGCACGAATGACGCAAAAAACGATAAGTACCCCGCAGGACCCATCAGGAGCCACGTATCACAGAGCTTACCGTTCCACAGGCTTACCCACGCCGAATAAAGAAAGACGCTATCATCACGACAGCATGTAGCTCAGCGCTCCCGCTCAAGGATTTCATTGCATCCTAACGTGTCATCAAATTGCGTCTTTAAAGTACTTCTGGAGAAGTCAGAGAAGCCGTTCCACTGATACAAAGGGCGCGCCTGGGCGAATGATTTCTGGACGGGCCATCTAAAATAAAGAACGACCTGACGATGGAATGGGCATGACAACAATCGAGCGAGTGGCTACAAGAGTCCCCCTTTTCAAAAAACACAAATTCAAATCTACCTCAAAATACACGACAAGCAATGATCATATTTCTTGCATGAAAGTTCTCATACCATAAATATGCTGTATAGACCAATTGAGCTATATGTGAATGTACTAATACAACAAGTAAGGCATTTCCCAACCAATGCAAAATTTGTTGTACACAAGCCTTCCACATAAAATAAGGGTTGATACAGGGGTTTAACACGCATAAGCTTCACCGGCGCAGAGGTGCGCCGTAATAGAGGGGTCCTGATGAATTTTAACCCACTTGCGGATCTTCACGGGCACCGAAATATGGGACACACGGCGTTTCGTATGTCGCCTCTATCAGAAAAGTGGACACGGCGGCCTGGTTTGAAACCCACGTCTTTGGCTCAGGAGCGCAACGCCTTGCAACTGAGCCATGCGGCGGGTGACAAACAAGAACAAAAGTAGGGGTTATTGAAGCCATCCTTTTAACAATCCCTCTATCGGAACTATGGAATAAAAAATTAAGCATTAAATTACAAACTAAAAAAAACCACTGAATTGTTGCCTATAGGAATGACAGCGTGATTCATCAGAAATTTTCTCTCACTCGCAATTAAAAATCTTCACACTAGAGGAACATTCGGAACCGAGCGTCTGTGAGGGAAGGAATCAGCCCACCGAAAAAACCCCAAACCCGCATACCAGGCTCTTTGCGACATACTTCAAAATATAAAGAACGTGCTTTATCCCACGGGTACAAAAGGAACGTTAAAACCAATCGAGAATGTTAACACCGGAGAACCAGAAACTTCCCTTGTGGAAGAGACGAACAAATGCACGGCACAAGTTTACAATCACACGCGGTTGCTAAATGCGTTGAACAACTGCTGTTTTCAACGCAGTCTGTACACGTAAAAGAACATCCTGAGGAGAGAACGACTAAAACATTACTCATTTAAATTTTGGAGACATGCGCCAAAGTGCTGTCTAAAGCCGTCCCCTTATGATAACCGTGACATTCTTTACAGTGCGATGTGCAAGGAGGAGAGGGAAGATGGCGGTTTTGGTTTGTGGGAGGAGAAAAGGAAAGGAAAGGCACTCTGGATATTATGAGGTCGGCAGGGAGCTCACCTGCATACAACACTGTGCAGGGGAAGGGAAGTAAGGGGGAGTGACAGGATAAAGTGGAGAGAGAGACACACACATGCACACGCAGAGAGAGAGAGAGAGAGGTAAAAAGATAGCTGTAGTCCTAGAAAGCTGTCAGTCCGGGTACATTAGTCAGTCACTGCACTCCGGGCTACAGCCGCTGCGTGAGGTCGGTCGTCTCCAGGTAATTGAGCAGATGGGCGAAGACTTCTCGTTGAGTTGCCGCAGCCCCCTTCGGGAACAGAAGGTCCTCCATGCCGGCGCTGGGAAGGCGTCGACGCTGGTGCGGTCGGTGGAGGTCTGCTCTCGGGCCCGCGTGGGGGGGGGGGGGGGGTGGGGGGGCAGAAGCAGACTAGGTGCTCAAGGAACGCGTGCCCCTGGCAAGTAAACCTTATATTACACCCTTGAGTTCTTTACCATTTGTTTTCCAGTTGTTCCTAACTACCAATATTAGTTGTTCAGTAAAGCTCTTCTTTGTCTTTATCATAAGAAGGACGAACAGTTTGGCTGCGCCAAGAACAAAATATCTGAATACTGCGTACATTGATTCTTTTTTGCAGCTTGCTATCTAGGTATGTACATTCCAAACGTTAATCCACCGGGTCACTTTTGTGCAATCACGGTTATAGACGACCATCCTGCTCACCATCCACTGCGAGAATGAGCGAGGAAGCACCGGGGAACCCGTAGTTACCCTTGCATTGTAACGTGGTAATGTATCGTGCACACTACGTGTGACCGCAGCCATGATTGCTTTACTCAAAGAATGACCCTTCCATAATGTAAAACACACCCTACGTGTACCGCGGCTTCTCAAGGTCACTACGGCGCATTCTACGACCTTGTTAGGCATAGCGTAGTTGAGTTTTGTCTAAACTGTCATACGTTCCGGCAAAACCAAAACACTAGAGAAACACAACACTTTGAAAATTTTCATTGTCTCTGTTGGTACGAACAAACCAACAACCTGTAGCTGCGACCTTTCACGCCCACGTCATATGCCACCCAGACGTGGATAACAAAATCCTCGCGCCAAATTTCTCGCTAATCGCATACGTCCAGTGCTTTCAAGACATCACGGTTTTATGCAGCAACTCTGTTTCATTACGCTCTATTATCATAATTACCAGCCTATCTACTCCCACTGCATGGCCAATGCCTTTCCAATAATCTCCAATTATCGCGGTCCTGTGCGACCTGCGACTAATTTATCCCCGCAAACGTCTTGACCTCACCTCCCCATTTAGCTTTCGGCCGCCCCCTGCCACGCTTGCCTTCTCTAGGGACCCCAATATTACGCTTTATAAGCACCCAAAACGAGATTACCTTGCCCGTATTGAGAGACAAACGATGGTGTCATCTACTATATTTTTATAAGGCAATATATATATATATATATATATAGTATATATTTATTATAATCATATCTATATCTATATATATATATATATTTTTTTTCCACATAACGTCTACGCACAGTCGACGTCTGCCGCATGTCGTCGATGCTATAAAAAACTACAATCTCGTGAAACACATTACATGTAACTCAAAAGGAAAGGAGGTCATGCCGTCAAAATGAAAAACTGATTTCATGGAGGCCTGCAGGAAGTGTTATTCTGGGCCTTTATTTACTGCGCTACTTCATCAAAACCTGTTAAACCACTCCCAGGGTTTGTTCCCTCACGCAATGTTCGTGCACTGTTTACTTCGCGCGCACATCGAAGGTTTTGAAGATCTATACAGGGTAACACAAACACCACTTGGCCCAAACAAGGGGAGATCGTCCCGCCAGAAACAAAACAAAATAGACTGAGCCGTGAAGGTAGATGTTATCCGCGACTTTTTTATCACGCTATTCTTTCCGCGCTCCTAAAGCACGACTCAGAAATATTTCCTCAGATTGTCCAAGCAATGTTTGTGTCAAACACAGATCTGATGCGTCCAAGAAATGATTGCAGCATTTCCACGTGGCGCCACTAGAAGGATGTCACCGCGACACAAACAATCTGATGAGCTACCGCATTCGGACAAACCGATGGCAGCACTTATTGAAATCATCATAGTCTCTGCAAGAAAATGACCATACAAGCCGATATGAACATCGACCCAATCAAAGTGGGGTTGAAAAACTTCAGCATCCAGGAATTCCGTAATAAACAGGTGATATCTAGGTCCATAAAGTAAGGCGTTCAGAAATGACTGATTAATATAAAAGCAAACAAAATCTGCAAGAAAAAACTTCTCTAATGCCTTCAAAAACATACAAGAAATTTGCGAAATACAAACTGGACATACCAAAAAAGTTGGCTTTTTTCAAACAAAAAACAGACAGGCAAGAAATGTTATCTAGCGGAGGAGTCGATAACAACTCGACAATTCGATAATAAGAGTCACGTTATCAACCGGACAAGTTACCGAGACGAGTTATACACCAGAACCAGACAACTACATACTTGAAGACATTAAGGTTAAAGAAACTTGGATGGACGGTGAGGGGTTACCAGCCATTTTGTTGTCTCAGAGCTGCATTGTAATATGAAAGTACATTAAAGTATTGTATACCCGCTGCTGCTTCAATTCCACGTTTTTCCGAGATGTTCGTAGTGCATAACGTTTACCTACCTTAAAATTGCAGCCGCGATGAATCTGTGAATTGGTGTGTGTTGGAAAGACATCATAGTCAGAAGTAGATTAGTAGTGCCGATAAAAAGTGCCAGGATAGAAAAATTATGAATGGCTAGCAGTGGCAATGTTGCTTTCGCAACACAACCACTTTATTTTCATTCCTATCTGCCCTGGCCCACAGGGTACACATTGTACAATTACAAGAACAGTACAAATATCCATTACTATAAAAAAGTCACACACAGCAGAAAAAAGTTGACAAACTAAAGAAAGAAAAGCAAACATTTAAACCCAGGGTACAAGCAGGAGATAGTTATGCAACATGAAATATCGCGCATTAAAATAATTTGGTGAAAAACAACGCAAGGAAAGTGTGAAAACAAAGAAATGATTGAATGGTGGTTATAAAAACACAGCACATTTACGAAAATAAATGGTTCACATGTAGTGAAAAGTTTGTGGAACAATAAAACAAAAGCACCTAGGAAACACAAAAGTGGTGTTGAGTGGTGGTTGTGAGTGCGATAGAAATTTAAGCTACCCTAAACAAACCAACATCTAGGGAAATGGTTATAATCTATCGAAAAGGTGTGTAAAGAAATGACTCTACGGCGGTTACGAGAGCAGTAGAAATTTACAAGATGAAATGATTCACACAGTGAAATGGCAGGACAACAATAAAACGACAAAAAACTTTAGAAACAACCTATTGAATTCTGGAAAGGCAAACAAAAAGTTACACTATTTGAATATTTCACACAAAGTGTATGATTTGGGAACAAGCGAAAAAAGGGGAACACGGAAATGATTGAATATTAGTTACAAGAAGACAGATTTACATAACTACGTGATTCACAATAAGTGATATGCTCAAAGAAAAATAACGCAAAATAAAAACGCATGCAAGCACGGATATGATTCAATGGTCGTTGAATGGTGCATGCCTCCATCATCAGTTATGGTAGGGATTCTTGGACAGTTTGCGTTCTTCGTTCTGGTGCCAGAAACTGCCAAAATAGTTGCAGACCGGAATGGTTGGAAGGTAAGTAAAAATTTCATGGTCCAAAGGCTGAAAGAAATTTAATACCTTTTCTAGCAATAAAAAATAAGAATCCGCAGGTTGTCGACAAAGGTGATATTTGCGCAGGATGTCACTGACAATAAAAATCTGGGCCCTATACATTGTCTGGTGAAAGAATTTGATGTCTGCAACTTCACGAAGATATCTAGTTACAAACAATGAGGATGCCGCTCGCAGGTGGAAAAAAGCGTGTTTCCTGTTTCCCAAACCAGGAGAAGTCCTGCGCCAAGTTGACCGACAACAGTAGCTTAAGCAGGCGCCTTCTGCAGACCGTTGCAGTAGCACCTCCCTTGCAAGCCAGTTCATCAATCTAGGCATAGGTACAGGAAACTCTGTGTTGTTAATACAGCTTTTTTAAGACTGGTATTATACGGAATGGCCGCCTACCATTGTCCCTGAAAAAAAGTGTATGACAGCAGCATCCTACCGGTATCCGCCTACGGGGCAGAAACTTCCAGGCTAACTAAAAGGGTCCACATTAAAATAAGGACGACCTAGCAGGCAATAGAACGCTAGAAGATGGTCTAACATTAGGGGCAGGAAGGGAGCGGAGCGGATATAATTTAATGTCAGCACTGGCACAACTAAGGCAACCTTAACACTATGACAGGTACTGTTAGGTACCACTATATATAAGAACTATATGTCGAGGACATTTTAGCCCAGCTACAGGTCCCATCTGAACTTGCAAAATATTTTTCTCTGTGTATCCTAACCGCTTGGTGGATTGAAGTGAGAATATATACACGGATGAAGCCATGTCCATAAAATGTGGCAAAAGGAAACATCCACAAACCCGGACAGCGTCACTGCCATGGACGTATACTTCCTTCAGCAGAACGGCGAGGTGGGCTAGTTGGTGTATATGCATAACTAAACCTTCAAAAGCACATCACTGAAAAACTGGTCATGTTGTCCTGTTCGCTTGTCCTGCTAGGCATACATTTTTAGTTGAAGTATACGTTGTACAGCAGGAAGCATCAAAGTAGTGCAAGAAATTTTTACAGCACAATCACATTCAGACATAGTCTAAGTTGCACCAGTCAGCAGCCTGCAACATGTAAGTAATTAGCAAACGACAGGCCAGACACAAGAATCATAATTTGCCTTAAACCTGCGAAATCCCAAATGCTTTTTCACTCTGATCACCAAGGTGTGTTACACACTAAATTCATTAAGCTGAATATTCCAGAAGTGACAGAAATTTAAGAGCCATTTCAGAATATTTTGTCTAGGTTCAGAAAAGTTAATTTCCGTTTGCGATGCTGCAGTAAGAGTAGGAAGCAGCGCTGTTCATACTACTGCGCCAGTTACGACATGCGTGTAGTTCTGACGTTACAAATAAATTCGGGTTGCATACACGTTGTTCATTCGCGGCTACCGTAGCTTCATAGGGGGAACGATGAAGCGCGATAGCTTTTCTTGGCTTAAATAAGGGAGCTTTGGGTACATCACTTGCAGTATTAGTATAATTGACCTCGCCTCCAAGATCGGTGCGGAAGAAACAAGCGTTAGCGCTGCTGAAATTTGTCAAATACGACCAAAACGAATCACCCGACAATATTCGCTGGGAGACTCAGTTAGGGTACCAAATTCTTGGGTCCACGCATCGTTTTCCGGCGTGGTCGAGTGGGTTGGAGCTTAGATGCTGGTGTTGTGTTTTGAAAGTCTATGTTTCGAATCTTGGCAAAACCTCACATGTTTTTATAGTTTTTTTTGCAATGAGGGTGTCATAAAAAATTTTCAAGGCAAAAAAAGGCAGAGTACCTTGGCGTTTATACCACAAGTGATGTTTGACGGTAACCTCAGTATCAAGGCAGCCCCGAAATTTGCTTTGCTCACACTCTGAATTCATGAAGCTGCAGTCGGTAAGTAACATCAAGGTTAAATCAAGTAGCAAGTAAAGTAGTGCTAATTGCGTCTTCGTTCATCATCCTATCTTTTTTTGTTCATATTTGACGGCAATGACCCCCCCCCCCCACCCACTAATAAAAACCTTACAAGGCTCGTTGGCAACGTCGCTTGTAAACGAATTCTGCACTAAGTCCCTCCCTCTTTCCGTGAGTTTCGGTATTGGGCTACTATTTTGAAGGTCAAAGGTTCAAATGAATAGTGGTGGGTTACAATACGTGCACAAAACCCCTCGGTACAAAACCCTTACAAAACACATACAAAACCCCTCGGTAACTTCAATACAGTACGCCTGCGGAGAGTTTGAAAATAAAGTATAGCGGATATAGCTAAAATAAATGTAGCTGCTATACACATGTTCGAAGTAAAAAACGGACATACCAGCAACATCTGAACAATGTCAGCAAAATATGTCTAAATAGCATCCCCGAATGAAGCAGCAGCAACATCGAGACTACGTCTATAGCAAAGTTGAAAGAACGTCCGACATTAAGGTACCAGCAACTGTTACTTCAACATCCAAAAATTTTTATTAAAATATTGCACGTTGTACGGATGTCTAATAGAGATACTGCTGGGACATAGACGTTGGGATCTTTTTGGGACGTCGCAGAGATGTTAGTAGTTTGCTAAGTGTATATATATATATATATATATATATATATATATATATATATATATATATAGGTTCCCACTTGGCGGGCATTTTTACTCCACTTTCTTATTTTCCAAATTCTTTATCTTGTGCAACTACATCCTCCCCTTTGCTTTCCGACGTTTTCTTGACTGCCAATTCTTATTTCTGTCTTATTTCAACGAGCCCCTCGTTTCCCATTCTGATTCGCTACATGCATAGCGAGGGCCTCTGTTCTGGCAGTCTTGGTGCCATAGGGAGCTTAAGAGGGTTCAACGCCGGTCGACCACTCTCGACATGTCGTAGATGCTTGAGTCACGGCGCGGGGGTTAAAAAGAAGGTCCCCTTCACCCCGAGTAGTCCGAGTGGCGCTGGCTACCACCCCCAAGCGCAGGCAAGAAAAACACCTGAATATAAATACCCCAGAAAGTGGAGGCTAAAGTAGCCCCGCCGGTAGCGTAGTGGTTATCGCACCAGACCGGAATTTTGGAGGTCGTGGGTTCGGTTCCCACCTGGCGGGCATTTTTTCTCCACTTCCTTGTTTTCCAAATTCTTTATCTCGTGCAACTACATCCTCCCCTCTGCTTTCCGAGGTTTTCTTGACTGCCAATTCTTATTTCTGTCATATATATGTATATATATATATATATATATATATATATATATAATTTAGCAGACGGTATATCCTAGGAATGTCGCTGTGACGCCATAGCCCTGTTCTCACTGCGTGATAAGCCGACCCTATAAACCCTCTTCCTTGCCCTTCTGATCGGTTTAGTCTAGCCTCTTAATCAATACCTTCTCGGCCACCCTTCAGCCGGCGTCAAGCAAGAATAGCCCTCCTCCTTTTTCGTCAAGGTAAGAACCTTATTAAAGCCCCTCCACCCCGTTTACTATCCTCGCTTTTCAAGTTAATTCCCTGCCGCAATGTAAATAAGTTTCAACTTAACAAGCTGGGTGCTCTTTATTGCTGTGTTATTGTACTTCATCCGGTGAGTTTTAAGTGGTTTCTTCTGTGCTTTGTTTAATTTCTAGTATGTGGCTTGCTTGGCTTCAAAGAAGCTGGTGTGAATAATGGAACTTGATTCGAGGACGCCATGTAACCAAGCTTTATTTTATTCACCGTATGATTATTATGACACAGTAATTTATGGTTTTTTCTACGTAGCAATGACCTTTTTCAGCATAAGTCATAAAAACTGCCTACAAGGACTGCGGAAACACAGTCGATAATAGAGAAGAAAAACATATTCGATATTTCGCTGTGTAGGGCGCATGGGTATTTTTTTTAAACTGACGCTCAGGACAAAAACCGCAGAATTGCTTGAATTGTCGCCAAAACATATTAAAAATTGTATGACAATTAGCCAGCCTGTAAAATGACGCAGCAAAGATGTATTCGTAGCTGATACTGTTTTTATATCTTTATATAAAGACAAGAGTCAGGTTGTTTATTTTAAATCAAAGATAAACATCAAGGTAAATCGCCAGCAAGTGTCAGTGACGTTAAATTATGAGTAAGCGATAATCTTAAACGAGAGGATGCCTTTGAGTGCTCTGCTGCACCTACCGGTGTAGTTGTTGGCCGAGTCATTATAATTTCTGCCCAGGACACGTTAATCATGAAGTGCATTGCTCGCTCAGAATTAGGCGTTTTGGAAGTGGTTGTGTGAATGATTTGTATTCTTCAACTTAGTTGCCATCACATCCCTAATTACCGACCAGTAACTTGTACCAAAGCATTTAAAGTGACATAAATGCTGCGAACCAGTTTCCTTAATTTATTTGAGTGATTGAGGGGTTTAACGTGCGGACGCAATCCAAGCGGTGACGCGCACCTAGTTGAGGGCTTAGGATTAATTTGGATGGGATCTTTAATTTGCGCCGACATCTTGTTAACACGACCGTTTTCGCTTTTCACCTCCACCAGAAAAGCAGCCGCCGCGGCAGGGAATATAACCCGCATCCTCTTGCTCAGAAGCACAGGGCCTTAGCGTCTGCGCCCAGCGTGGCGGGTGTGGAAACCCGTTTGTCTGCATGTATGTATTATGGTGCCGAGAATCTGAGCCCACTGTTCTCGCAACTCGCATTTCATAAGAAGGGAGAAAATTCCTGAAATGGGAAAACAGGTTTTGGTTACTACGTTTCGTTGATTGATTGATTGTAGGGTTCAACGCGCCGACGCACCGCCGGCGATGAGGCGCGCCGTAGAGGAGGGCTCCGGATTAATTTTGACCACCTGGGGATCTTTAACGTGCGCCGAAATCTCGTACACACGGGCGTTTTTACTTTTCGCCTCCATCAGAAAAGCGGCCGCGCAGCCGGGAATCGAACCCGCGACCTCGTGCTCAGCAGCGCAACGCCTTAGCCACTGAGCCACCGCGGCGGGTTGGTTACTATGTTTCGTGACGTCACACAAGTTGCAAACGGTGCGAGCTCATTGGTCAAAGATCTTTAAAGTTTTTCCTCAAATGAAGAGTGGATGAGCGCGTGAAATAAATGTAAATCAAACTTTCTGTCAGGACAATAATCACAAAAACGCAGAGTACAGAATCTGGTACATTTCGATACAGGCTTCTTCTCTTGCTCTCTAGGGTCGGTCATCACATATTATTTTCGTTTTTGGAGAGTCAGTTGGGCGCACTGAGCAAATTCAATAACCTAGCATCGTGAACGCCGAAGCTGCTGCAAGCAATACCCCGGGCAGGAAGCGGCAAAACGAAAAGGATGCAGTGTAGCATGGTTTGGCGGAGACGTAAGCTTCTAATCGGTTCTCCGCGCGCGGATTCTGCAATCGGTAAAGCGTGCCTAAACTTATCGCTCACTAACGATAGGGTACAGACTGCAGGTGTTTATCCCAGCGACACAAACTTGTGCTCTTCCATTCTGCGCGACCTTCATTGATCCACAATCCGTAAATCGCACGTCGCGTAGCTCCACCCATGTAAGGTTTGTGCCCGATGGAGGCTCGGCCATTAGGACTAATCAAGATTGGTGGAAGGAAGCAAGTGCCAACGAAATTCACTTGAAGTTTACCGTGAAAGAAGAGAATATGACATGGACGTGTTCGCCAGAAGAAGTTAGAGGAAGGCTCCCACCTGAGAGAACCCTATAAGACCGTCTGCACATGCGCGATATTTGATTCGGCGTATGTGTCTACTGAAAGGCCTTCGCTTACAGCCAGCTTGGTGGGGTTTGTGTGTCCGGTGTGGGCGGGAACCGCAGCCGTTCGTTTATTAGACAGCTTTAGTTTTATGTGCCTACTGAGTTCACGTACGCAGACGTGAGAAGTATGCGCAGTCCACGCGCATGCAGTTTGAAACTATCTCAGTTGTACGTAGGCGAAGCACAGAAAACACGGCCATGGCTGCTATAAGAAAAACATACCGTTGTTAGCGTAGATGGCTAAACCTGCCACGTTGACTGAGTGGCTATGCCGTTGCGCTGCTGAGCATGAGGACTCGGGTTCAACTCCCGGATGAGGTGGCCGCTTTTCTGATAGAGGCGAAAAGAAAAACGCCCGTGTGCTCGAGGTTTCGGCGCGCGTCAAAAATCCCGAGGTGGGCAAAATTATTCCAAAGCCATCCACTACAGCGCACCTCATCGCCTGTACGTAGTGTGGATGCTTTAAACCCTACAATCAATCAATCAATCAATCAATCAATCAATCAATCAATCAACCAATCAACCAATCAATCAATCAATCAATCAATCAATCAATCAATCAATCAATCAATCAATCAATCAATCAATCAATCAATCAATCAATCAATCAATCAATCAATGAGAACGCCTACCCCCACCCTATTTGGTCTAGATCGCACCGGTGCCTCGCTCCTGCTTTGGGGCGCAATGGTTATGTCACGAAGAAATGAAGGGGAAACGGCACAAAGAACTGCAAGCTTTATTTTGTTATTTCTCAGCAAATAACGTATTGTGTCTTGTCCGCACAAAATCTGAGAGCAAAAATTAACGCATGATATTTCAGTTAAAACAATATTTTCTTCAGCTGTTTCTGCCCCTTTAAGGTGCCACTTACCCGTTCACAATATCCGCCACTGTGTAGCAGTGGCTGAACTTTGCGCTGCTGAGGCCAAAGATGCGAGTTCATTTTGCTCCCTCTGCTGCTGCGTTTCCACAGTCGATGAAAAGAAATATGCCAGCGGGTGATGATTTCGGTGCGCGTTCCGAAATCGTGCACCTCATACCCGGAGCTGCTCCTCATAGTCAAGGTGCAGTTCCGGAGCGTTCAACCCTTGATATTTGAAAATTTTTCAACATAACAGAACATGCAAGTTTGGAGGTTCACTCTCGCCTCTACAAACTCCCGAGTCACGCGCCTGCAAATACGCGCCGAAGCTGAAGCGACTTCGCCTGGGTGGCTCGATAGTGTAAATACAAAAATGCGCCACCCCTCGAAGCTTCACTTGTCCGAAAGAGTGGAAACAAGCAACCTATAAAAGTGCTGTCCCCGAATGCCTACGACAAATGCGCGCAAACCTCTGGGCTAGTTTCCCTGCACCCTTCGTAGGTGGCGACACAAACCAGGGAGCAAGGAATTCGAGGGGGAGGGCACTCCCCGAATCCCTACAGAGTGCGCCATCGCCGCGTTTAAGAGCACGAGGGAATGATGGAGAGGTGCGCGCCGGGGAAGAAAAAGGAAGTATATTGAGGGCATATCAGGACTTCCCCGTTGTGCCGGCTCCTGAATCGTGGCCTCGCGGACTCAGAAGGAGCACGCTCCTGTCACCGCTCCCTTGCTGCGAAAGTTCTCCTGTGAAATTCCCTCTTCAGTAGGAGGTCAGCGCGTCATCGGTTGTTCCGTTTCATTGGTGCCGCTCGGCATGTCATTCGGATTTCGAATGTGTGAAGCTTTGTTACGGCCCTTAAAATGTAGACACGTATGAAAAATTATATGCTTGGAAGATTGAACTTCAAGAAGGCTCGTGGAAGTGCATCGATTTGCGGCCCCGTGCTCCTTTGGAGTGTGTGAAAGTTCGCAAAAGGATTCGCTGAACAGCAAGCTCTAATACTCATCTTGGGACCTAATAGAGGGGACCTCGTTCAAGCGTGAGTATGCAGCGTGCTCTGCTCTGAGGATTTCTTGTTCTTTATTTGTTCGCAATATAACACCTACCTTTTGGAATCTGCACGGAATTTGTACGTTCGTGTTTCTCAGGTCGGTCCCTTTATTGTGGCAGCGTTAGATAATCGCAGCTATTACAAACGTAAAAAATGTACTATATACGCAGCACAACAAGTACTTTTGCATTGAATGATGAAATTCCTAATCATATAAATATATAGCGTTTTCCCCTGTCCTCATCCGAAATTAAATTACAATAAACTGAAAACAAACGCTGTGTGCACATAGTAAATGATTTAGGAAAACCTAATTTGGCTTTTGGTCTGCAGTTTTAAAAAATTTTAAAGTTTTCATTTACGCAAGAGTGTAAATAAGTCAAGATAAAAACAGTAAACGCGTTTTTTGTGGTTTAGACCAAGCTTTTCGGTATTGGCACACGTCTCTCGTTAGAAAAATTTGAATGTTGATGTGGCTGTTTTCTCAAAAACTCATCTGTCGCAGTAGGTGGCTATTTAATTTGCACTGTTTTAAGAGGAGCAGTGGTCCAAACTACACGGACCCCTAAAACAGGCACATGCGAGTTCGTGTGAGAGAATTCTTAAAATATGGACACAGGAAGGAAACTGTAAAGGAAAGTTGGCGTGAGAAGGCGCGGAGTATTAGGAAGTGCCGCGGAAATTGTACAAAAAAAGAATAATACCGACAACAATTTCTTTTCCTCAGCAAATATTGGCCCAAAGGTCCGGGATTTTCTAATCGACAATCTTTCACAAGCAAACAAACTCAAATAGAACAATGTGCGTTGCTTGTAATTGTTGGCTGTCCATAGGCATGTTTCCTTGAACGGTTTAAGGTCCCATGGAGCTACGTGAGATATCAAAAATACAGGGAAATTACTGCGGAATAAACACTGGTAATATCACGCACTTCAGTTGCGGCCAGGTATCTTTTTCTATGAGGGCTGGCTCTATGGACACCATCATTTGCTGCAAATGGGGCTGTTGCACGTTTTACGGCACGCCTAAGGCACACATTTGCAAAACACTAACCAAGACAAATACCGGGAAAAATCTTTGGGCAGGATACACTGGCAAATGGGTCAAAAAGCATGTGTTTTTCAAGTGCAGTTTGACAAATTATTCCTGCAGTATAAACAAAAAAGAGTCAACGTGGGCCATAAAAGGTATACGTGTTCAACGTGCCTGTTATGAAGTTCCACTCAGGGTGAATGAAGCACTTGCCCATGACGCCGACTCATTGAATAAGCCGAGGGGGTGCTTAGCACTACATTTCCATTTCAATTAGGAGAAATCAACCCTTTCGTTTCGTGCGCGAAATCACAACCGACATGTTAAGTCGTTTACGGAAGCTAACAACCCCATTTGATGAAATTAGTTATTACTTTTCGATTCTGCGCGCCTTTCGATCATTAAGCAGCTTCGGTTCGTGGAACCTTGCTCTACCAATTTTCATTAGCGCAATCGTGCTTTCACATTTGATAACCTAATGCGTTCGCTACCGAAACGTGCGGCCTCGCTAATTTGCTTTATGATGATCTAGGACTGACTCGTTCTATTTTAAGCTTAGATCGTTACCATCAATTACACAGAAATGAGTCAGTGAAAAGAAGGTGTGACGGGATTTTCGGGATCGATAGCCTCCGAGATTACACATTGAATTTTGTAATACGTAAGCGCTTTTTAGACGCGACGCCGAGAGCATCTCTTGTCGGCGGCCCTGTCCTTCCTGCGTGCGTCCGTTGTTTGTCCGCACCGCTGCGCACCTCCTCCTTTCGCCGTGATAGCGCGCCCTCTCCCCCAACATCTGAGGCGCGCGCAGTGCGGCGCGCTCTCTCACTCCGCCGGTGGGCGGCGCTGCACGCGGCGCACGCGCGCTGTGCGCATGTGCAGTGCCTATCTCTCCGCGGTCTCCTCTCCTTCGGGCGCGCTGCGCATTATGAGTGCCGCGCTCCCGCCGGTCTCTCAGTCGACGGTCGCCCGCGCTACAATTGCTCTCTCTCTCTCTCTCTCTCTCTCTCTCTCTCTCTCTCTCTCTCTCTCTCTCTCTCGCATTACCCGACGATCGCTCACGCAATTCGAGTAATCGACCCAACGGAAACGCACAATGGAACCCCCTTCAGCGTTGCATCACACCAGGGTTCCCGCGAGGGGAGGTGGGCGTAATTTTTATTCAGCAATGGTAACAATGAAGCTAAACCAAACTCAGAAATTGTTCCCCAAAATAAACAGCAATGTATAAAAAAGCAAAAAAGCACAATTTAAAAGTAAGCCTGGCATCAGACCATGCTACGACACCGAAACAACGTTTTTTTTTCAGGTTTGTTCGGACTAGGATGTTAGGATTGGAGTGCCGAGAAAAAAGTAGAAATAGAAAACCTCGGCTGAGAAGGAGATGTAACATAAGAGGGTGCAAAGCGTGGTGATTGCCCTTTTATATTTCTATATTTTACCCAATGGCATGGTCATAAATACTAGATTCGGGTGAATAAAGCAAATAATATTTTGATTTCAATTAAAACTCTGAGAAATAATCTACAAAACACCAAAGTGTACCCCGTTTTGTCAACAAAGTACGCAGGTTAGACCTTATATGTCAACCAGTACTCGTGCAACGAATACCCTCGCCAGGTATCATGTGCTCTGCAGGGTTCAGCTGCGGATGCTTGAATGTCTGCCTACATGAGCACAGAAATAACGCTGCGATAAGGCCACAATGAGAAGTATCATAAGTGTGAACGTTTCAATAGGTACGCAAACACGCACGCCAGGTAAATATACAGATGTTAGAGATTGATTGGGCACACAAAATTGTGATTGCTTTGTCGTGCACTTATCGAAAACCAAAATTGGAGGAACGGTTCGGATTTAGACGAAGCATGAAAAGAAATAGACAGTATATATTGAACCCACCCGGGGGTTCACATGCATTAAACCCAGCCCCGGCTGTGGGAATACTGTGATGGAGAATAGGACAAGGCAGGAAAAAGAATAGAGAGGTAACGAGAAGGTAGAAGAAAAATAGAGGTTTGCCACCTTGATTGAGTCCACTGCGCACGTAAACACTTCACCTGACACAGTCTGGCGTCGTTCAGCGTCCGGGAGATGAACCTGACAAGAGCGGTGGAGCGTGAAGGTTAGGCATCAATGCGAAGTGCTGTCGACGGTGGTCCCGAACCTTGGGAGCTTTGTGGGTGAAGATTCCGCAAATAGGCTAGTACTGGTGAGCGGCAGCTATCGCTCGAGAGCCAGACGTAGCAGAGCGCATTCACAGAAACAAACACTCAGGCCGGCGACGTGTGGCCGGCGGAGACCGCGAACCGCTGCGGCCGCGAGAGTGCCAACGAAAACCACGTCCGCACCTTACGATGACCGCTGCCAAATTCCCAATGTTAGAGTTATTTGCGTTTTAGGGCACGAGAAGTACTTTCTTTCCTGGTGGTCCAGGCAGCTATCGAATAGGAAATTCTAACAGTTAGGACCTTCGGTGACACCAGAGAAGGTAGGCATACTTACTGAGTGCAGAATTCGTCGGTTGTGTTTCTATTCCTGGGGTCTTTGTATGCGTGTTCTCCGATGTTTCGGCCATATTGCCTTCCGTGCCCTAGAAACAACCTTTGTGTACGTAATAGAATCGCTTCTTATGTCTTCTGTATTCTGAGTGCGGGGACACTCAACTGTAAGCAAATTGCAATGGGGGACAGGCACGGACCTAACATTACTCAATAGAATAAATTTGGCGGTTCCTCCAGGTTTCAAGAGCTCTTTGTGTACACCTCCTAACTTCCAGGGGTCAAGGCAGGATCGAAGCTAAAAACACAGCCATGGACTTCATATTTAACATTACAGCAAAGCGGAACTTGTGTTTCAAATTTCGTACGTGGGGTGTGGGTCGGTTTATTACTAAGTCTGTGGGTTTTAGGAGACGCCTTATATTATTTTTTGTAGTAATTGCAAGATACACTACAAAAGTATTGACTATTGGTCTACATCCTTGTTTTGTTTTATTGTTCAATCAATGAATGGCCTATTGTGCATAAACACCGGCGTCAAGAGTCGGCACTGGCTTCAAAGGGAGAATACCGCTTTCTTAAGGAGCTGAACTTTCTTCCGGAATTGGTGTCACCACAACAATACAATTTCGGATGCATTTCTTTAGCCTTTCTCAAAGATTTGCGAGAGACGAGCGGTAATTAAGTTGACAGCCTTCCGCTGCGGACCCGTGCAAAAAGCCGGCAGCTACAGTGAAGTCAATGCTGGCTGCAAGCTTGGCAATAAAATGAATGCAGAAGAAAGGGAGCACTCTTAGGCAGACAGGCGCGACATATTATGCGGGGAGTTGCATATGTAGCTTTGAGTGCGGTGGTTTACTGCTTATGAACGATCTCACACAAATAACCCATACTTACAATTTTAGGTTCCGCTCTCTTCTGCGCACGGTTGATTTCTAGTACTGTCTTTGGTCACATACGTTCTTTGCCCTGAAATCAATTCTTCTCAGAGACATATGCATTTGACTTTTTTTTTCTCTTTTTGTTTTTTCGTGTTTTTTGGGTTTGTATCACAGACAGCATTTCAATCCGGTGTTTTATTACTTTGAATCTTAACTGATTGCCTCCGGTGTCTTCCTAGTTATTAAAATGCCTCTTTGGGCGAGTTCGTTTATGGCTTCAAAAAAATTCAAACGGTGCAGTGGACGATAACAAGAAACACAAGGGAGCGATCTACCAGTCTATTTGTGTTTCTCTGTCCTCATATATTCAGATTTCTTTTTAATTTTCTTGTTCTTGTATTGGTCTCCTTGCCCCGTTACTACCATAGCCCAGATTGCGGGAGCCAGAACGGACAAATGAATCAAGCACTATATAAACAAATAGTCAATATTATAAAATATACCTGTTCGCTCATTTTGAACGACGCATATTCACAGCGGATATTCACAACGTATATTCACAACGGGAACTAGAATGAAGCGTTAAACAAGCTCTCGATGAAAAGTATGGTCTTTGCTTTTACAACTCACAAAGCGGGAATTCGCGTCTTCTCATTTGTGTATGGAAACGTCTGTGTAAGACTGTCACGCACAAAAAACAGCGAAGGAGAATTTCTGTCACAGGAAGGAAATTTGTCGGCCTGACATCGAAAAGGGCGAGTGCTTTTTGCCCTTTTCCCCTGTTCGGCACAAAACGATTAATGCACGCATGCGTACCACAGGAAAACGTGAGATAGAAGAAATAGGGCGCCAATATTTACCCCTTTTGTCAAACTACCATAAAATAGTATAACTGAATCTTCTTTAACTAGGGCGAATAGACAATTCTGCATATAGTTGCATCGAACGGTTTGAAAAGCTCCAAGAATCTTTTCACAGTCACGCGGAAGAAAAACAGCGACAGATTAGTAGGCCGTTTGAAGCATTACGGATGGTCATGATGTAACGTCTTTCTATTCCTCACATCTTCTCCAGTTCGGTTTCTCACAAAGCGAAAGGTTCACCTGCTCTCGCATTGAAGGACCCAGGCAATTATCTGCCTGCCTCAATACTAGAACAGACCCATGAGGGTACAGCAAACGAGGTGGGTCGGCTATTACGTTGCTACATTCCTCTCAACCGGCCACCCCCTTTATGTAAAGGCCTATTTAAAAAGGTAATTTTCAGCCTACTTAAGACCGCCCACCTCCAGTCCTGGCAGCAAGTTCTCCACCACACTTTTCGGAACCTCGTCAGTGATCGGATGTGAAATAACACCTACGTCTCAGTATAAATTTGTCGACAGAAGTTGAGCGAATACTCCGCTACAAATACTTGTTACGACCCCAAACGTTACACTTGTGCGCCACAATGGCTCTAGGTGTACGCACCCAAAAAAAGGGGTACAGAGGGTTGCAGTTACAGCGTTAACAGGGACCTGTCCAAATGTTATTCACTACTAACGACAAAAGGTGGCAGATTTAAATTATTTTTGTTTGAAATAGGCCTAATATAGATGTATACAGACTAAATCAGCACGAGCCAATGTCAGTGAGGCGGACGTATGTCCAAGTATTTCCAAACCGGGCAGTTTTATTTTTTTTATTTCACCAGATCGACTGCTGAACTTGGTAATCAACAGTCCGTTGATAGCAGGGACATGAATCGGTTGCCATAAGGAAGGCTCAATAATTTGGGGAAAATTCATACTACTGGAACATTGTATTGCGGAGCAAACGTTTCAGTTGCTATATATTGTCACCTCCAGAGATAAAGTGACAAAACATTTCCCTCAAAAGTTTCATTAAATGATTATAAATTTGCGTCATACAAGCTTTGCCGTTCTAAGTTTGCACAAAAGCGCCCGTTATATACGATGTTATTTTAGTGTGGAGTCTACCTTTACGCAAAGAGAAGCCGAAAGTTTTTGTAAATATTTATAATGCAGAAATCTTACCGAGAGTCTGAAATTGTAGTTTATAGAAGGAAAAAAAAGCAGCTTTCCTCATGACATCCATAAGTTGAAAAATATGGCGTGTGACATTGTTATTGTCCTATTTTCTCTGCCTAGACCCTAATTATCCAGAACAAAGATCCGAGATAGTGCGTCGAAGTGTACATGACATGAGAAAAAAAGTACGAAGTTTGTATCTCTCTGGCGAAGTCTTCACCACCTGCAAGCGGAGAGGATATGAGAAACACGAGAATGACATTTCGGTAATGTCATATACAGATGAACTGACCGACTACCACCTTCGGTTGCAGCCGCGAGTCGCTTGACGTGCCCCGCGGGAGCTATTATTGGAGACTTGCTGGCGCTGTGTGGCGTTCAACTTAATGCGGAACAGCAACAAGCCAGTGTTGCCTTCCGCAAGAAGGGAAGGGTGAAACATCCGGATCGATCCACGCAGCTTGTTTTTGTTTGTTTGATGGCTATGAGCCATAAATAGAGGAATGCGCAAGGAAAGTTCAGAAATCCTTGAGCAGAACAAAAACGTTTCCAATCCAAAGTGAAATCAAAATTCACCCCTCCATCAACGACGACCAGCGCCGAACGCGAAGCTTTTTTACCATGGATTCTTACGTAGAAGAATCCCACCGTGCTGTAATTAGTGCGGAAAGTTGGGCAAGTTGGTAGTGGGATAGCTGCGATACGTTTTCTAGAGCAAAAAAACAAACAAAAAAACATGGGATCCTAGAGAAGAGTACGGAGGTTTCTCCCGGATGTATTCTTCTCTAAGTTTCCGTCTTTTTTGCGTCAGAAAACGTGCCCCACACTGCGCGTATGTGCTACTCTCAAGTTACGCATCCCTGTTATACAACACCCACAGCAGCTTTTGGTGTGGACTCCATAGGTCTAACATTTGGGTTTGGGGTTAATGGCGCGAATCGGTACCTGCTGCGGGGGGAAAAGGGGGGGGGGGCGGGATGACTTCGACCATTTCAAAATGGAGCATTCGGATAGACGCCGGCTTCATAACGCGAGGGACGGAGGATAGATTCCCACTTTGGGAAGCGTTTTTTTTTTCGCTTCACCTATAATCATTCATCATCATCGTCACAAAAAGATGGCTTTCCTGCAGGGCGTACTGTCGTACAGCGGAATCAGTGAGGACACTGAACCTCGCTTTTAAGAAAACCTAGATCTAGGGGAAATTCCGAAGACATCCACCACTGGTTGCGCAGCGACCGGGCCAGGCTTTCGCTAACACGAAAGAGGTGGCAGCACCATCACCTCTCTGCACCGCCATGGATCAATAAGTCAGAGCGTGGGATTTATCACGGCGGCTCCAGGCTTACTTTGACCGCGGTTCCGACAGCTCCTAATGTTCCGCACTTTTTCTAGTTAACAACGCCCTCTCAGTTTTCTGTTGTCGGCGCGCTCCACTTGTGCGTAGAGACGCCGCCCGAGTGGGGGAGCGTATCTTTTACTCTTCAATCGCACACTTCGGCGCGAGTTTTTGTTCTGACTTCGTTCTTTCAGACTGCTTACTTCTAAAGCTGCAAAGAATAGGTTGTATAGTTTGGGCATTGTAATTTAATGCTAGTAACTCCGTATCATATTTACTGATGTTTAGGAACAAGTGTAGTGTTTGAATGTAGCTTCCTGTTGCTGACAAGGTCTCTCCAGTAGAGAGCCTAACATTCTCCGTCAGGTGCAAAAATTAGAAGTGGAAGAAAAACGAGGAGACAGAAATATAAGGAATACGCAGAGTTGCGATAAGATAGTCCTTCAATTTTGGGTTTAAAATGCTAATATAAACTACGGAAAGTGTGTGCTTTAAAAAAAAACAAGTGTGCCACCTACTAAACTGAAGCTCTTTACCATGTGGGACTACCTGCTTCAAAGTGTCATAAGTGGTAACATCTGAATTCAGAAAATAGGCTCCAAATAATATGAGAATATATTGCGGTTTTAGAGGTGAATCAAAAATCTGCACGAAGAACCACTTTAACGGTTACCTTCTAACTGAGTTACCGAGCCTTGCTCTTGCTCAAGGGAAATGGGGTTATGGGCTAGTCACAAAAAATAAAAGATCAAGTTTATGGGTGAATTGCTGGATAGGAAAAAGGTGACCTTTTAAAAAACTAATGGGCTTCTTGAGCCTACTGGGCCTATGATAGAAGGAAATGTTAGGTGCGAACTCAATAAATACAAAACTGCAATTTTATGAAAGTAAATTCCTGTTTTCAGGCCACTCCGGACTCCTACATAGGCCAAAATTTTTTGAACAAATCCAGTCGCTCGTAACACCAATATTGCGCTCTCTTAAGACAAGCCAATTTTTTGTGAATTCAGAAAGAGGTTCAAGGAGCAAATACAATTTACTATAAATATAGCCAATTTTTCATTTAGGCACAAAGGAAAGCACATGAACCAAGGTGCATTGAAGACTACATAAACTCTCCTACAACCTATGAGAATTCTTTGCCTATTTCTAGCAGTTTTAAGCCTGTATGATGTTCCGGAAGAGGAATTAACATTTCTTAAACAGATTCAAAGGAGCAGAATCTTTTTGTCTTAGCAAGCGCCCACGTAGAAAAAAATTGGCTCCGTCAACCGCGTTATTCTTGCAAAAGCAGCGCACATAATGGTTTATACAGCGATAATACCCTGTGGCAAGAATGAGCGGTTTGGTGGGCATGAAAGTTTTAGGGGCGAATCACCTTAAGGCCAAGGGTTCTTCGGTGTCCGGTGCTCATGCTTACGGCACAGCACCGTGTAAATCGAAGCATCTGTGGACGAAAGGTTCACAAAAGGTTAACAAGAACAGAATACAAGGTTCACAAAAGGTTAGAGAGAGAGAAAGTGCTCCTGGAGAGCCATGCTGCGCATGCGCGAGGAGCTTTGTTATAGATTGGATTGAATTGAATTGAGTTGTATTTGAATTTAGATTTTTATTGGTTTGGATTGGATTGACAAGGATTTGATTAGAGTGTACTGAATTGGGATTGGAATAAATTGAACTGTATTGGATTGTATTGAAGTGGAAATCGTTATAGCAGCAGCAAGCACTCTCACGGGTGATTTATTGTAAGACCGATACCCAGTGCTTCGCCCACATGTCAAGACTCACTTCGTGGATATGCGTAACTTATTTTGGTAGGCTTCACAATACGCACAGATATTTGAGAGCCCGACATCATCCACCTGTCTTTGCCCATACATTTCTTTGCTGGTTCGTGCAAAACTAGGGCACTTGTCCACGGCAAAGTTTGTAGTAGCGCGGGCTGCGGGTAAACGCACTGGTGCTTCAAATGTGTTCTTCAATGCACCGCGCCATGTTGTCACTTTGCTGTGCACATGTGTCGCTTTTCCTGGGTAACAGCCTCATCGATTGGTTACGCACTATACAGCTTGGTCCTAGCGTCTCGCATTCACTTCTTATGATGTCAACACCTAAAGACATGACGAACTTTGACCATTTTTTAGAAGCGATTCCGCGTTTCCGACATTGAGCGTCGCAGGTGTACATTATTCTAACTTCCTGGTTTTCGGTGAAAAAATCCATTAATCTTTAAGGAGCGTATTAAACATTGAAAGCAACGCAACTAAGTGTACAACAATCTGCGTTTGCCGGTTCACAACTACTAGCGTTTTCTACGCACGTGTTACAACGTTAACGCTTGCCAAGTTGACGGTGAACGACTAGATTAAAAAAAAAAGATTTGGATGGATCACGCCGGAGATCAAGTGGCACGGTATTTCGAACATGCTACGTTTCGGCCAGCATTCGGTACTTTTTATTTTGCTAATTATGACGCGATATTGAACGGTAAATACATTAGAGGTAGAGTAACATTTACAGGTTCATGGCATGGTACGTCATGCCAGAAGCTGGCCGTCGCTGTAGAAGCTTGTTGCTGTAGAAGCTTGTAGCACAATCTTCTAGAGATAAAGTAGCAATACTTCTGTTTTATACAAGCAGACGCGCTGCAGCAAAATGGGCTTTGAAAACACAGTCAGTTTAATTTTTAAATTAAACTTTGTACAGGACACCCTCAGGAAAAAATATGTTGACGTGAAAAACCTTTACCCATTATGTACGGCAAAGTGTGAAACAAACTAATCATTTTAGCAGCGCCTCTAGACTATTAGGAATGCTCACTGCAAAGATCTACATAGCAAAGTGTGTGCGCTGGAGAAGGTTTCGTTACTTCAATGGTGAAGTCGAAGAGTGTTGCAGGCCAGTTATAGGCTAAACTGCGAGGTCGTTTTTTTACAACAAAACACAAAATGAACAGTTAGTCCGCAGGCGTAAAATTGATTGAACGTGTCCCTCAATAAACGCAAAACAACATTTTATTTCATAAGTGAAATGATAAAATATGATTTTCCAAAAGCAGGTTTTCAAATGTTATAAGCAATAAAATCCGGAATAGGACAGACAACAATGCGAGCGAAATCGCAGTCCTTCTCGTGCCTATGTGTGCACTTTGCAACTCTTTTTGCGAATACTTGAATATGCTAGTGGAGGAGAAAATTCTATTACACGTCCTTACTAGAGTATGCACTCTTTGAACCTTGCTGAAAGTTGTTTCTTTTTGCCAGAAGTGTTGAATAAACGAGAGCTGTGCTCACCATAAATTTGTTGGTTTCTATGAAGACGATAACCACGTCTTGTAATTGTTGCCCCAAATGAATTGCTGCAATTAGTTTTGGGCATTTCCTATTATCCTTGTTCACTCTTCGGAAGTAGCACGAAAAATGGTAAAAAGATGCAAGGTCACGTAATAAAAAACTGTGCACGCATTCTACTGAAAACTAATAGTTTAAAGTTGTTCTGTGTAACTCTACTTAATAACAATATCTATTCTTTGGGAACTAAAAATAGAATCGAAGTTCAATTTTGCAATTTTTTAAGGAGTAGAAAACGTCATAGCTATTCAGCACCCGTGGAACCCGAGCAAGCGAAAATGTTTGCTTTGAACGAGGCTTCGACCATCGACGATCAAAGACGCACCATAAAATATGTACCGAATTCATATGGTAATAAAAAAGACAGGACGTCAAGCCGATTGCCTAAGGGTCTAATACTCGAAATGTTTAGCTGAAATGTCCGGCTAAGCTAGTAAAGGAGCAATTACTTCAGCAAAACGCCTTGAGACATCAGGTATACAGGCGGGAAGATTTCGCAAATACTTTTTTTTTCAATTTTTTAAGCAATAGCATAACCACTCCTAAGTACAACGTGTGGTACCCTGGAAGCTCTCCAGATTTTGAATGTTTTCTCAGGAAAGAATTCTCTAACCTTTTTTGAACAAGCTCCGTTAACAATCAACAGAAGAAAGATGTCCTAAGAGGGGATTTTTTTTTGTAGAAACGGAGTTAGGATGCAGGCCGCTTCGATCAATAACTATGTTCCCCAAGGCATTTCTTTTTGAAACTAGTAGAATGCGCACGCAATTCAAGCATTGTAGAAGCCATGTTCGAACGCCCCTATACTGTGATGAGCACAAAATGTTTGCTCTTAACCAAGTGTAGTAATCCGGATGTGCTTCTCTAGTGCTCTCGCTTGTACGACTTCTCTGAACATTATATCACACAAAAACAATTTGGTCGTCAAGCTACGTTTTGAAATGCCGATGAAATCATGGTTTTATAAGCATTATTTACTTCCATTATTGCGCAATAATGATGCCGACAATTCTTCCTTTTTACCAGAAAATTCAGGAAGATGCGGGAAAGGCCGTAAAACCGTGAAATGCGGCAATTCAGTTGTTCTGGTTGATCAAATAAACAGTTTGTCTTTAGGCTTAAAATTAAAAGCATTCTACAAAAAACAATAAAACCACTGTTTATAAATGAAACGTAAAGTTTGCCTTTCCGACAAGAGGATTTCCTTATGCTTTCGTCAACAAAGTTCATTGTAGGGTAGCCAAAAACACCGAAGAAATGAGCGGTAGTGGTGTTAAGTACCGTCCATCTATTTGTTCGTTGTATCTCAGGCTCTAACTATTGGTTCGAAGCACTCTGAGACCTAGACCATGTATATTAAGGCTTCCTCACACAAAAATTCACGGTTTAGATGTGTCAGAAAGTATATTTTCTGCAACAAGTATTGAATGAAAGAGAACTATGCTGCTCAAAAACCTTTGCGTGCTTTGAACAACGCAAGACGTTTTTGTCTCTTCTTGATCTGCATGAAAAGAAGGCCACGCTGCAGCACAGAAATAACGAGAAAGGACTGAATTGGGTTTCAGCATTTCAGGACTATGACTATGGCAAAGAATAATGAAAATTTGCAATGTGCACGGTCAAGAAACATAGTGCGCGTACTCCTGCAAAGTGTTCTTCCTAAGATAATCTTTTGAAGTATACTTAGTAAGAATACATTTGCCGTTTGTAAACAATTAAGGGCTCACATTTCAATTTGGCCACTTATGAAAGAGTGCCAGACCACATACGTATTCAAAAAGCACACAAAAGCGCACGAGGGCAAGAAGTTTCTTTCGATCCATGCTTTGACCAACGAACGATCCAAACTGCTTTATAGAATATGTACCAAGGGCTTACGGTAATAAAAAAGACGCGGTATCAAGCTTGTTGCCGAACCAACTAAGACTTGATAAGTTTCCTCTATAGAATGTCTCACCAAGCTTGTTTAGACAGCATTACGTAAGTGAAACACCCTTGAGCTGCGGGATAAAAGTCTCGAAAATTCGCAAATATATTTTTCTATTGTTACGCATAAGTAAAAAATCTTAAAATAACAATGCCTGGCCCTGTAGAAACTCTGCAGTCTTTTAGAAGTGCGGTTATGAAAGAATAATGAACCTGTAGCGAACGAGCTCCCTTAGCACTAGACAAATATTTGTCATGAAGAGATAAGAATTTCCTTTTTTTCTAAAAACCGGGGCTTTGATAAAGGGTGCTTCAATCAATATTTGTGTACCCTCAGGCAATTTTTTTGTAAAAATCGTGCGAAATGTAGTGTCCAAATTATCATAAATTCACACTTATTTCAATCATCACTCTACAAACTGCGTTCAAATGTTCCTAGATCATAGTGAGCAGAACATGCTTACTGCAACTAAGTAGTAAGCCGTACACTCTTCGTCAGTGCCCTCACTGGCATGGCGTTGCTGGCAGCTCAATCACCCTAAATAAATTTAAGCTTTTGGCTACATCTTGTACTGCCTATGACAACATCGCTGTGTGAAAATGTTTTGATTGCCCTTAACGGAAATTACGGCAAAGGTAATTTTTTGTACCACAACTTGCGGTAAAATTTAAAATGCGTTGAAGACCGCAAAACGGTGTAATGCAGGAACGTATGGCCTCTGATGGACGACAAACTTTATAACACCGATACAGAACGACATATGCACTCAAGGGTAGCCAGAATTGGGTTAAAATTTGTTGTATTTTAACTCAAAGTTCAGAAAGAAAGCACAGTTTAGATGTAGAAAATGTCGGCATTGCTGCCTACGTGTTTGGGAAGAATACTAGATGTGAAGAAAAAAGGTGAAGTCTTTGACCTCATGGTAACAGTGATATGACGGGCAGGGACGTTTATTACTGTGCGTCTTCAAATCTTCAATTATCTTCGTTATCCGCACGGGCAGTTCAATGTCTGTTCAGGTATTTGTTTTGGACTCTTGTTCGGTGAAAGCTAATTACGTAAGGCTGAGTATAAATTTCCTGTCGCCAAATATACTGTGGGCAATTGTTAAGAGGATTGCGCTGTTTTAAGGCGCATATTAAATGTTCCAACGAAGGCTTCCTTTTTAACTTCTGCCAAACGTACCTGGTCCTGTGCGTGCACTGAAAACTGGGAGCAATATGTATGCGCCCAATACCACCTTATTACCTCACTTAAGTGTCTCAACAGTAGAAAATACTGCATGTACTCGCAGATGATGATGTTCGTGATGTTCTTGATGTTTTTGGCGCTTACCCACAAGGGGGAATTTGCAAGGGCCAAATCACTGATTTTACCTAAATTCGACATTAAAGATGAATTCATTTCTAGAAAATAAATGCAGTGAAATAGAACTTCGTTATATTAGCAGAAGAATCATAGCACATGTAGGCTAAATTGTATTGTATTCTATGTGTTTGGCCTGTTATTTTCAGTGTTCTGCAAACGCCAGTAGTCACACAGTGGCACATATATGGGGAACATTCCAGGGTTACAATGCCACAGAACAGCGCCGACCTGCCAAGCTGTATCCAGCAACGTTTTTATCTGAGGCTTATTGCACAGTTTTTGTCAAAGAAGGTTATCTGGCGCGGCGACGTATGTGTAATATAGTAGTACTCAAGCTCGTGGTGCAGGCTTGGCTCTCTTGCCTATCTCACACTCAGTAGCACTCAAGCGATTTTCTTGGAGGCGATTTTTTGGGACGAGGTCGAAGTGATTTTCTTGTCATAACACCAAAGATTTTACCGCGAATTTCAAGCACGCCACCTAATGCATTTGCAAATCAGACCACAAGAAAACAGTGAACGTCCCGACTAAACCACTTTAAAAATTTGGGGGTCTAGGTTGAAAATTTCAAATCGCCATTGCTTGCATAGCAGCAAAAACTAAGACCAATGCCTACCACGGGACAATGAGGCCCACAACACCGACAAGAATCGTTGAATACCTATCAAAATGTTTATTTACGAATTATGCAACTTACTTAAAGGGGCTAGAAAATTCATTTTAACACCGGATATGGTGTTCGGGACTAAAAACGTCTGTTTTCCTTCAACAATCAAACTTAGGCACCCTCTCGGAGTCACGGGAGTACGACTTCGGGATTAGGTTACCAAAAGTCATAAGCACCAAAGGCGAGAAAGTATGTGCCACATTATTTGCACTCATCCCGCATTTTCACAAGTTGTACCCGGTATCCACGCATTGTATTCGCTCAGTGCCTTGTCTTTATGTTCCGGAGCTCACAGGTTTGTGCCAGCAGCACGTTTTTACCAGTAAATTGTTAGACACGTTTGCTGAGAGATTTACCTTATCACGTGTTTACATCTCGAAAAGTATTCGTTTCCCAACGAGGCTATTTTAAATATGCCATGTGTAGCGATTGTTATAAAGGGACTCTGACTTTTTCGATGCTTTCACTGTTTCCTTTGCGTCTGGAAGCTCTGTGACCGCTATAGCTATCGCCAACACGGCGCGACTCAGCGTGATTTGCTCGTGTCGCAGATCCCCCTTCTGTTCTTTCTGTGCTTTTGAGGATATTTTTTTTTCGAATGCGCCCATTGCTGGAACTGAACGAAAGCCGGCCAAACACCACTACATCTTTCTAATGGCGTAATATGAGCGCTATAGTAAGGACGGCAACCGCAAAAGCGACAAAAACCTTTGAAACAGTTTCCAAGCTATTAGAAAGGCATAAAAAAGATTTTTTGGCTTATTAGGTTGCCCCGTCCAAATCTAGGCAGTGTATATCGGGTTTTAATAGGTTCCAAAAGCATTAGGGTTTATAAGCATGTTCAAAAAGTATCGCCGGGTCTCTTTTTAGAATATTTCTAGGAACGATAGTTGTATTCAATACATTGGAATGGTTCTCGCAAGACATTTGCTTAAAAATTAAGATATGATTAGCATGAGTTTTTGTGGTGTTCAACAAAATCATCTGAAAAAGAAAATAGCTTACTCACTAAACCATTTTATAATACTAGTCATCAATTTTTTTGTTACTTTTCGGCTTGGAATCTCTGAGCGTTTGTGATTTTCTCTGTTAATTTTCGCAGGTGGCGAAGCTGGTAACGGCTGAAGATGACCTCCACGACTGTTCTGGAGTCCATGGCCATGGACAGAGAAGCAGCCAGGCATGGAAGCAATGCGAGCGAAGCGATATATGAGGTTGCTTCAGTCATAGTCAACATGACGGCCGATACCTTCATAGAAGCGACCACATCTGCCTACGGAGGACGGCGCCGCTCGGGAAATTCCTCGTCGTCAAGGAGACAAAACCGGAATACCGCCATGCGTTCACCTTTGTCGGTTGCCATCTACATCCTGGATCTACTCAACGCAGCCTACATGCCTATAGTTATCTACTTGGGTCTCATAGGCAACGTCCTCTCTCTGCTGACGTTCCTCTTCACCCACCTTAGGAAACGGACATCTAGCCTATACATGGGAGCCCTGGCGGCCTCGGACTCTGGATTTCTCATTGTTCTTTCATTTACCTGGCTCAGTGAACGAGGCATAAACGTGAGTGTTCATTTCGCTTGCAAAGGTCCTAATGGCAGGGGATGACCATCGTTTTTCTCCGCATGGGTTATGAAACCTTTCGCCTGTCCCCACTTTGCCCTGATATCCTTTTCTCCCCGTCCTTGAATTTTGCAACCTGCCCCTGAATATATACTCCGTCTACCAATCCATTTGAAGATTGAGTGAATGGGTGAGCTTTTAGAAAACAGGTTCAAATAGCCTGTCAGGGAGGGGGAATCACTCCACGCTCCCTCTTTGGCCAGCATATTAGATGTATTTGTTGCGTGGTAACAAGCACGCTCTTATGAGAAAAATGCACACGGGGCACAATGTCTCCCAAATAGCAACTAGCCTTCCTGCAAGGGCTGTGGCTGTTCGTCAATGTTCAGATAGTGCTGAACCGGAAGTCCTTTGGCAGTTGTGGTAATGTCGTCCAGTAACGTCACCTCTTTCGAGACCGATGGAAAATAATTCGGGAACTCCTGTAGCTTGCAAGTTGTGCTGAAAACCTCATTGAAAAAATTTACAGGCTAATTAGTAAATAAACGCTGCGGAATATACGGAATCAAGGTGCTGAAAGGAGTAAATATTTACACCTATCCTGCACACATTGTTTATGGCGATCCCAATTAGAAAAAAATGTTGGGCGGAGAATAGTCATAGGAACTAATTACAGAAGTGAGCTCTATTACCGCAACATCTCCCACACGAAAAGTCAGTAATTTCTGCCATGACACAAGGGTTAGACACTGGGATTGCACTAACCACTTTGAGCTAACACAGACCAGTACAACAGCCCTTTGAAAGGAAGGGTCAATATTTCAAGGTTATAAAAGAACTGTGTGGTTTAGCGAACAGAGTCGGCTGTAGCAGTTCCTACTTCAACTTACGAGAAACAAGTGTAAAAAGACAGAAAATAATTTTTTGCGCCGTCCGAGGGGCAACGTGAGAAGAAACACAACACAAGCCATGCCCTTACCTACGTAAAACGTAAATACCCGGCCAGTGGTAATATACTATCATTGGAAGTTACTGGAAAACATGACCATCTCATACAACAGCGTTACTAAGACCCAAAATATTTTAGCGTACTCTAGCTGCATTTTGCTCAATATGCACTTATAATTTAAGCGCACCGTTTGTGCCCTCGATCGTCATTTAGGTTTGCTTAACTTTGGTTTCAGGCGCGCAATGTTTCAAATTTATTTTATATATTCATTCAGACCTAAAACAATTCATTTTGAAACCAGATTAGTAGTCTTTCCGCAGCTAGCCCTAAGCGCCTCATTAAAAAAAAGACCTGGCACGAACACCAGGGACGTTTGCTCGTTGATACATTGAAAGTAGCAGCTATTATGGCTGTTCTTTCTTGCTACCTTTCTCGAAATTCTAGAGTCAGAAAAAATTCATCTGCATTGTGGGCGGAAAGGCCCAAAATTGCCACCCCTTCTTTGCTTAAATCAAGTAGCTCCTATGTATCGAGTACATTGAATACATGGTTTTTCGATTGTCTATATTCTTTACAGGTCTACCAGCAAGGGTTGTGCCAGCTACTGGTCTTTTTCTCTTCGGCCTTCAGCTGCTGGTCTGTGTGGTTGACAGTAAGCTTCACTGCCGAGCGCTTCGTGGCCGTCCGCTACCCCCTTTGGAAGCTGCAGACAAGCTCGGCAAACATACGTCCGCGGATGGTGATTGTTGCCACGGCGTTGATGAGTGCCGTCTTCAATGCACACCTTCTTGTTTTTGTGGGTGTGCACGACGGAGAGTTTCCCGAGTGCAATCTTCATGCAGAGTACGAAAAGTAAGCACTGTTCATGCTGGGGTCGATATTCCCATTTTTTCCGTAGAATATTGGAGCATGGTTTTTTTTAACAGAAGAGCCGTTGTTGGTGTCCGTAATGTGTCCGGTGCGCGGCGTCATATGAAAACCTTGGGGTATAGTTACGCGTGCCGTGTAAACCAGCACGTGCCACACGAAGAGCGCGCGGTGTCGTCCAGGCTTGGACGTTGTGCTCGCAAAAAATACCAAGGAAGTTCACTCGCGTGTGCACCTCAAACGGGGAGCACAATGCAGCTCGCGCCACAGGCGCCCAGTTTCCAAATCCCATCCCTGCTGTTTGTATTGCGTGCTGACACGTTTCACTTTGGGATAAAAGTGAAACCCGCGGACGAAAAGATTCGGGCCCACCAGTCTTGCGTGAGGAAGGCGACGATATATATGGATATGTAGATGACTACGACTATCACAGTGAAACGCGACGTCGCAGAATGTAAATAAACAGTTTAAAACCTAATGCGAATCCGTGGTTTTGCGTCTTTCAGTGCTGACATAGAAAGAAATCTTCCAGCTTCGGTACGGTCCAAGCGTTGCACAAGTTATAGCAAGCTTTGCCATTGTTTTCATTTCTGAAGTATCTGGGCAAACAGTTATCTCTTATCGGACAAATTTTTCGGGTAAATAAGGCTTTGTAGGTATTTTATAAACAGAATAAAACAACCTTTTGTTACCAATGGCTTCTAGGCACACACCACCGGGTTGCTTGCTATATCAAAAAGTTCTCCCCAGTTGCGATTCCGTAAAACCACCTTATATGGTGGCAAATCCATAATTCACAGGTCTAAATTAGCGTAATTCTTAGGAGGCACTATCCGGCGTAAGGATGCATGAAAATGCTTAAAATTTTAGCGGATATTAAAAGATGATGAGCAAGTCCTGTTTATTATTCTAACGGTGTCAGATACACCTATGCCGCTTAATAGACTCCTATTAGACGATAGAAATGTAGACGTTAGTAAAAAATATCTAGGTTTAGCACTTGACCCAGGCCTGTTGCGAGGTTTTTGATATCTTCAGTTCAATGGTGCTGTAACTTCAAAAACCCCAA
Organism: Haemaphysalis longicornis; assembly: GCA_013339765.2. Taxonomy (NCBI): domain Eukaryota; kingdom Metazoa; phylum Arthropoda; class Arachnida; order Ixodida; family Ixodidae; genus Haemaphysalis; species Haemaphysalis longicornis. The sequence goes on from CM023455.1 coordinate 51,414,844, forward strand.
TCTTTTTTACTCAGTTCTGTAAATACAACATCTTGAAATTCTCTGTATTTCAATAAACCACACTTGATGGCGACATAAATTTGATCGCACTAGTGGTCTGGGCTAAGCATGTTTTGAAGGTTCCTAAAACGCAAGATTTTTATAAAAACTGGTTGATTCCGAGTAGATGTCGGACACGTCAATGCAAAGTTTAAGTTAGAATCGAAGATTAGACCTGTATCAGAGCAAACTTTCATATCTTAAGAACGCTGCGAGATAATACAACATATTTGAAAAAAACGTATACGCACATTTGTTTTAAATAACTTCTCTATTCTTGAAAAATCAATCATATTGATTTTATCAGCCATAATAGGAATATAGCTGCTGACGTCCCTAAGACCAGCTGCTTCGTTGGGCGTTTATGTGAATTGCCAGCCCTGTCGAAATAATTTCAGTATAGAGAAAAAAGATCCCCGTGATCGTTTCAGTTTTTAAGGCATCCTAAAGCATTCATCAGGATAAACGTGTAGAGCAAAGACACATCGATGTAGTACTGTCCATACCAAGAATGCCCTCTTTGTAAAAACACTAAATTTAGAAAAAAGGGTGACAAGGGGATAATTCGTTGAGCATACTGAAAATTCAGGCGCTCGACAATGGGGACCAGAAGAAATACGCTCGCAACATGCCAAGTTCGAACCTGTGGGATTTTTTCAGGGAAATCAGAGCACAACTGTTTTAAATACTTTTCGGCGCAACTGTTCTTAGGAAAAAACAAGTTTTGCGATATTTCGGGCCTGCCAAAAAATCATGGTCTTGAGAAAACACAGTTTGAAACCGTTTAGTTCTTGAGCGGGTTTTTGAACACCTAGAAACTTTGTATTCCCGTGTGCCATAACAGTACTGCCTCCCAAAATTTGAACTCTCTCACCGTCAGCAATTTTTGCTCGGCCTTGACACCTTACATTGTCATACACGGTGTACGTTGCAAAATGTTCTTTTGACATGTACATCCTGTTGGAATTGTTTGTTGAATCAGCACAGGCAAAACACTGAATCGAATAACTCTATTTCAAAATGGAAATGGAAGGCAAGTTTTATAGACACTGAAGAAACAAAAGCACAACAAGGCGGCTGCCGTCAACACACCTACATTTAGTTACCCCTTAAATGTACGTAGAAAATACATTGGTATAAGAATGGTACGCCGCATGCTTTTTATTCTTCAGACGTATTGTAGCTGCGCATGTGTAACAGTGGAGAACGTCAAGCATCGAGAAGAAATTGTGGGATCAAGTAAACGAACGATTCTGGAATACTTCCGCTGGAAACGTACGAAAAACACTAATAAGGCCAGCCGAGAAACGACTGTTTTGTCGCCCACCAGACGAATTGGGAAGCGAAAGATGATTGATGCACTGGCGTAATGGACGGAAACGCGCTCAAAATATTGAACTTAAGTGCGAAACGTATACCTTAAGTTGAGAGTGTCCTGTTGAGAATGGTGGAGCATATAAAAATGGGGAGACATGTGGCCTGCACAATGGGTGTATTATAACTACACCTAAGCACTCTGCCCAGGAAGGGCAGAATATTAACTAATTGACCTGATAAAAAGAATATATCCAAAATACGAAAAAAATATCATGGGAGGTCGAGCAGTGTATTAGCAAAAAAAAAAACTTCAAGCAGTCAGGGCATTAAAACGTGTCTCGAAAATAGTAACAAAGACAAGCATGGTGGCGACATTTGATGGGAAAAGTGTGAGTGTTCCTGATTCGGAAGTGACGGCTTTACGAATATTTACCGATATGAAGTTGCTCTCTTATGTACTTTCGCATGGTCATCCTGCCGTTTCCTATTTTATTTACAGCATCCTCTACTACCTGAACATTGTGGATACAGTCCTGACGTTTATTGTGCCCTTCGCGCTCATCGCTGCAATGAACTTTATGATTGGAAGATCAATCTACCTGTTCTACGCCCGCTACAGGTTGCAGCGTCGCGCATCTGGCCACAACAGTGATTATAAAAAATCCTCCGGTGAGGAACTTCTCGCATGATATTCTTTCTTATACTATACAAAGCCGAACATCACCTAAATCCGCCTGAATTGTAGTAGAGATCTTGCTCACTATTGCGATAGGGACTCGGTGGGCATTGTTCGGCAAGTAATTACAGAGGATTATTGGGGTCTGGAAAGAAAGCGGAGGAGGGGGGCAGATAGCGGGAGTTATAGAACTAGAGTACAGAAAGGCAGAAAGTTAAAGTGTGTAGCGGCAGACGACAGGGTTCGACTGACTCATTACGTGGTGGTAAAACGGAGGGATTTGAGGCTGAAGTGGCGGATTATGGAGGGGTGACAACAGTCGCAGAGAGCAAAAAAAGAAATTGTGTTGGGAATGGATTTACCAAAGGCAAGGTGGAAGTAGTACTAGCAGAATGAAAAGCGTATGAAAAGTTGAACAGCGGTTGAAAAGAGGAAAGCGGAAGCTAAAAACAGTGCAGAAGTCATTCAAAGGTGTGACTGTCAGGAGGACAATAAAACTACGTATTAACTAACAGCTCCCCTATGTACACAGCTTGTACGAATAATGACAACGAAACTGTGTTATAGTGGAAAAGTAGCGGAGAAAAAACTAAGCAACAAAGGTAATATTACGGGTGCGATTGACGTGACACGACCAACCGAAAAAATATAGCAAAAACGAAAAAAACTTGTGATGCTCAAGAGATTAAAAAAAAGAAGGAAAGAGTTTGTTGTACAAAATGACGAGGAAGATACAGCATCACGTAGTACTAGAACAGAAGAATAGAGGAACGCGAAGAAAATGAAAACAGTACCACAGGGATTCAGGTCAGTGAGGGAAGAAAACGAACTTAATGAAGCTTATCACTGGTTACAGAAAAATCATAAAATGACGAGAAAAAGCGAGGCATGAAGCCGAAGGAGTGCTGGTAAAGGATATTGATAGGAGCACAAGGTCGATCGAGGGAGTAGTGTACGAACAAAGGAATGAAAAAGAAGGCACAATGAGAGAAAGGGAGCGCCCGAAAACATGAGAGAAAATTGGCGGCGAGAGGGAAACAAGAGGAAAGCACAATGAGGGAAAAAAGACAAGGATGGTAAATAAATAAAGTGGAATAAAGGGAGAGGTGACTGCGGCGAGAAACGCTGCAAGGTAGAGGGGGTTCGAGAAAAGGCAGAAGCAGGATGGGAATGCGACGAGGGAAGGAAGCAGTGGTTAGCCGGCAAGGGCGAGAAGATTTAATTTGGGTTGATCAAAACGATGTAGGTTTCAAAACCAATGATGGAGAGGAAGTGAAAAGAAAGTGACACGAAATGTATTACTGGGCTCTAGGCAAAACAGCGCAAAAAAAGACAAGGACAGAGGAGATATTCGACAGGGACTGTGCTGAACTATCAACTGGTTTTACTTTGGGAGACAATATATATAGCCGCCCAATCTAAGGTTTATCTGCGTATGGGTAGAAAATTGAGTTCTTTCTCGGACAGGGTGATAGAGGCAATGCCGCCGCATGCCTCACCAAGCGTCAGGATCCGTTCTTATTCGACAATTTCATGTGAGAGCCGTGACCCGCCGCGGTGGCCCAGTGGCTAAGGCGTTACGCTGCTGAGGACGAGGACGAGGGTTTAATTCCCGGCCGCTGCGGCCGCTTTTCTGATGGAGGCGAAAAGCACAAACGGTGGTATGTAAAATATTTCCGCGCACGTTAAAGATCCCCAGGTGGTCAAAATTAACCCGAAGCCCTCCACTACCGCGCGTCTCAACGTCTATGTTGCTTCGGCGGGTTAAACTTTATAACCAATAAATCAACGAGAGACCCGTTACTTGCTGTATCGAGTGATAAAAAAAAAGTGTGTTTTAATTGTGGCAAACAGTTCTTGCAATTCAAACAATAGCTTGCCAGGAAGCCCTCCGCACCTTTCCTTTTCCCCGCATTTTCCACAATTATCACGCGCTCCCTCAGCCCATGGTTACGTGTCTCTCAGTTTTGCCAACGTACACTTTCCCGCACGTTAAGACAATTTGGTAGACCCCCTTCTGGACATTCAACAAATGGTCGCCGATGTTTTGTGCCGAAGCCACTTTGATTGGCGGCCTCGGGGTCGGTCACTTTGCATAGCTTAGAAAGCTTGTGAGGGGCAGGGAAGGCAACATCCACGTCATTCCTCTGGGCCACTTTTTTCTGATAATGTGAAATCTTGTTTAAGTAGGTATCACAGCTACCCTCTGCACAGGGTCTGCGCGGACAATGCACTTTTTTGCCTTGGCGCAAATTTTTGCCAGGAGGCTCTCTGCGACCGACACCAGGATGTACTGAGGACATGCGGCATCCAGCACCCTCTGGGCTTGTTGCTGAACGCGTCCATGAGACAGTGTGGGCAAGATTTGCCGAAAGCGTTCTTGAAGCACATCTAGGCTATAGCTCGTTTAACGACCTTTGAGTGCACCGAGTTGGAAGGCAGAAGTGATTTTTTTGGCTCTGGGCTCATAGCTCCAATCAATACCAACATATATTTAACCGAAACCTAATGTATAAAAATCTAATTTGCCCATAGACTGGGTGTTCGTGCGTTAGAACAAGGGGGTACATTGCGTCATGATATATTCCATCAACTTTCCTGCTTTCACATTGAATGGCCTGCGCGTCACAGTTAAAACTACCAAAAAGTCGTCGACAACACGGAAAACTTTAATAACACGTTGGTCAGTTACTAACGGTTAAATGACGCCGTCGAAATGACCGAGAACTAAATCACTAAAAACAGGTGCGGTGCACCAGCCAATGCATATGCGTTATTTTTGCAAATGGGGCGTCCCTTCAAACATGATGTAGGCTGATGTAGTTTACATGATGATGTAAAAGGCTGCAAGGTCGAAAATCCAAACTGAATTTTCCGCCGCGGTATGGCAGCGGATCCTATTTCTCAATAGAACGTTGGACGCATTCAAGGAAGAGGTTATGTGTTAAAGAATAAAAGGGATCCTTTACGTCAATTGAAAAAGCCTGGTAGCTCTGATTAGCGTTGCTTGTAAAATATTCTAGAACTTGGTTCGAGTAAACACAATAAAAGGGTCGTCAAAAGATAAAACGTAAGAATGGCCCTCTATGAAACGAGCAACTGAATGCTGCCAGGTTCCCTATCCGGACACAATCGTCCTGAGTGGCTAGTAAACCTCATTGGTTTTCGCGCTAAAACAGACACTCAAACAATTGCTCTTGATTTTAATCATGGCCTTTAGAGGGAAGAAATTGTAACCGTTCACATAGTTTTTTTGCGCTAGACTTCAGTGTGCGCGAAGATACTGTCGGGTGGGAATTAAACACAGAAGCGATAGCGTCCCTCGGTTTCGAAGTAAAGGTTCCACAAGGTAAAACAGCAAATCCGCCCTCTTTGACAGCCGGTAAAACACGATGTGACTGCTCACATAGAAAGGTGGCCACATGTCTATCAGGAAGGCCAGGCGGTACGCTAATGTATTGGGTGCGCAGTTTTTTTTTTTTTGCGCTGTGCTGCCTGGACTATATACCAACATGCCAACTTTTCAACGTTCATCTATTACTAGTAACAGTAAATACTAGAGGGGGCAGGGAACAAGCGTAAGCTGAATAGGAAAATGAATATGTGATCAGAACAGTGTGATGGTTGGCAGCACATGATAGCAGGAAACCTTAGCTGGTTGCGATCACAATATGCTATTACCAGTGGTCGTAGTTTGCAGCGAAGCAGGAAGTTACCCGTTATTTTTAATGTCCTAGGTCTGTCAAACATTATATGTGCTGTAAGTTTGCAACGATAATTCGATACTTACTTTGTTAAAATAACTCCTACTAAGGCGGCAATTATTTGGCGGAGTGTCCAAGTTCAAAAAGGAAAGAGCTATTTTTTTTTTAATTTTCTGTACGCAAAATGACGTTACTTAGACGAAACTAATATTTTTGGAAGCAATCCGCCTTCTCTGAAACGGTGGTGAAACGTTACTCACTAGAGGTACACCGGTATTATTAGGCCGAACCCTTTCTTTGCAACGAAACGACGCAGCGGTGTAGTTTACACCCAATAATTATTCCGCGTGTGCGTGACCGCTCAGTTTATATTCGTTTGTCATTCGTGCGTCCTCAGATGTAATTGTACGTTTTTACCAGCCATGAGATTAACTAAAAATACACAAGCCACAGCCAACGAAAAAAAATTTGAGCGCTCCACTCACATAATATACGTTGCAAAACGGCTAACTTTGACAAACATTACGCAAACATTGGAGGCATTTATAAAAAAGCAGCATCGTAATCACCACCTTCTTTATTTTTGCGACAGTGATATGCATCTTGGTGACAAACTTTATTTAGGTTTTTCGTTCCTGTGTACCAATAGAATCATACCGCGCGATATTTCGATACATTCGAGGAGCCTACAAGCATTGTGTCAGCGTTTCCTACGTTATTTTATAAACTGGTGTCATTCAATTTGGCTGAACGTATACTTTACGATGTGAATGATTTTATTTAGTATTTATTAACCGCATAAGACATTGAAGTTATTCTAGACCATCGATCATTAATTCAACTAGGCTTACAAAATTATTCACAATAAATACCAATTTAAGCAGCTTACAATTGAAGGTCTTCAGGCATCAAATTTGTAAATACCAAGGTTCGCCTCGCTGGCGTAGCTTAATCAAATCAAAAGCCACCAATCAAAAGCCACCAAGTTTATGTTGGTATTAGCTACAGCAACACTTAGACGGACAGTAACAATGCATGTGACAGCATAGTGGTGAACAAAAGCGTCAAAAGATTGAAACAAATTGTTTTACTTTCAGCTATGGCATCCTCGAAAAACCAGAATACAACAGTGGTTTCAGTGGATGGCACGACAACAGCGACAAGTGGCGGCGGAATTCCACATGCCACTCAGATAAGCGTTACTCGAATGTTGCTCCTAGTCTCAACAGTCTTCATGCTTCTCAACCTACCAAGCTACGCGATGAGGATCTACGTTTTTGTGCTTTCCCTGAGACACTCGGAGACAGATGTGGAGGTCAACATCGCTGCCTTTTGTGCTTCAGCGCTACTTCATGCTACTGTATTACACAAACTTTGCCATCAACTTTGTTCTGTACAATGCGAGTTCAAGAATGTTCCGCATAGCGCTCTGCGACTACGTGCATGGACGCTGGATCGCCCTGCGTGAGTCCATTGGTGCAATGCGGTCAAGCGTCGGCCGTTCATCTACGAGCCAGAACGAAGACATTGTTATTTGAGGCCACGAAGCCTTGCCGTTGGTGAACCTTCAAGACCTGCTCAGTCACTCACCGGGGAATGGGGCATTGTACATTGAAGCGATTGCTTAGCGCGGTCACGCCAATTTGCGCCTGACGTTCGAAAATATTTTATGAATACGACGCGGTTGTACATAAGAGCGTTTATAGCTCAAACAATGTAATATTTAACGAGCTTGTCCCTGGTGCACGAATATGTGATGTTACACTTTATTACAATTGAACACCTCGGCTTGTGCTGTACTGAAATTGCTTTGATGCATGGTGCGGCGCAAGTTGGTGCTCTATTCAGTGACTGATTGTTTTGTTTTCTGCCTTTTCATTTTATTCCGGATACCAAACAAATGTAACATTCACAGAAATGATATACGTGTTGTGTTTTGTTTCTTTTTAGCAACGCGAGTGTGCTCCACACAAAGAAAAGCAAGCTTACCATCGCAACTTTTTTCAAATAATGATTAGCGTGCACCAAATGTTTAAAACAAAAGTTACAAAATATGCTATTTTTGGGTCAGGACAGCGTAATTATAACAAATTTCTGGTAGCACCTGTTTGAAGGTGCTTCCACACTCATTCTGTCATTACTTTCATCCGCACATGTGGTTGTGAAGTGCTGCTGGGAAAGCTCACACCACAGTACTCTTTTCCTTCGCCTTCAAGAAAAACAGATCATATAGGTTTTCTATGAAGGTTTTATATTAGGCGTTATCGTAATATAGTTCGGTTAACTTGACAAAAGTATACATTTTTGCCATGTTTCTTACAATACGACTATATTAGCTTTTATTTATCACTGTGAAGCATATTCGACAGACCGACAAAAAGCGATAATGAACAAGTAAAGTGTCAGCCATCAGTGCGAGAAACTTTATTATATAATTATCTCAATTTACTTTTCCATAACTATCCTGGCGTTATTGAGTGCGTGGTATTGATGGGTCACTTTGTACGGAAGTATAAAGACGCCTTTCCTTGCCCATGTTGTATAAAGCGCTTGATGGCATGTGCGGCAGCATAAGCACCCTTAACCGCGGAGGGGTGTTTGAACAAAAAAACATTTTATATAAAATATCTCAAATATAATACACAATTTAAGAGCAAAATATTTATATACAGCGTTATATACGCGTTGTTTGAGGTATACGTGGCCCACAAACGTCGGCCACAAAACCCAAATAATTTCACGGCCTTTACTGTAGAAGAAATATGCCAGAAAACTGCACAAATATTCATTTTTAATTGAGCATATTTATCAACCTATGTAGTGTAGCGGCGAAATATATAGGCTTCTTGCAGCCACTGTGATAATTTTTTGTTGTCCGTAGATAAGAATCACACATACAAATCATGTTTGCCTTGACATCTATGGGTATTTTGCTGTGTCTAATGGTGCCAAATGTGTCTTACAAGGTCGAAAATAGAGCATGCCTTGTCGTAAGGTGCGAGGAATCGACAAGATGCGACACCTTGAAGATATGTACAATCCACAATTTTTTCAAATTTCAAGGTAATGGAGACGTTTGTCAGTGATTGCAAGTTGAATAATTCCATTTACTCCTGAAAAACTTTCCAGGGAATTTTCGAAGAAGAAAACTCCCTCCCTAAAAAAACTGTCACTGCTCTTTCTGACATGTTTTAATTGGCGGTAGGGGTGGCTAGAGTTAATGAATAGTATAACGTTCCTAACATAAAAACGCGTTCCGTTTTGTGTTATCCAACTTTCACTTGCTTTCGTTTTTATTGCCACGCATAGGCTTTTGAGCCTCCTAAAGCTGCACTGGCAACCTTTGCTGCTCATTGTCGGGACTCTAAACTAGAATTTGTGTGAACAGTTTGTTGTGTGTTTTTTCTCTTTTACTGTATCTCTTACAAGTACGCGACGGTTTTTCATTCCGCAATGTAATATGTGTGCAAGGTGAAACATGTTCGCATATTTTAGTTCCTTGGTGTATTAGTTCATTTGAAAGTAACCAATATAAAAATATTTTCGGTTAGTAATCATCACAAGAGATGTTGATATGATCTAAAAATAATATATAGGCTTTGTTGGTTCTTTTCATTAGAAAAAGCTGCATGCACTCTAGAATTTTACGAACGTCCCAATGAATGCGTAACAAGTATATTTGGTTAGAATCGCAATATGTACATTTAATGCGGTCTTATTATACAGGAAAAAAAATAAAGTATCCGATTTCAAAGTCCCACGCTCTTCTCAGCCGAATGCCGGCCATCGTGATACCCCTGCGATTTTCCTCCAGAGTACTAACCTTGATTTGGTACTGTTTCAAAGGCAGCATATATGCATGCTCCATCGCGTTGACAAATTCTAGGAAATGTTTTTCCTCTGCCCTGCAGTCACAGAAAATACTTAAACCAATATGATTAGGCTTTGATTGTCTAATTCGGCAGTATCACTTGGAAACTGTAATTACTACAGACCGGAACTTTAGCAGCGCAGAAGCCAGGTATTAGGCGCCCATATTGGCATGAAAGTTTCATGTAGGCAAATATAGGCACCAAATACAGTCGTTTTGGTTCGTATAGGCTGAATTCATGTTTACGTAAGCTGCGTATTTTACAACAAATTTGTGAATTGCACGAAAAACTACGGAGATGTTTTGGGCTGCGCGAAAGTGATTTTATTTTCTGCGTGAACATAAGCCACACAAGTGTTGCTACTTATTTTTAAAATTTACGTCAAATGCTGGGTGATTCGATAATATATGAAAGACTTAAAAGCCATGCCACACCAAACCCACCTCAATGACTTCCTGCTTGAAGTTGTCTCCTTTTAGCCGATAATTCTGTGCGAAAAAGAACACTCTACGTGTACCAAATTTGAGGCAGCGTGCTTGTACTTTGACACGCTCCATGCCCTGATTTCATCTTTATATTAAGAAGTTTGGCTGCTGGGAACCTTCGGCAGTCCTTTTAGCGTGGGGAATCCAGGATTATCAGGACAGACACAATGGCAGAATGTCACACGGCAATGGCTCTATTATCAATCAGTACTTCGGGGATGGCGGTGGGTGTGTCATGGATCTACGAATTGGACTCAGCAGTTTTTTGTCATCATAGAGCCCAATCTCTCAGCTGAGAAAATGCTTTCTGCTAAGAGTGGGAAAGGAGCGCATCGAGTGTGCCAAGTCACGTTCAATTGTATCATGGTGTAAGCAATTCGGGCTACGACGCTTTTGTCGACATCAAAGCTATTAATACCACCAAGTATGTGTTATTGTAGTTTTCCGCCCTAGGTAGTGTTTATTAAGAGGTAACTATGGGCTTTGAGGGAAGAGGAACAGTCGGTAACTGCAGCTTGAAGGCACACCTGCCCTCGAATAAACATCTTAGGTGGAGGTATTTATTCGTTGACCGAGGAAAACGTCATATTCACAGTTTTGACAAAACCGATGAATACCATAAATTCCAAAAAGAGCAATATTTTTGGACAAATTACATAGTTATTTTGTTATGAAAAGCAGAGAACCTAGCAAAGCTGCAGGAATAAACAATTCAGTTACTATGCCGTATATGCCCCGCTTGACGTGCGGGTTGGTCGTTATTTATCTCCCACTTAGCAGATATTATTCTGCGCCACAACAACTGCTGATTGAATTTGCTATACGTCTTGCCGCTTCCCTTTTAGTAGATTGTTTATAGTAATTGTTGCTTGTTACTTTGCTACCAACCTTGCCTGCATAATGCCGACTGTTGCGGAGTTAGCAAAGAAGCAGGAACTGACGGAAACAACTTCCCAGGAGACGTTGGTGTCTTTGACGAAAGAAATTGATTCGCAGATTAGGCTTAGATTTAAAGAACTTGGCCTTGATAAGGGCAGCGCTTTGGCGGAGAGTGTGAAATTCTTGGGTGGGAAGTTTGATGAAATATTGCGAAACAGGATGAGCTCACTGCTGCGAATAAGGCACTGAAAGCGCTGAATCAGGCCCTGTAAGAAAAGGTGGCCGATTTGGAGCAATACTTAGGGATCAACAACATACAAATTAAAGTGCCTTTAACTGCGGGTGACGACTGCGGTTCTATTCTAAAACACATGAGCGACGTATTGGGCTATCTTATTCCCACACATGACATTGAACCATCCACAGCGTGGCATCAAGTTCAAACGAAAAGGCTATCATAGCACGCTTCATCTGCAGGGATAAGAAAACGTGTTTGTCAGAAAAAAGCACACAAATCTCGCCACAGGCTCAGTCGAATAGGTTTCTCTGGCGGTAAGCCCAGGGTACTTTTTTTGGTGAACGACCATCTTAACATTAAAAACAAGCGGATCTTTTTGAAAGCACTAACACTCAAAAAAGAACGCCGATGGCAATATGTCTGGACTGATGTCAAATTAAAGAGCGACAGTCAGGCTACAGCTGCGAGTTTTCCATATCCTCTGGATCAAACCTGGGCATTTTCAACTAACATTAGGTCTGATACTTGTTTTCTTTCACCTAAATTGCACATGTTCAACACGCGGCCAACGAAATGCGAACACAACAATATGAATCTAAACACGAAAATTGAAAAATACAGTTCCTTTAGGTGTAACAATGGTGCTGCTATAGGTATATTGGGAAAGCCACATTTTGAAGCCAAGCCACGCGTCATTTGGTCTTGCTTTGAAAGAAACCGCGCTATTTGCGTGTATGGTTCATATTTTCGTGTTCGCGTTTCATTTGCCGTGTAATTTACATTGTTCATCTCGATGGCTTCGCTTCTTCCGCTCAATTTTAAAATTATACTGTGCAAGAAAAACTGTTCGCTCAATCATTTCAATTTGCGAAGCATAAAAAAAAACTTGGATGTATCGCGAACTGTATCCCTTCTTTGTCTAATGCATACTCGTTTATTTTGTTATCAGAAACGTGGCTTTCCCCTAACCACGCCAACTTGTACGGGTTTTCGGCAGACAAATCTAAATATTGCAACCGCGCTCATGTGGGATCCGCCATTTTTATTTCTCCCGATATAACTTGCACGCGCAGATAGGACCTATCAATTGACGTTAGTAACTGTGAACCGATTTGGCTTGTAACTGATTCATTATTGCTTGCTGTCGGCAACGTTAATTTTGTGTTGGATTGTATTTATCGGTACCCCTAACATCCAGTTTCTGATTTTATTAGTGCCCTTGATGCCGCACTGAATAAATTGTCCATGGAATATAAAAACGTGACAATTGTGCGAGATGTAAATATTAACTTACTAGACGTTACTTCTAATGCATAAAACACCTACACAGAGTGCTTTACGGGCTTTGAATAGGAAGCGTAAATTACCTCTAACATTCGTTCCGCGACCCATGGAACCCAAACCCTTAAAGACCATGTCTTACGGAACTTGCCATCAATTCCAAAAACTGGGGTGGTAAAAACTCATATTACCGACCACTTTCCAGGCGGTGCTACTATTGACCTTCAACCACGTTTTCTGGAGGGACGTTACTTCCCTTTTGCATTCACCGAAAAAAATTATAGAAAACATCAGTGGTAGTGATTGGACTGTTATCAGTCACGTGAGTGAGCCAGTCAAAGCATTCATTCTTTATAGGTATCTTTCTCGAACGCTGTGAAAATTTTCACTACAACAGTTCGAAGTAAAAACACTACAACTTCCGTGGAATACCTGCGGGAATGATAATCTGTACAAAAATAAACTAAAAGTACACCCTTTAACAACAACCTTGTCTTGCGCTATATGAACTATCGTAATGATATTAACACCGTATTAAGCCAAGCTAACAAATGAGTGTACAAAAACACCTTTCGTACACCTTAAGCTAAACACGATTCGTAACAAAACATCGTAAGCTAAACACGATTGCGAAGAAACAAAGAAAGCTTTTAAAAGATTTTTGAAATGATCTATACATCATTCTCCCATATCTAAATCAAGCTCAATGACGCCGTGTATCACTATGCCCTTGACATTGACAACGCCTTCAGCGATCATTTTTCCTCACCCATCAACATTAAACAAGTCACTGGCGTCCAGGAAAATTTGTGCCGCAACCCCCATCATTCTATCTTTTTCGTGCCACCGTGGAAGAAGTGTATATGAAAGGTTTGCGCCTTAAAAATACTAGCCCATGTTTAGATCACATTGCTATGCGCAATTTGAAAGCACCTGCTCGATTCCTCTCCGTTCGGATATGTCAAACACTTTACCTTTTCTTCTCGTCTGGTTCATTCCCCAAGCAGTTGAAGCAATTCAAGATAATTTTCTGTATTGCAAGAAGGCGACAAAAAATTATCGCTACTTATAGGCCAATATATATTCTTTCCTCTCTTGGGGAAATAATAAAAAAATTTGAGCGCCAATAGATTATGAAGCTATTTAAAGGGACCCTGCAACACTTTCGATAAGCGATCTCACTCTTTCCTTCGCGTCTGGAACTACTGCGAAAGCTTTAGTTATCTCCAACACGGAGCGGCAATGCGTGATTAGCTCGTCGCTCCAAATACGCTTTCCGTTTCTGCTCTGTTGTTGTACCTTTTTTTTAAGTTGCTATCGAAAAGCACCCATCGCTGCAACTGCGGGAAACAGGGGCCAACAGCCGCTACATGGCCTCCGTGATGTAATTCGGGCCGTCGAAGAACGTCAATACCGGGAAAGAGAGAAAAGTCTTTTGAGCGAGTTTCCAAGTTATCTGATGGCCATAGCGCAGTAAGTTTTGGCTGAGGTACTTTGCGACCCCGCAATCTAAGTACTGGGCTTGTTGAGGGACTATGTTCTGCGAGCATTTAAGATTTCAAAAAGTGTAAAAAAGTGTTGCAGGGTCCATTTAAACAAATTTGTCTGAATGAAACTTTGTCAGTACGGCTTTCGCTCAGGAAACTCTACTAATTGGCCCTGATTTTCATTGGACTATGTCAAACGAATTATAGATAATTCTTCGCTCGTTGGCTTCGTTTTCGTAGATTTACAAAAACCTTTGATACAATTACCCATAACATCTTATTCAGTAAGCTGGAAGGGTACCGCATAACAGGTCCGTCGCTAACGTTTTTGAAGAAATACCTGCTTAATACGGAATACGTCGTACATGCAGCAGATAAGTTTTATGGAACTAGAGTTAGTGATAACGGTGTGCCGGAAGGGTCACGTTTGGGCCCCCTGCTCTTCTTGATTTATATAAATAACCTTCCCGACGCCCTGCATTCATATCATTGTGAATTTTATGTGGATGACACCACTATCTCAACATCGGCACAAGTGTACATTTAACATGTAAACAAGATCTCACTCTCTGTAATGTCTTAGATTGCTGTACACAGAACCAATATAGTAATTATTCCTATCAAATCTAAATTCATTATTTGCAGTTCAAATCAGAATGCCAAAACCCACCTTCTTTCGTTAACAATTGTTGAAAAGTTTATTCCTGCTTGCGATTCTGCAACATTTCTGGTTATACGTCTTGATCCTCACGTTAAGTTTTATCTTAATATCTGCCATCGGAAAAAACGACTGCATTTGAATTGGTGCGCTCACTTAAAGCCCTGCATTTATTTTCGTTCTTTGGGCGGTTATCACTCTATTTCTCTTTATACAGAGTCGCATTACCTATGGGAACATCTCGTGGAGAAACACTTATCAATGTCACCTAAAATATGTTCAAAATATTCAGGACCAAGGAATACGTATCATTACCACCAGCCATTTTAGCGCTCATGTTTTGTGATTGAATAACCACTTGGGTATCTTATCCATTGATAACTTACTTAGGCACAATTTTGCAAATATGTTATTTATTCTTTTAAACACTTCACTTTCTTTTGAGTTAATAGACGTTCATTCTGTACGCAATATAAATCCCACAAGTTTTGCATCCCGTAATATTTTTATTCCCCATTATTTCATTCAAATTACCGGAAAAAAGTACCCACTTCCCCGCTATTCAACTTTGGAACAGCCCCTCTCTTGCTCTAAACTCATCATTGGCGTTACGTGTATTTAAAACAGCACTAAAGGCATTTCTCTTAGTGCACAATAGATGTTCTTGTTTGTTCACCTCATCAGTGTATTTGCTCAAACTTTACTCCAAGGTGTATAATAAAAAGACACTTTACAATGTTATTTGCTAAAAGAAGAAAATGTTTTATAGTAGTTGTTATTGTCGTAGTAGGTATCGCAAATTTACTTGATAAACTTGTGAAATTGAATTGTTGAAATTGTCAATGTTTAAAGTGTTGTATTATTTACCGTAATTCTTTGAGAATAATAAATTTTGCTCGCCTGCGATTACATATTACCTTAGAAATGAACTACCGAGTGTCCCGTTGCAGCCTTATGGCTTTGGGACCCTCGTCTGTATATACGCATGTATGTAAATATTCTTCTTAAAGTGAATAAAACCTTGAAACCTTTGAAACTTATTATTATTAGACAGTACGAAGTACTTGGAAACTAATTCTCTTGTTGCAAGGTTTTCAAATGCCCGTGAAGGTTACACGGCATTCATTGCAAATGAAGGCTGTCTCGAGTAGAGTACTCAGGAGGTTCCGAGATGCCTCATTGCTATCATGTCTGTTTGGATCTTTCTTCGTCCTAGACGGGCTGCATCTCGGCGGCCAGCAGCCAGAACCCGGTTTGGCGGATGACTGTGAACGCATTCGTGGCGTCAGCCTCAAGTTTGCTGTGCCAGATTTGCACGTGGTGTAACTTTAGGAGGCGTCTTTAACCTTGAGTGGCATGTGAGCGGCTGTGTGCTTTCGATTTTCTTCTTTGCTTGTTGCTTATTGCGTTATCAAGGAGTAATTCTCATCGGCAAAATTTTTGGCTGTTCGTCATAGAAAGCGCCATTTCAGGGTCTAACTTTCTTCTGTTAAAACTTTTTCTCTACCCTTTCTTAAAAAGAAAACGCCACTATTGAGCCTATTGTATGATGCTCACGGTTGCATGTTGCGTGCCTTGTTCACGGACGAGTGTGGCTCAATGTAATAAAAACATGTTTTTTTGTTTTATGTCACATTTCTTGGTCCCCTACTTGTTAAAACAAAAAGAAAACACAGGTTTTCTTGTTTACATCCAAGTTTTTAGCGTGTTCTAAGAAAGGATAATCAATTTTGCTGCTTTATGCTCAGACAAAAACAAAGTTTTCTGCTTTTAAATAACACGCATTTTGCTATAAGAACTGCTACTTTAACAACTATACAGCAAACAAAGTACTAGTGATTGTTGGCGGCTTTTATGGAAGATCACGTTTGGGGGAAAACATAAATCTTTTGGCACAAAAGGAGTTACTTCAAAAAACAGGTTGTGAAAATCAACTTCATCGAAGGTGGCCCCACTTTCTGGCAGTCAAACGTAATTATAAGAAATGGGGTGTGGCATCAGGAAAATGTTAGGTAGTGTTTCTGTATGTGCCTGGGAGGCAGATACAACAAATACGGTATATAGAAATCTGTGTGTGAGGTAGCGCGCAACGAACATTAACAAAACGTTTTTTTCTTCAACACGTAGTAAACACTGTCGCTTATTAGCAAAGCACGGTAGCGACATAGCGCAAAGTACTATGCATATTTTACAGTTGATGCGGTGCGTGTTTACGTTGAGTTTCTTTGTATACACTTCCCGGGCGTTCAATCCAATCATCAGCAGTTTGCATGTTTGCAGGTGCAAGAAATGCGTTCTTTTTTTCGAAAAAAGCATCAGATAGCCATATTTAAATACCTGTGACAACGACACTCACCCAAATGCTGCATTTTTGTGTCACAGTAAACTAACAACACAAGTTGTCTAAAAGCGAATTTTTTTCGCTTAATCGAGCCTTACCATTTACTAAATCATAACCATCATAGTAAATACTCAGCACGTGAGTAGTCAGCATCTCCTGAGATGTCCTTGCACGAAGTAAGCATGAACAACTAAAGAAAGTTTGAAACAGGGCCATCACACCTTCAAAAAAGATTAGTGTCTTCTAGCATTTATCGTCATGTAATGGGCCATGTAAACGCCGATGTAACGAAAGCTTTGAATTAAAACCGTTTAGGATAACATTTCCCACAGTGATGGATTGCCTTCAAATAAAAAGCTAGAAACTTCAACCTCTGCCCTTCTCCCTGGCACTGGGATGACCGACAAACTAGAAACAGTCTCGTTCAACTGGTTAGCTGGCTTCTTGAGTCTAGAACAGAAAAAGAACCTGGAAGCTCCAATACTCGGGTGCCTTTTTCCACCGAGAAACGGCTTAGCCATGTCTTTGTTTTTATTTAGACAATACTGAAGGACAAAATAAAACCTCAACCAAGAGCTGGGATTCATTACAGGTTCGCTATCGCTCTGTTTACTTGTAAGTTTACATTTTCCTCGTCTCCTGAAGTGTAAATGAACAACTCCTTCTTCTTTAGTTCATGATAGTTTTGAAGTTTAAAAAGCAAGGTCACAGCTTTGGTTTTAGAACACCCTTGGTGTAGCATTACAAAAAACTGACACTAGTTCGCATATTTTTTGGGGCGCCACATAACGATAAATGCCAAACCTAAATACAGAAAGCTTCGTTACTTTTGGCCGGTGACGACACAGAGGGACATTCAGAAAGCTCAACAAGCCAGACTGCGCTAAAACTACTTCCGGTTCGCCACCTGATATTAAATTCAAGTAATTCAACGTGTGATTTTCGGCCACAAAAAGCTACTAATAATAAATTATACAGCAGGCGCTAACACCGCAAATGCACTTTGGTTTCAAATCATTATCGGTGGAAGCAGTGTGTAGAGTGATATTGTTTTTAAATTTGGTATAAAAATACCATTGTACAAGTGTGCAGGTCGGCGCAATAGTTTGGAGTTTATCGACGGAGTCGGACACATGCCAACGATTAAACCCGCGTAAGCGTTTCCAGAGGCGCTATTGCAACTCGTATGCAGTCAGTCGAACAAAGTGAGGCCGCACCTTGTATAGCCGGTTGAAAAATCAGATCGCATAAATACCTGGTTATTCCCTGTTCCTTTTTAGAATAGAATATACTTTTCTATTGGGAGTGACTGCACGGAATAAATTCGCAACTGCAAGCCAACAGCGTCCGAAGGATCACTGAAACGGATGGTGTGGTTGACGCCTTCGTGAAGAACTGGCGAGGTGATCGCTGCTTGGAAATGGCTGGCCCTTTTTTGTTACCTGATTATTTGTAATGGGGCTCTTGTAAGCGACTCGAATTGCGTTGTCTTGTGTTCCAATACAGTTTTACCTGCTCCGGAAACAATGAGCAGGCTGTAATGCGGTACGACAGACTAGAACTTCACAGGTTTCCCGAAATTTCAAATTGGCTTTTCAAAAACTCGACTGCGCTGAATGTCAAAAGCTGTTTTGTTTGATTTCGACCAAAGAAAGCGTTTTGTTTTTTGTATTTCGTCTATAATCGTGATCATCGTAAGAGAAAGTGGGCTTTCCTTCATTTCGTTTTATACGTGATATACGCCCTTAGTGGTACATAGAAAGCTGCGCTGTAATATCAGGGTTCCCGGGTAACAAAGGTACTCGCCTAGTCTGTACATAGGCTAGTCCAAATACCCTTCTTCGTCTCCGCAGTTTGCACTCTAATACGTTAGGAGTCTCCGACGTCTCAGAAGTTTCTGAAGGCAGCGTCACACATCTACAGCTGCGTGCAGGGCACAGAAGCTAAGAGAACGATCTAAGCCCTAACGGCAGATGCATGGCTCCTTCCAAGCTTTGATATTGCCGTACAAAAGGAAACCACCGGGCGCTTGTACTACATTTTATAGTCAATGTGACAAAACCGCACGGATTACTTGGCCACCCATCCGGCGGATACATCGAGACGAGTTTTTACCGCTGATCCCATAGAAGGTATTTTCGCAGAAGCTCTGTAGAGATATGTCCTGCTCAATAGCCTAGTTGACACATTGTATTTGAGTTCATGTTGTAGGTAGACAAGATTTTGGGCTTTTTATCCGTCCGATAAGGCTTCTCCAGATGGTTTATTTGCATTTGGAGCATTTAACAACTGGAGTCGCTGGAAGGAGGCCTTGCTGGACAGACGTCGAGTTTGGATGGCCCTATTTGTAGCAGTGTCTAAGTATCAGCCGTTTATATTGCGAACTCTAGTTGTTGATGCATGCACCTGTGTGCAAACTACCTTGTTAGGTGCTACGGCCGGTTAAATGAATACCCCCAGCGTATCCACCGCACTCATGCGGTTGCAATCGCAATGCAACTTTCTATTCTATTACCTGACCAGATATTTATTAAGGGATCTCGCTTCCTGCTGCGTCGCTACTGACTTCCCTCCGCTAAATGCGACAAGCACAAGTGTTGGAACTCCTACTCCCTATTGCCAGCGGTAACAAAAAATATGTCTTCCTAGGTGTAGCAAAAGCACTGAGACGTTGTAGGTTGACGAGTCTCTCTAAAAGAATTTTGCCCTTCGGTCAAGTGAATAATTACCAGGGAATCCAAACGATCTGGTGCCTTCTTGACGAATACGTGTTCATCCCGACCTTGCTTCTTATTTCGTAGCAGCAGCAGGTATTCTCAAGGTGCGGTCATAAAACTCTGACACAAGGCTTTTCACGCTGTCCAAGTAAACAAGAAGCTGCTTGAACATCCACCCAATCTACGAACGTTTCGGTAGATGAAGGTGTTAAACGGTGATCTAGCGGTGAATGTATAAGAGGACTATTAACAGGCAGTGGCAAAGTGAAAGTCGGTGGTTGGCCTAAGCCTGTGCGTGGTGGTGCGGAAATGCCGAAAAACTCAGGAAAAGCCACCAATGGCGCGACAGCCATTCTAGAGCGAAACTGGGAGTCCGCGCGAATCTGTGCAACGCACTGCGGCACAGATACAAATTACCAAGCCCTGAGTTGTCCAGGAGACCGGTGGTCATCGTCCTGAACTGGTAGGACAGTGTAGCGTACACAACACAGAGACACACCACTTGCCAATGTGCAATGTTTGTTCTGGCATTGCATGTGGCTGTCCATTCTTTGTGCACGGTACTGCTTGGCGTTCCTTTATTAATGGCTTCAGTGGGGTCTTACACTCGGTTTCGTCCTGGTGTAATTAGGTGACACTGTCTTTTTTCTACTTTGCTTCATCCCGAAGTAATGTTTACTACCTGGCTGTAACTACTCATTAGGAGCGGAGTTGTTTAGGGGCTAGCATTGTCCGTTGTTGCTCGCCGTGACAGCAAATATATCCCGGTTGGCCGACAGAGGGTCCCCTTGCCTCAACGGCCATCCAGTGGGCGATCTCGGCTCGTGCGCAGGTGCACGTGACGCATGCCCGTTCTCTATAAATGCGCCGATAAACGAGCAGCGACAGAGCTGATCTCGTTGTCTGCTTAACATTAGGGCCCAACTTCTCTTCTCAGCCAACAACCGACACATCTTGCTCCCACAAGCCTCGGCGACGGACGGCAAGGGTGAAGTGCTCGCGACTTCGTGCCGCCCGGATCTGACAGATAATATACTTAGACCGACTCGAGAAGAACTTCCACCGCATATATTTCATCAAAATTTTGTCAATATTCTATTCGAATAACTTGTGATGACAGGTCTCCTTTAACGCGTAGTAGAACAAGAGAAAATACGTAGTAAAAAATAGGCGCTGGCATGGCTTTAAAAAAAAGAAGCACAATAAAAATCGGTATATAACACCAGCCCTTAACATGAAAATCCAGCCTCATAAAATTGAAAGCAACGTGAGAATGGAAGTAGGCCCAACAACCAAACGCTGAGTGATCAGCTTTACCACTGTAAGCTAAGAAAAGTTCGGTCATTGAGCATAGTGGGTCACGTCCCCGCATCATGCAACGTTGGATGAACTGCCAATTTACCACACTCGCGTGCCCCTGCCGATTTTTCCGCCGAATATACATGCCGCAGCAGTTGGTGTTGTGAGCGACTACAGTATCTGCGGGACGTGGCCACTAGCTTGCAGAAGTCCCAAACCACTCATGTATCCAAAGAAAAGGTTGCCGTCCGCTATCCAGAATCACCGAGCTCCTTCGAGTGTATGTGCCCTCCACCTAATCCACCGCGGGCTTAGAACTGGCCCTGAGACTATGCGACAGTCGTCCAGTGCGTGATTTCGGCTTCGGCGTCGGTGAAACTACCACCTCATGAATATGCGCCGATAAACAACCAGACCTCCGTAGGTCAACTTCGCGTACGTGAACACCGTGGTAAGGGGCGTTGGGAGCGGTCCGGCTTCTGCGGGAGGTGGCCGCCAGCATACCGACATCAGCACTACTGTTCCACAGTTTTAACTGCCGTGGAACTGGCTGAATACTTTGAAACACTATACTTTCAAAATTACTGTACAATTTGGCGTACAATTTATTCTTATTTTTATGTGTTTTTATGCGAACTTTTAAAGGTATTTAGAAAACTTCCTGGTAACTGAAAAAAAAAACTACCGGTGCTTGAAAAATACCGGTGAAATTAAAAAGTTTTTCTTAGATACCAACGCCGTTACACTGTCGTTGTTGGTGCAGAATGTGTAGGGTATTGGGCGCAAACCATGGTTTTAATAGAGCACTGCCCCTTCAAGTTGTAAAGTCGACGTCTATCGAATTGCGTCAGTCAGGCATGCGCGAAGGAGTGTGTACTTGGAGAGGGCTGCTGAGTAGATGAATTGTACACTAGTTTGGTGTAACCCGAATGGCATGCATGGAAACATGTTCTTTAGTGTGCTCCATGTTGGGGACACTGGCGGTTGACTAATCAGCATTTCGCTTTGATACAGAAAGCACTCGTAATTTTTTAAGACAGTGCTACAATGGGCTCTGTCCCAGTCAAGTTCCTGACCAACCAAGCGTCCTCTTTCCTTTTGGCTAATTCTTTTTCCGACAAGGCTACTTATATCAACGGGCTGAAAGATTCGTAGCGCCTTATAAATTGATTGCTGCCCCATCATCTTTAAACTCCGCACTTTATTCGTGAGTATACGTGCTATTTTTTCTTGCTGTGCATGGAGACAGCGGCCAGTGAAGATCATGTCATAAAAGGGGTGGCATACACTGTCCTTTGGTTGATTTGTTTGATGGCATATTATCTGGCATATTTATTGGACATTTATCTGGCCTGGCACATTAGCTCCTTGCTGCCCGGGCGTGGGAAAGAAGTTCACTTGTTGCCGGCCGACGCTAGGCCAGGACAGCGTTACATTGATTATAGCCCTTTTTCAGAGGAAGTACACGTGCGATAAAGCAGCTAGAAACCCTCGTTTCTTTTGCGATGAACACCGGTTGCATGGGGTGGGCTAGATGCTTTTTTTTAGTAGAAGTACGGCTCCGCATGTCCTGCCCTTCATGCAGATTCACGACCAAGATTCTTCCAAATACGATCAACGGAGCGCGCGGCTATCAGTACAGGCTGCGCAACCTGGCGGCAGTGGGAGTTTGCACAGTAGAAAAAAGATACGACAGTTCGCGTCCAACCTGACTATGGAAAGGGCATTATTTTAACTGGTGAGTTTAGATTCTGCCTAATGAGGTCGTGCGGTGTTTTCATCATACACAGGGACACGAACAATAACGGTAGTGTGAACCGGCCCCACACCATGAGCCACACCAAAAGGCTCACCCGCCAAACGATGCTCTTTCGAAATCGTGGTTGCACTCTAAATCCCGTAACTTATTGCTGCTGTGCATGCGCCACCCTTCGCCAGGATACGCAGGTGGTAATTTCAAAGTATTTTGATGGAATTGCTTCCACACACTCAGTTTTTACCGTTCCAATGAACGGCGGGCTGCTGTTGTGAAGGTAAAGCCAACTGTGAGAAAAGTCGACCAGCCCAAACGACATTAACGAGGAAACGCGAAGATTTCGATAATCTAATCCAACACAAGACGAACAAATGGGGTAGCCAGGGGACCCCCATTGTGATGGTTTACTGCACTGTGATTGTGCTCTCCACTGCTTTACAGATACGTGCATTCTAGGGACTTCCTTAGAGTTCAACCCTCCACGTCAGTAGACGTAAAACGCATGTGCTTGTATAAATTTACCGTGCATACTCTCCTCTTTGTGTCGAAACTGGTTCAACGGTGTTGTAATGGCGCCGTCGGATAGAGTCGGCATCGAAACTCCAGGGAGCCAGGTTGCTCCGACCCCAAGAAGCGGTACAATTTTTTCAACTTCAAACCCAATCATCATCACCTTTAGAGAAAGTTGGGTATCCAGGTGTGCGTTTTCGATGAAATACAGACTACATCAGGGAGAGGCTCAATGCTTAGAAATAAAAAGATAACACCAGAATTTTTGTAGCCGCGAAATCGCACAGAAGTTCCGCTGTCAGTGCGGCGTTCCCGATTGCGTGCCTCCGAAAGGAAAACGAAAGCGACGATCGCGTGCCGCCACTCTACAGCGGAGCATGCGAGGAGGCGCGTAGAAAACGCGAGATGTAGCAGCTGGTTGCCAAGGGGCCCCTTTTCGCACCACTTTCTCAACGGCGAAGCAGAGCATTAGGACGTGAATTCTTAGCATCACCCAGTCGTAAGATGCACTAGGCCGTCCTGAGCGTTTTAAAGCAAAGCTTTCTACTTCTACCAGCGAACAGTTTCTTCGTTGCATGCGCCACAAGAAACTCCCAACCAGGCTAAATAAAACTACTGGCACCGCCAGTGATCGAATCTGGGCCAGAAGAGAAGGGGAGCGAGAACTCGTCGTCTTAACGAATAAGCTACGCCCACACATGGAGACGGTGAGACAGACGCTGGTTTTGATTCAGCGGCTAAGAGGGGGGAGTTTTGAATGTGACACCTGAAACACAGTGGGGGGTCGTAGATGAGGAAAATGACGCAGTAGCCAGGCGTGCCACCCTCCTTCTCAACCTTCTAAAGACGCTCCTCTCGGCTTTCTTTCGGAATGCGCTGCTGCGTTCAGGACGCTACCCCTGCGAATTCCAGTTAATGGCTGGCAGAATCTCTCGTTTCACTTTTTGGGGAGCAACGCGTATGAATTCAAGTGACGTCGCATGGGAAATTGTTCTCTGTGTCGTTTACAGATTTCCTCTCCAAGCACCTTCACAGCATACATTGTAGCCAATTATTACTACCTTTTCTGGTTTTGTCTACTACAGTACCCTACAGAAATTTTTTAAGGGAAGCTGTATACTGCTAGGTTGCCACCAAACCTACGTCCCTAGAAACGTCCCCGTAGATTCGGAATTGTTTTCGCCCATGCTAATTAAGTTGCTCAGAAGGTCTAAATATAATGTAGGTATCTTGGTAAAAGATACATTAAAATATAAGTCTACAATTAATGTATCACTGCAGTGTGGTTTGTTTCGACGGGATTGAGCGTCCATGGTAAATTAGTAAACATCGCAGAGTACTGTATGCTCTCAGGAGATGTACATGTACTGACCAGGCATGGATGAAGAAAACCACTATTTTGTTTCGTGTAAACTGTGCCGAAGTCAATTACAAAACTAAGTTTAGAAACAGAGCGGTAATCAAGGACACAAAGAAAACAACCAGATAGGGCGAGCGCTGACTATCACTGAGATTTACGTAGAACGAACAAACATTTATACATAGAAAACATTCAAACTGCGCATTCAAACATTCAAACTCGACTTAGTGAGATGGGCAGATGAGATCAAGAAGTTTGCGGGGATAATTTGGTCGAAGTTAGCACAGGAAAGGGATAATTGGACATTATTAGGAGGGGCCATTGCCCTGCAGTGGGCGTAGATTGGCTGGTGATGACGATGAGGACGACGACGACGTTGATGATTATGAGGAGGACGTTGTGGAGGAGGATGTGAGGGAATATGATGATTATGATGATGATGACATGATAGTGGCGATGATCGCAAGGGAACGGCAAATCGACCAGGCCTGATACTACATTGAACGGCAACGACAGACACACGCATCATTGGCTAAGCATGTGTCTTTCTGGATTCTGGCCTTTCTTTGTGGGCTTACTGCGGGCTCGTAACAAGGGGCGAGGAACATTGCCGAGTGCGGGTCGTGACGGCGCACGCAATGCCCGATGCGCTGTATGGTCACGAAGCCAAAGACGACGCAATTGACTTCAAAGAAAACAAGTTCATTGGAGCGAACGTGTGCTGCCCTAACAACTCAAACAACACACAGGCGGCTGAGCAGAAGTTAACAATGTGACGTGTGCAGGCGAGCGTAAGCGAGTCGAATACCTCGGCGTCTGCTCTGCACGCTTTTATCTTGCGGCACGAGTGTTTCTCGAACTATCGATTTACATCCAGAACATTGTAGATCAAAGAAGATTATTCCAGGCTGTTGACTTTAGTTCGAAACGCTCTCCCTATCAAAAGAGAAAGGTATGACACGGGTGGCTTACAAATAAAGACTGGAACACGCGCTTCCCTTGGCACACAGTAAAGCAGACCGGCGCAGTGGGGCGGTAAAACTCAAACATAAATAAATCAAACCCAATGCATGGTTCGCGGCATACCCCCCTTTAAAAGTGCATCGAACCGATGCTTGAATAAAGGACAGCCCGAACAAACAACACAAATGGCCCTCATCTTGTTAGGTAAGGCTTCAGGCGAACCACGGGGACGATGTCGGGCCGCGTGTATCGTCGGATGTTGCGGAATCACCGCCGGGGATCAGCGCGTAGATAGGTTGGCCAAGACGTTGTAGAATCATGTAGGGTACAAAATAACGTCGCAGAAGCTTCTCAGTGAGTACGCGTCGTCGGATGGAAGTCGAAACCCACACACGATCCCCTGGGTGGCACTCAGTGTCTCAGCGTCGGAGATTGTAGCGTGCGTCATCCATTACTGCTGGTTCGTTGTACGAACTCGAGCAAACTGGCGGGCCTCCTCCGCACGATGAAGGCATCTTTGGACGTCGGAGTTGCGTTCGTCGTCGTCTACATGCGGCAGCATGCCGTCAAGCATCGTAATCGGCCGCCTTCCGTAGACAAGCTCGAACGGCGTCATCTGCGTAGTTTCTTGGACAGCCGTGTTGTACGGAAACGTGACATACAGGAGCATTTCGCCCTGGATCTTATGTTCAACGTCGACATACATGGACAGCATACCCGAAATCGTCTTGTTCAAACGTTCCGTTAGCCCGTTCGTTTTTGTTTTGGGGTGGTACGCAGTCGTTCTTCGGTGATCCGTGTTGCGGTAGAGTAAGATTCCTTGCATGAGCTTCGCAGTAGAGGCCGTTCCGCGGTCCGTGATTAGGGCTTCAAGGCTCCATGTCATTGATTGATTTGATTGATTGATTGATTGTGGGGTTTAACGCGCCGACGCAACGCAGGCGATGAGGCGCGGCGTAGTGGAGGGCTCCGGATTAATTTTGACCACCTGGGGATCTTTAACGTCCGCCGAAATCTCGTACACATGGGCGTTTTTGCTTTTCGCCTCCATCAGAAAAGCAGCCGCCGTGGCCGGGAATCGAACCCGCGACCTCGTGCTCAGCAGCGCAACGCCTTAGCCACTGAGCCACCGCGGCGGGTCCATGTCGCAGCACAATTTGGCTTATGAAGCATTTTGCGACTTCTTTTGCAGTTACCCCCGGAAGAGCGGAGGTCTCTGCGTAGCGCCACATGTAATCTGTCGCTACAACAATCTATTTTTCTCGGATCGTGACGTAGGAAATGGGCCCAAAGGTTCCATTCCAATCTGTAGAAATTGCCTCAATGGGACGGCGAGCGGCTGCAGAAGTCCGGCGGGTCTCGTTGGTGGCCTGTTTGGTCGCTGGGAGTCACGGCGGCGCCGGGTGTAGTGCGTGACGTCAGAGGTAAGGCGGGGCCAGCAGTACTTTACCTTTATTTTTTCAATAGTGCGAGCTGTGCCGAAGATGTCCGGAAGACGGGACGTCATGTCACGCTTCCAAAATTCCGCCACGAAAGTTCGCGGCGATGACAGGAAGATAATTCACTCTCGTTCCGGGTCTGAAATACTTCTTTAGAAGGAGGGAGTTTTTCCGGCTGAATGCTGGTAAGTTACGTTTGAACGCTTTAGGCTCGGCGACGTTGCGTCCTTCGAGGGAGTCGATCACGACGCGTAAGTCAGGGTCTGCAGGCTGCTGGGCGGCTAGCATGCTTTCCGTCACGAGTCCGAAGAACGCGCTTTCTTCATCAGAGTCCTGTGGTGGTGGGTCGACGGGAGCGCGGGACAGGCAGTCGGCGTCTGAGTGTTTTCTGCCGGAGTTATAGACGATTGTAACGTCGAACTCTTGGAGGCGCAAGCTCCACCCCCCAAGACGGCCAAAGGGTCCTTCAACTTGGCCACCCAACACAGCGCATGTTGGTCTGTCACAACACGTATACACGTATGGGTCTAATTTTGAAATATGGGTCCATACACGTATGGGTCTAATTGTGAAATGGCCCATATAATTGCGGGGCACTCGTTATCGGAGGCAGCGTAGTTTTCCTTCTCCTTCGATACACCACACCTGGCAATGGCGATTACTTTTTCGCAACCGCTTTGCTTTTGAACGACCACTGCACACAACCCTACATCACTAGCGTTCGTGTGCATTTCCGTTTCGGCCTTTTCGTTGAAATAAGCGAGCAAAGGCGGGTTTTGCGTCATTGTTGCAGCTCGCAGAATGGTTTTCCTTGCTGGTTTTCCCAGCTGAAAGGGGTGCTGTGTTTCGTCAGGCGCGTTAGTGGTTTTGCAATGCGTGCGAAATTTCCGAGTAAGCGCCGGTAGTATACGCATAGCTCAAGAAATCTTCGCACGCGCGCCATTCTTGTCTTTCGGTCTTGGGAAGATCGCTATGGCTGAAGATTTTACTGGGTCAGGCAGGACACTGGCTGGTGTTGAAGACATGACGCACAAATATGAGTTCCTCGTAGGCAAAGCGACACTTTTCTGCCTACAGAGTTAACCCAGACGTGCGAGCAGCCTCGAGTGCGCCCTCCAACCTTGCAAGGTGTTCGTCGAAATCTCCTGCGAATACCACAACGTCGTCGAGGTGTACAAGACAGGTGTGCCCCTTCAGGCCAGCTAGCACGGTGTCCGTGACTCTTTGAAAGGTTGCGAGTGCCGTGCACAGGACGAACGGCATCACCTTGAACTCGTAAATGCCGTCCGGGGTTATGAATGCAGCCTTCTATCGGTCTCTTTCGTCCACTTCTATTTGCCAGTCGCCCGTCTTTGGATCCATCGATGAGAAGTACTTCGGTTGGCAGAGGTGGTTGAGGGCGTTGTCGATTTTGTGGCAGCAGGTACACGTCCTTTTTGGTGGTTTTGTTTATTCGCCGGTAGTCAACGGAGAACCTTAATGGGCAGTCTTTCTTCTTCATCAGTACGACCGGCGCAGCAGCCCAGGGGCTTTTCGATGGCTGTATAAAGTCGTCACTGAGCACGTCGTCTACTTGAGTCCGGGTGGCTTCCCGTTCATGTGAAGACACGCAGTACGGTGACTGTCGGGTTGGGCGGGCACCATCTTCGGTTGCTTTTCGGTGCTTCGCTAGAGGTGTCTGACGTAATTTTGAGTTCGACGAAAAACACCCGCTCTAGCGACGCAGCAAAGCCACTAATTTGTTCCTTTTTCTTGCGGTAGTGACAGATTCACGTCGAAGGGATGCGGAAGCTTTAAGGTATCTTCGGATCCGCATTGAAAGTCGGCTACCGCGATCACGTAACTTCTTTTTTGCGTTTCTTCGAGGAACGCAATTGCAGCGCCCCTGTTTAAATGCTGGTATTGCTCGCTGAAATTAATGACCATAACTTGGGATTGCAGTTGCTTAAAGCGCGCAATGCCTCTTGCGACGGAGACACCGCGGTCGAGGAGCAAACTTTGATCACTCTCTACGATAGCGTCGACGTCAGGAGCAGCATCTTCATAGTAGACCGTGATCATCAAGCTTGCGCAGGGTGGCAGGGAGCCATGATGATTGGCGATGATTACAGCCACACGGTGTTCGGGGTTCGGTTCCGGCGCCATGGAGTGACCCTGGGTAAAAGTTATCGACTTGGTCTGTAGGTCGATTATTGCACCGTTGTCCGTCAAAAAGTCAATTCCAAGAATTACGTCGCGGGAGCAGTTAGGAAAAAAATATCAAACGCAGCAGGGTGCATTGTGCCGTCTAATGTAAAGCGTATGTGCACGTTCCACTTGGCGTTACGAGATGGCCTCCTGCTGTGCGTAAGTGTGGACATCACCATCTTGTAGTAACTTTCTTCAGCTTAGATGCGAATGGTCCGCTCATCCCCGAGTAGTCCGCTCCCGTGTCTATAAGGGCGACTACATCAAAGCGTCCATAGACAACTGGAAGTCGGACGCCATCTCTCGCGATTTCCGGGTAAGTCGGGGTGTCGTATCCGGGCTTGTATCCCGGCTTTACGTTTGAGCACTATGCGTTGTCGTTATCGTCGCCTTTTTAGCGGCAGGCTTCGTCATGTCGGGTACGCGTCAGGCCGTGTTGTTGTCGAAGTGTTCGGGAGTCACGTCCGGGTTAGATCGAGTCGTCGGGCTGAGGGCATGTCGTGAATCATGGTCTTCAGCGAGTCGTCGCGCCGATGGAGGGTTTTCATTTTGCCGCCGTTGTGCAACTTCACCTACAGAAGCTGCTGCTTTTACTTTTCCCGCGTGTGTTGTGGGACCTTTCACGCGCGAAATGAGCATTGTTACGGCTGTTCGGCGACTGGTATGGGTAGGGCGACGGCGAAGCGTTTGAAACTGGCCTGGTCCACGGTTGGTGATAGAGTGCCCTTCTTCAATCTCAGATGGGTGCTGGCCGAGTCGGGAGCGGGGTGCGTCGACGGAGAACCCTCGTAAAGGGAGCCTCTGGTAGGGGCAGCGGCGGTAGATGTGGTCGGCCTCTCCGCAGTGGCAGCACAGCGGACGATTCTCGGGCGTTCGCCACACGTCGGTCTTCCTTGGAAGGGGGGGGGGGTTGTACCGCAGGTGGTCGGGCCGACGACAGGGGATGAGGGTACGGAGCCTGGCGACGATAGGGCGCAGGTAGGCGAGGGCGACGGGCAGCATCCGCATAGGACATGGCTTGCGGCTCCTGAGGTGCTTCTGGCGTCATTGAAGTTCTGAGCGCTTGCTGCAGTTCTTCTCTAATGACGTCGGTAAGGGAAGCGACTTATGGTTGAGGCGGCATTGGGAGCAGTTTACGCAGGTCCTTCCTCACTATTGTGCGGATAGTCTCGCGTAGGCTACCTGAGGGAATACGCACGCTGTCGATGCAATATACATTGGCCGCGCCAACAAAGTTGCGGTCATACTGATTAGCAGCAATTTCGAGGGCTTTCTGAATTCTGCTAGGTCAGAAATTCGGGGACGGTTTTCGGCGGATTGCGGGCAAGTCCCGCAAACAGTTCCTCCTTCACACTGCGTATTAGGAAGCCTAACTTATTTCTTCCGCCATGCAAGGATCAGCACGCCTGAAAAGCCTCTTCGTCTCTTCGGCAAATACAACAACGCTTTTGTTAGGGTGTTGTGACCTCATTTGCATCAAGCCCTCGGCCCGCTCTTTTCGCACAACCGCGCGGAATGTCGTTAAAAATTGCGCTCTGAAATCGTTTCAAGTCTCTAGGGAGCTCTCATGGTTTTCGAACCAGTTACGTGCTGAACCCTCAAAGTATAACAACACTTGCCTCAGTGTCTCCCCGTTATCCCATCGGTTAAACAGCCTGGCCTGTTGCACTTGCTCCAACCAGTCTTCGGGATCTTTCGAAGGGCCCGTGGAAGGATGGTGGCACCCTTCGTTGCTGGAGAACGAGGGCAGGATTGGAAGCGCTGGTCATCGTCCCTGCGTTGATCATGGTGGTTTTCACGACGTCTTTTTTCTTCGAGTTATCCGAAAGCAGTCCATACTCTGGCGGAAGACCTTGCTGTTGGCGGCTGACACGAGTTGGTCTTGCTTGTCGGCTTCACGATGGCGTAGACTGCATGAAGGGTGCGTACCGTTCACCTCCACCAGATGTCACGAAGCCAAAGGTGACGCTAGAGTTCCGGTAGATCGCGTAGCGCAAGAGTTGTGCGTCTGATTGCCACATGCTGCGGGTTCCAGATCGTCAGGAAAGGCTGCTTTCGGTGCTGCGCACAAGACCCTGTATTCAGATATTTCTGCTCCACTGAGAATCGGTGGTTGCGGAAGCGGCGGCAGCGACGGCCACTCGGCTTTCTAAACAGCCGGCTATCGTGCGCCAAATTTTGTCTGCGCGGCTCCTCGCCACTCCTCCTCGCCGCTGCCGCTGGCGCGGCGGCCCGGCATCAGCTCGTACATGCGAGACGGGTGGCTTGTCCGCACGTTGAACTCAAGATTGCGGATAAAATTTCCCCGCATTTCCCCGAGGGGAAGAATGTGAAAGTGCGAATGCAGGAGTTGAATTTGCGCGGTTCGGTAATGTTCGCGAAACAGAGATCACACACACACACACACACAACTACAAAGAAAGAAAGATGCATTTATTCACAGACACCTATTTGTGTTGTCGTTGTACTTGATTGCTAGAGCGGATCTCAGCTTTGAAATTTCGTGTCAGTACTCCTTTAAGCGGCTGCATTAGCCCTTCTCACGCCCGATTCCTGGCCAATCCCCCACGTGGGTATGTGCCATGCACAGACACCTATTTGTGTTGTCGTTGTACTTGATTGCTAGAGCGGTTCTCAGCTTTGAAATTTCGTGTCAGTACTCCTTTAAGCGGGTGCATTAGCCCATCTCACGCCCGATTCCTGGCCAATCCCCCACGTGGGTATGTGCCATGTCAGCGGCCAGGCAGCGCGCGCCCATCTCCCCCCGTTGCAAAGGAAGACGAGAAGATTCCTGGCCAATCCCCCACGTGGGTATGTGCCATGTCGCCCATCTCCCCCCGTTGCCAACGAAGACGAGGAGCGCGCGCACCCGCAGCTGTTGCTATGTGGACGTACGGCGGTCAACGGAATTCAGGGTCGCTTATAAAGTGCATTCGCACTTAATGCACGCAACTCTCCTTCCCAAGGGGAGCTATATACAGGAACTCTAGACGGTGCAGCTGTCTTCAAGGAAAACAAGTTTATTGGAGCGATCTTGTGCTCCCCTAACTACTCACAGAATACACTGGCGGCGAAGCAGCAGTCAACTAAGTCGCGTGTGCAGGCGAGCGACGCCGATTCGAATGCCTCGGTGTCTCCTCTGCACGATTTTATCTTTCGGCGCGACTGTTTCTCGAACAGTTGATTTACATCCAGAACGTCGTATATCAAAAAAAATATTTTAGGCTGTTAAAGCTAGTTGGAAACGCTCTGCCTATCAAAAGAGAACGAGATAACGCGTGCGGCATAGAAATAAAGAATGGAGCACGCCCTTCCCTTGGAAAACCGATAACACAGAACGGCGCAGCCGGGCGGTAAAAGCAAAACATAAATATAGCAAATCCAATGCATGGTTCGCGGCAGTGTTACGCTCAATGATTGCGCCGATGGTGAGACCGTTTGATGCCGGGGTTAAATTAAGAATGACTACTGCCATTCTACGAAAGGTATTACGTGCCGCAGAACATATATTTCATTATTAGGGCATAAACTACCGGCAGTGTAGAAACCAAGTCAGCTATGTAAGAGCCCGCACGGCGATTTCCCAAATACATTTACGCTGCTGAACTATCAAGCAACAGCGACGTCATCGCGACTGTCTTTACCACACGAATTATAATTAGTGCTGCACTCAGTGAGATCAAAAATTTGCCACGCCAAAGATCAATCTTTCTTTTAAAAAAGGAATGATACTTTTAATAGTGATTAGTTACAGTGGAAGTGAAAGTGTTTTTTCTGGAATTGAGATTGCTGCTACTCTTTTGGCGCACCAAAACATCAGGCATGAGTGATGTATGTCCCACCGATGAAATTAGCAGCTGCAATGGGAATCTTCGTTTAAGTGTCGTACGTTAACTCTCTGTCATTAGGATATCGTGGAAAGATGCCGCACATTCACCGGCGCATCAGCGACCACTTCCTTTGCGTAAAAAGTTTTTTCTTATGGGCTTTGTTGAACCACAACCTAATTCAATTCGGTATAGGGAGAGAAAATGGGCGGCTGTGTGAGAACGCTCCACCATTCTTGAATTACCAACAACCTCCTTCATCTCACGCTTAGGATATTTGGCAAATTTCGAAGCTTTAGGCGTAAACTGTGGCGTAATAGGAAGTCTTTTAGCTCTGCCTACATAAATAATGGTGTTCACCAGCCCCCCTTTCTTGTTCCCCTAAGTTATAGGTCTTCCAATTGACTGGCGCTTTCCTTCTATCTTCCAGACATATACGTCATTGCGTTAATTGAATGCTTGCACATTAGTTTGTACACGGAGACCTTCGCCTAATTTTGACACTGCAAATTGTTTTCCAATGTTACCATATGCTGCTTCGACATACCAGGGATCACACTCAATTGATGGTGTTTTCTAATTTGTAGCGCGGAATACAATATATAAATCCAATGTTTACCGAATTCAACAAAGGGAAAGCAGGAACGGGGGGCTGGAGCTGAATACTTTCTCTACATGATGTACTTGCTGACAAGCAGTCGCTACAGAGAGATACAAGATGTTATTCGTTTTAAATAACCAGAAAAAACCCCAGCGCTTCCTATCTGCTGTGAATCATCATACTCATTATCAGCCTATCTACGCCCATTGCAGAGCAAAGGCCTCTCCCACTTATCTCCAATACCCCGGCCCTGTGCTGGCTGCGACCAATTTATCCCCACAAACGTCTTGGTCGCATCTGCCCATCTAACTTTCTGCCGCCCCCTGCCACGCTCGCCTACTCTAGAGATCAACTCTGTTTCACTTCATGACCAACGGTTATTGATTTATTGTAGGGTTTAACGCGCCGACGCAACGCAGGCGATGAGGCGCGCCGTAGTGGAGGGCTCCGGATTAATTTTGACCACCTGGGGATCCGGCTACCCTTTCGTTAATGCTATAGTATTCGTCTAGGTTACCCGCTATGCTTTTATTGTTACACGTTCCCAGGTTCAGATTTCAATAGCGACCTGTCCGGCTCCAGGGGTTCTTAGCACCCTCTGCTGCGTCACAGGCCTGACCACCACCGTGGTCAGTTGCTTCGCAGCCACTGAAGACGGAGGGCTGTGGCTGAGACTAAGCTGTGAATACCCGAGGGAAAATGTCCTAGTGAACGCCGTTAAGTGTGTCGTCCAGATTTTCGCTGGTACTAATGTTGCCTGCTGCGCCAATGCGCCAGGTGTGTGATGTTCGTACTTTATTATACTCACCTGCAACACCTCGCCTTCCACATGGCTCTGCGTTACATACCTTCGTGGTCCTCATCTGGTCAGCTAATATTTTGGAGTTACTTCACTTTATTCAGAACCTTCCTCCATGCTAGCGACGCAGAGGCTGTGAACTTATCTGCCACTAGTGTCTGAAAAAGTTACAATCTCCGAGTCCAGTGCACAAAAAAAAAACAATGTGGCGACGTCCGGTGCACGCACTATTACGCTCGTCAGGGAACCATAGTTTGGTACCTGGCGCCAAAGGGCATGACGGGGTGTCCGCACAATGCGGATTTTATATTAAATGCAGAGCATTTCTTTAACTCACGATGTCACCCGGCGTTGGCGTGCCTCGGCGTCCGCCACAGCCGTTCCAGGTGCGCCGTCTCCCCCACTCCTCCTCTCCGGCATCACGCTATCCTCCTCGCTCTCAACAACAGGTCCGCACCCCTCTCCCTACACTATATAAAAAATACTTACCGGCGCCTGGTTTCGATCCCACGACCCTGCGGGCGGAACGCAAGGTACATGGTGCTCTACCCACTGCGCCACAAAGCCGACACAGAATGGAAGGCTACGAACACGCCTTATATCCTTGACTCATTCAAACTACGTCAAGAGGCTGCTGATACAACGCATTCACTACCTGTGGGCGGAACGCGAGGTACATGGAGCTCTTTCCACTGCGCCACAAAACCGACACAGAATGAAAGGCCACGAACGCGCCTTATATCCTTGACTCATTCAAACTACGTCAAGAAGCTGCTGAAACAACGCATTCACTACCACCAACTCCCCAAACACTAAACGTTAACGCAATACACCCACCCCCTATGCGACGCATTTACTCGAGTCCCCCTCGCGGGGAGATGGGCCCTTTTTGTTACAATAAAACACCAGCCCACCAAGCTAGTACCACACATTCCCCTAAAAAGTTTCATTAAAACTGGTGTGCACACATGCTACCCGTTCGTAACTAGCTACTCATTTGAATAAAAGCCTTGAGCTGGGGCACGTGCCCACATGTACAAATATAAATACGTCCCATTGTAGGTGGAGCGGCGATTTTACCCAGCGTTCCCACGCGAAAGTGCCTGCTCGGGGGTGGGCGCATCGACGGTACGGTTTCGGGGCTGTGATAGCGAAGCTCCGCGTATTGCGTGCTTCCTTCCCTCGGCTTAACTTGTTCGAACGGTAAATATTGGTTTGCAGGGCGGGAGAACAAACTGTACAACCCACAAAGAGACATCTCGCCGCTACAGAAAAGCTACCTTTTGTGCACTGCTTTTCAACAATGGGAAACCATTTTCTAAATTGATGAATACCAATTCACTTGCGTTTAAGAGGTATCACAAAAGGCGAAACGAGAAACTGGTTTGGAAAAATAGCGACTATAAAAGTTCACTTAGCTTTCTCACGATTGTCACACTTGCTAAACTAGTTAGTTTTATTCGGCACAAATGCGAATCACTCAACTCAAACGTCGGATTGTTTTCGTGTCTGCGCTTGTGTCGAGTGGTGGTGTAGCCCCGAGCTAGCACATCAGGATGGCCAGGTTCCACTGTCTCGTCCTTCGAAAGACGCTCCTCTCAGGTTTCGTTCTACCCACGCACAACAGGGCTACAGTGGTGGCGTCCGCCGCTTTAGCCCGTCAGTGGCCAATGCAGCTGCGTTCGGAACACCGCCCCCACGAAATCCAGTAACGGGTGGCAGAATCTCTGGTTTCACTCTTTGTAGAGCCACGTGTGGGAATTGAAGTGACCTCCCTTGGACAGGCGTGGGTGTCGTTTAACTTTGCTTTCCAATTATCTTCACAGAGTGGATTGGAGCCAGTTTTTTTTTTCACGTCACTGAATTGTTGATCTTGATAGATTAGATGTCCCTTGCGACTAAAATGCCGTCCGATGGTTTCCGTATTGTTAACCTGCAGAGGGTTCTTACTTAGAAACTCCTCAATCAAATAAATTAATAAGTGAATCTCAGCTTGCAGAGGCCCACTTCCGAGTATGTGAAAGCAATAATCACCCTGTTTCACATTTCTGCGCCGGTGAGATGGGCCGGTATTGTTTCTTTAGCCGTTTAACAAAGCTAAGATTTTCAGTACAGGTTACTTGAAAACTCGAGTGCAGCGGTAATTTTGGGCTATCCCCCTCCAATGTAAATACAATGTAAATATGAAGAAAGAATAGCCCATATTACCACCGGTTCTTTACATAACTGCTGACATCATCAAAAATAAAGTTAGTTAGGTAGGCAGTGCGTTTGCATATCTGTCGCCGATATTTTGTTTCGTGGTGCTGGACCCACAGGTAAACACTCCTTTCTACAAGGCGCCATCGAGCCAAGAGGAACCGCAATTATCTCTCAAAGAAGCTTCGATTGCCCCTTCCATATTTTCGAATTGTTTAGCCCATTCCTACTTGGAGTGGTTGTTTGGACGTCTCCAGCATTTTTAATGAATAAACGAGCTTTTAATACGAAAGCAAAAGTTTCATCATCATCAGCCCGTATACGCCCCTCGCCGGGCAAAGGCATCTTATATATATATATATCACCAATTATCCCGACCCTGTGTAAACTGCGGCGAATTTATCCCTTACACGTCTTGGTCTCTTGTGCCCATCTAACTTTCTGGCGCCCCCTGCCATGCTTGCCTTCTCTAGGGATCCCCGCTATTACCCTTAATGACCAACGGTTATCTGGCTTCACAATACACTTCTGCTCACGCCCACTTCTTCCTAATTTTTAACATGTCCTTCACAAGCGTTAGTTCCCTGACCTATTCCGCTCTCTTCAAGTCCCTTAAAGGAGTACTGACACGAAATTTTCGTGTTACGTTTTTTTCGCTGCTATGCGTGCCTACCAGCCCACTAATCATAGAATGACAGATTAGACGGTCGAGCGCAGCGTAAACATTCATTTACGGCGTCGTGTATTCGTGCCAGTTTCGGTTTCGACTGAAAAACGCCGAGCGGCCGCCATAACAGAATGTATCACATGACGTCACCATTCTTGCCGCATCGCTGCCTCTCTGGAAGCGTGCGCGAGCGAGCGCACGCGCGCGCCCAGACCGGCCGAGGTCTTCGCCGTCCCAACAGGCCCGGGCAGCATGACGTCAGTCCCAAAACCATGACGTGTACACACGCCCGAGCAGCGCGCGCCAACCCCAGCCAGCGCGTCGGCTTTGTCACGGGAGCCCCGACGTCGGCAGTTTGGGGCAAGTAGCACATGATGTCATGTCGGCCCGCTCTGGGCTTTCTCGTGCAGGCGAAGATTAAAATGGATTTTAAATATGTTTCGCTGAACTGTTGCTGTTGAAACTTGCTGGGAGATATCTCCTGATAAAAAGGGAGCGTTTTACATAGTTATCACAGCTTTGAAATTTCGTGTCAGTACTCCTTTAATGTTACACTTATATGCAGTTCCATTCTCGTAAGTCGTCTTTAAGTGAAGTTGAACCCTTTTAGTGAGCCTCCAAGTTTCTGCCCCGTAGGTGAGTAGCGGCACGCTGCAGCTGCCATACACTTTTTCTTCAGGGACAATGGCAGGCTGCCGTTCATTATGTTAGGATGCCTGCCGAATGTACTCCACCCATTCTCATTCTTCTAATTACCTCTACCTCATCTTTGAGATCCCGGGTCATTACTTGGCCTAAGTAGATATATTCTCTTACCACTTTCTTTGCGTCGCCACCTACCTCAAAGCACTGTGCTCTGCCGAGGCTATTGAGAATATCTTTAGTTTCGTACATAATAGTTTTCAGGCCCAAAGTTCTACTCTGCTTTTCCAGTGTGGTAATTTTGCGTTGAAATGCGTCACCCGAGTTACTTAGCAAGGTAAAGTCATCAGCATTTCTGAGGTTACTGAGGTATTCTGAATTACCCTTACGCCAAGGAAAAGTATCATAAAGAAGTGCCAATGAAATTAGAACCGAGACGGCAGCGCATCGCCAATTTTCTATTGCTTTGACTGTGAAGCACGGTAATTAAAATGCATAATCAAGGATTATCTCTTAAGTGCAACACCCCCAGCACTCAACGTCATTCCGTTATAAAGTGAAAACTTTGCTGTACAGTTGGGACTGAATACGTTTGCCTAAATGTATCAACGTGCAGCTAATTTTTTTTTCTTTATAGCTAATCGCGGGAAGGCCATGCCGCCTCCGATAGCTGTGCTACATCGTGGGTGTTTTCTAAGGTGCCGAGAATTTGCGAAAGCCCCTAGAAAATTCAGGTGATTTGCCGCGTTTTGCTGAGATAATAAATGGCCCAGATAAAGCAAGGTTATCCTCTCAGTCCGAACCGTATGGTGCTGAAGAAATCAGTGCCTCATGGTATGGCTTGAATCGCGAACTGTTATTCTCGAAAACTCACTGTTATCTTTGGCTGAGTGGCGAAAGAGAGCCTTCCATCTCCGCCTTCCGAATTTAAAAGAAGATGAGTGTTTTGAGGATACAATGTCATTCGTCTTGAATACGCATCATCTTTGACCATTTTATACAAAACATGTTTTAATGGTTTTCACGGAAATATATTCACGCAGGAATTTTACAACGAAAGATGATTTTACTACAATTCCGTGGCTTAATGTTATGGCCTCCGGCGAAGGCCATAGGGAATTTTGATTTTTTTTCGTTTGGGGGAGAGCGTAGCACCTTTCAAGCATAGATAAAGATTATGCTGGCTACACAGAAATGGATTGTTTCTTGGCCTCCTCCGCAAGGCGGAACAGGTTCGTAAATTCCGTCTCTAAGGATGACATCGGTGAGGGTGCGTCTAGCGACCCTATTGTATTTCTCGCTTACACGAGGTTTACACGCAATCAAGCAAAAAGTTATGTGGACATTCCACTGCCCAATATTAGCTACAACTTTAGAATTTGAGACTCAACGCCATCAACTGGCACCCTCAGCGAACCATCCATTAGCATTCTTTGATAGTTATATAGAAAAGCTAAGATTGCAAGTTACCCAATATGAGACTTGAGAAAAAAAAAAACCGTGGGCGCAACGTTACGATTTTGTTTTAACGTTGCTCCCAGGTGCTATAGGAAAACTAGTGATAGACTGAAGCTATTTCAGAAGCGGGTAAGTGCATGACGTCATAACACCTGAAAGCCTGCGGTTAGGTCCCAGCTAATGCGATGCGGAAGACACCCTACAGTTGCTCTAAACTTTCAATGCGAGGCTACTCCATTGTGCATGTTAATTTCACTTAAGCAGCATTGTTTCGGGTTCTTCGAAAACGTAATGCGAACGAGTTTATTGGTTTGGTTTAAAGTTTATCCCCCCCACCGTATGTGCTGAAAAAACTTCTATAAAAGCCACAGCAAATGGGGTTGACCCCTCCCATTACAGATAGCGCCAGCGCAAAGGGTGCGGATCGACACTCGGCGCATGCTAAAATCATATGGCTGCTATGGTTTAGATTGCGCGTGCCTGAAAGAGAAACAACTTAGAAAAGCACATCCATTAGACCGAAACACATAGCACGTCACCACCCCCCACCGGCTATAAAGGTTTTATAGAAGTTGCGTTACATATAAAAACACTACTTACAGCCGATATGATATGAATTACAAAAAATCTGCGCGCTATCCCAGAATCTCGTCTGGAATTCATGCGTCGATAAGGGATCACAATAATTAGCAGTTGAAATAATTCCTCAAGAAGTACGCGCAGCCGGTGCGACGACAACGTTGTATTCTTAAAGTTTATTTCACCAGCGAAGTCTTCGTCGAACATAGCCAAAGGAACTTAGCAGAACTTGCGGAGGGGCGAGTTGGTGCATGATTCGGAAAAAAATGAGCGCAAACAAATTCACAGAAGGCACCGAAAGACAAGACGGGACTAGCGCTGAAACACCCTATGGTTCTAGAGCGTTAGTGCCGTATGGTAGTTGTGGGTCTTCTGTCGATTTTTTTAGGGGCAATACTTTTGCCAAATTCTCTTTATTCTAGTCATTTAAGAAAATTCGTAGGAATGCTTCCCACCATTTTCGCCAACGAATGAGGCGCTTTCGGCTTGGAGTAAAAAAATTACACCATCTTCCCGTAGGGGAACCCTGAGTAGTATGCGAAGCAGGCATGGGCCCGATTCAAGTGCCCATTAGTTTTCAGTGTGTCGTTTCAGTGAGGTGGAAGTACGTAGCTACCGTTATATTCACCGTTTGGTTTCCATGGTAACTGTCACACTTTTCACTTACCGGAACTACGAAATGGGAAATTCAATTGCGTTGACCCCATGGCTGTTTCGCATACTACTCAGGGTTCCCCTACGGGAACCTAGAGGCAACTGATAGGATCTGATACCTAAGGCGCAACACGAAAGCTCGATTGCAAGACAGCCATGCTTCATCACCCATTTTTGTAAACAACTCTTGAAATATATGTAAATACAGTTTTCTTCTTTTTGGGCATCGTATTGTGCTGTCATCCTCCCCTTGTCGCATCCTTGACTACAACCCCTGCAGGGCACACGCAGCGAACTGCTCCCTCACCACCAACAACGAACCACAAACCACAAAGGAAGGGTTTATATTTGAGTCTGTTGTGCAGAAGGAGCCATCTAATCTCAGTTGATTGCCTCCTTGCGGGGTTGTCCGCTGGCGTTGGACTCTGAAGCAGGTCTAAGTGACAACTTCCAGCGTCTCGACCACGGCAAAGCGCAGACGCACGTTAACTGCGATGAAGGAGCCTGAACCTGCCGGTTACTTCTCGTTTACCTCTAACAGCAGTGAGGAAAAAGACTCCATGATCAAAGCAACAGATCGCAGCTCGGGGACAGCTCTTTCGCCCCTTACTTTTGGAGACGAATCATGACCATGACAGCTGCGAGAGCATCGCCTGATATAGGGCACCCAGTAATGACTCTGAAAAATACAGGGTATAGTCTTACCTGCGGCATCGGGTTATGGAAGTGAAAGCGGCAAAGGTGGACGGTTGAAGGCCAAAACAATGAAGAAAGCTCACACCAACTCGCAAGACTTGAAGGTAACAAAGCTCTATGCAACCGACGGTTTCATGGGCATGACAGCAGCAGATTTGCTTCTTCTCTGCGACCGCAACGACCTTTACTCCACCATTGTTGCTATAAGAGTGATCTTCTTTCGTTGTTTGAGAGTTTATTATGGGACATCGTCTTGGAGGAGCGTTCGCTATGACGTGCCTTTCTCGTTCCGAGCAAATGTAACCCCGATTACGGCGAATGCTGGAGTGAGGGACGCGCACATGAGCGCTGGGAATTTCCTTTGCTTTTTACAGCCCGGCGATCGCCGCAAGTAACGCGCCCAGTTGCGTTCGGCAATTTCTTGGTAATATTAACTCCGGGCACGAAACTATGGTGATTTTCTAAATGGCTTCACTGTTAAAAAGTAAAAATACCTATCCCGGTGACCCTGCCTCCAGTACGCCCCCTAGCAAAGATCCTTGTATTCAAATGTACCGGCTGTCAGAGCTCCCTTCAATAAAGCAATAGATCACTTGCACCGGGGTTCTCCCCCTTTGATGCCAAACTTGCGACGGAGATGACACCGGTTTTCAAAAGCGGAACTTCTTCACTTAAAAAAAACGTTCACCTGGCCGATGATCCCTATGCTGAGGTCATGAAAGGGCTTGTCGCCACGTTGTTTGACTGTCGCAGCAAACTATCGAATGGGTTCTCGCCCAGGTTTAGTTCCATATTTTAATTTGAGAGCGGTTCGTTAACGATAGCATCCATACACAATAGCATGAGCGACATCAGGAAGAAATCCACAAGACTTGATGACACGTAGACGAAAACATAGGAAAATATCTGATAGGAGGAGGGGTGTGCCTAACAGTGCTAACCACTTCTGCGTTTGATTGAGGGTAGCAATTATGAACCCTTTAAAGCTGAACACGTTACCACACAATATAGGAGCCCTTGCAGGTGCTTCCAACAGGCCGATGTTACTATTCCTAGTTTGGGTTGGAATATTGTGCTCCTAAACGTAGAGGCCCTACAGTGAAATCTCGATATAACGAACTTCAGGGGACCGCGGAAAATTGCTCGTTATTCTGAAAGGTCGTTGTAGCGAAAATCGCAAAATTTAAATCAGAAATATTATTTCAATGCGTAAAACGACCTACGTGTACAGCAGTGCATCCTTGAAGTAACATTTCACAAAAATGCACAAGTGATCATGAAACAATGCATGTTTATTCAAAGAAGTCGGTAATTTTCTTCTGGTGCGTGCGGCACAAGCTTCCTATCACGAAGGACTCCAACTCTTCCACATTCCTGTGGACGGACTCAGTGACCATGCGGTTTTTCCCCGGAAATATGCGGAGTTTTCGTATGCTGTCAAGCACATCCGCAGTCGTCATGTGCTGGTCGCAGTCTGCGAGTGCTGCCGCGGCAGCCTCGGAGGCATCGTCGTTCATGCCGTCCTCGCTGCCTTCTTCATCCTGAACGA
Organism: Haemaphysalis longicornis; assembly: GCA_013339765.2. Taxonomy (NCBI): domain Eukaryota; kingdom Metazoa; phylum Arthropoda; class Arachnida; order Ixodida; family Ixodidae; genus Haemaphysalis; species Haemaphysalis longicornis. Next base: position 51,457,723 of record CM023455.1, read on the forward strand.
TCACGCTCTGGAGAATGTTGTCAGCTCGGCTGATGTCCGTGGAGATCTCGCAAGCCACTCAAGCAGCGGCGAAACGTAGAAAAACTTGGGGTGGGGCGCGAATTAGCGCGGCATGGACGGAGGAGGCCAACCGTGCTTCATTTTTTTATTTCTTTTCACCTTCTTTTTCTCTCTCTCGCATCGGCTCGCGCATTCCGCGGAGGAAGTTGCGAGACGTCCTCTCCTGCGCTGTGCTTTGCCGTGTCGTCTGCTAGCATACGGCTCCTATTGCAGCGATTGTTTAACGGAAATCTAAGAATTTCCGGCCTTGAAAATATAAGTTCGTAGTACTGAGGCGTTGTTAACATGGCACGGAACTAAATAAAATGATCGTTATTTTGAAAAGTTCGCTATTCTGAAGTACGTAGTAGTGAAATAATTTTACACTTAGAACTATAAGCAGTCGGCGTGGGCATTCTTAAATGCTCGTTAATCTGAAAAGTTCGTTAATGTGGTGTTTGTTGTACCGAGATTTGACTGTAGTGAAGAACTCCTTCCCCCATTTACTCCTTTTCCCACTTGCCCCCCGCGTCATTGCCAGCGCCCATGCGCGAAAACTGTGCCCGCTGCACCGCTGCTCCACGGCGAGGCTAACATCCGCATCTCTAACAGTGCAATATTTCTCGTAAGTGCTTTCTCGGAAATTATGTAGCTGGGAAAAGGACGCCAAGAACAGGAATTTAAAAAAAATAGTCTTTTTGCACCGTGGCCATGAAAGGTGAGAAACTGGTTCGTATTCCGCAATACTGAGCTGAAGAATAGGACTTGTGTCATGCATAGGCTGTGCGTGATGACAGACAACCTTGTCTGTTATCTATTGCGCATCGGTGTTTTCAATGCACGTCGCGTTTACGCACGTGACACGAAGAAAGTGTACAAGTGATCGTCCAGCTGGCGTCGTTACTGTTCAAGCGGCATATGCCGGCCAGCATAGCTGCGCTGGCTGCACCGGTCGCAGCGGTGCTGGCCCGGTGGACGCGACCATGGAGTTTCATAGTAATACATGCTAGAGGGAAATCTTGCGCCACTGTCTAGGAAAGCCGCGCTTCGGCGAGCGTTCCGTCAAGTACCAAGCAGGCACGTTCCAATTGTTCTGGGCATGGCTCATGAACATGCTGAAAAGGTGGCATCTCGCTGCAAAAAGGCAACAATATTACTGTAAAACGTTCAAGTTTGTTTTGTTATAATATTTAACCTCGAACAAGATTTATTTGTTTTGATTATGTAGAAGCTTCATGAACGATGAACAAGAAAAAAAATGTTATCCTTTTTGTTGATTTTGGCTTCGAGACAACAAAGAACCCATAAGGCTAGCTAAACCAAGTAGGCAATGGACGTCGCTAGCGGCAATGGCGCCGCCCACAGCGCTTAGAGACTGCAGCCGACAGATTTCCCTCTAGTATATATTAGTACGCAACTCTGGGTCTCCTCGATTATCAGTCCCCGATCGTCCACGGACTGTCCGAGATGCGATCCGGCGCTCCGATTTGCCCATATATTCCTACGGGACTTCCGATCCGAGGGCAGTCTTCGGACTGCCGGCGGGCTGTCCAGGACTGGTAAATCGAGGAGGCCCTCTAAGGACGCGACGCCGTAGCGGTGGCCAGATGGGGTTGGGATGGCAGAATAAAATATGACGCCACCGGCATGAGAGGGTGAGATCCTTACCGCTGCCAAACGCAAGGTGCGCCTCCTCAGCATTGTTGCCATAGCACCTATAACGCCTTCAAGGCCAAAATGGCGGCGGCGTTGCTATAGCAATGAGAATGCAATCATGTTTGCCCAGGGTCACCAGGGCAGAATGCAGCGATAGTTCCGGAATTCAGTTCTAGTTCCGCACGCTGCGTTGAAGGCTAAGAGGCACTGATTCCACCAAGTGAAATGTTTCGCACTAGCATCAAGAAGGTTGGGTTGTACTCGTCAGGTTTAACATATAAGTTTCCTTGGCTCCGGTAAAATTTTACCCTTAGCACCATTTATACTGCGCTTTAAAATCACACTCTAGATTATAGAAGCGCCTCCTCTATGCAACTGAACTGAGGGGGCTTCCTGCCTGTTATAAGTAGCAGGACATATAATCGGATGCATTACCTTGTGTATCACTGTCTTCTAATATTGGGCTTGAAGAGGTCATTAACAAGTTTAGGCTAACGCTGATTCCGCCCGTGTCCCGGATGTAGACCTTAGGTGCAATACGTTCAGTTAAGCGATACCCCACGTTCTCTTTAAAGTACCAGCCGGTTTTCGAGAGGTTCGGAATATCGCAATAAAAAGTAGAACAGCCCGTGCTCAGACTCAAGTTTTTCCCATAGAAATGGGCACTGCTGAGCATGTCTGCCCTTTCAGAACCCGGCCGGCCACGACTCACTTTTATACAAATGAGAAATTCGACCGCCTTTTTTGTACCCATAATTTCAAATTACTGGTTACGCCACCACTACTTGCCTTACAAGCTTCGGGAATCATGAACGGTTTTAGTTCCAAAAGCGCTTCCCCCTTCTGCCTCTGACCTGCGGCATAGCACCGTACTTTAAACAATGTTCGACCGTCCACCGTCCCTCATACTAAAACAAATGCAGAAAATCCGATCTTCGCTCTTTCAAGACGGGTTCTCTGGGGCCATTTTGTGCTTTCAAAGTCAGTGTTATTGAAGCTGTTATTGCGTAAGAATAGGTAAAAGCGCCGGCATTTTTTTCACAACCTCCCTCAACCAGAGAAAGGCTTTCATTTTAGTAGACCACAGAAGCTTTTTCTGGCTGTAGGAGAGGAAGCCATGCATTACGCGCTCCTTTGTGCAGAGCGGTGCCCGTTTGGAAACGAGAATGAAAGACTGCCACGCAAAATTTGGGCTATGGTTTCATCAAGGTTCTCCACGCACAGCGAGAGTAAACCTTAAAGTGGACGCGACGGGTCCACCTCTTCAGACCAGAGTATGCCCTGTTTATAAACAGTTGATTGATTATCTTTTTACTGTAGGGTTTAAAGCGCCGACGCAACGCAGGCGACGAGGAACGCCGTAGTGGAGGGCTTCGGATTAATTTTGACCACCTGGGTGTCTTTAACGTGCGACTCAATCTCGTCACACCGGCGTTTTTGCTTTTCGCCTCCATCGGAAAAGCGGCCGCCACGGCTGGGAATCGACCCCGCACCCTCGTGCTCAGCTACGCAATGCCTTACCCACTCAGCCACCGCGTCTGGTTGTGCGGCTAACAAAGGGCACGAGGGATTACACTCCCGCGCATGACTGGGAGCGGTACTCTTCGCTGCAAGTGAAGACGGAAGTGTTTTATGCCGGGGTACACAAACCTGACCGATGTCATATCCGCAACAAAAATGACATGACCAGAAAAATTTCCGATTGATGCGGCGGCGCGAGGATTCAAGTCTACGATGATTGCCGCCGCAACGGGAGGTGTGAAACGCTCAGCCGACTGAGCCATGAAGTCTTGCCCGTATAGCTGTACGAACGCGTTTGATGTCCTTCCTTCTAACTTCGTTATTCAGACGGTGCTGTCGTCCAGACGAGGTGCAGCGAAAATTGCGTCATGACGCTAAACAGCGCTGATAGTAAGCGCCTCGATAGGGCAGCGTACAGCAGCGGAAGCTGTTTTGTTGATCTGTCCGCAGAATATGTGTAGCGCGGGTCAGCTTGCGGAACGCCGCTGCCGTGTTCCACAAGCTGAGCTCGTCGCAACGCAAGCGTCTAGCGTACACTAGACTTTGGTTGCCAAGCACACCCACAAGATTGCTGCCGGCCACCAAATTTTGCTCCTTTCGCTGGAGAGGACCGTGATTTCATTAAACGATTCGCTGAAAAGTCGTTCGATTTCGGTCGCACAGTTTCTCAGTGTCTTGGGTTTAAATCGCATTTACGCAATGCTCCATCGCGCGTAATCCAGAGTCGAATGTTGATGCGTCTAACGGTTCCATACCGACGAAGTATAAATGGGGATGTGCAAGTTCATGTTTATTTATTTATTTATTTGCAGTATACTGCCAGCCACCTGTTGGCAGCCAAGGCAGGAGTGGTTGCGTATTGACACATTCCGCGCTGTAGTGCAGCGGAGAAGTCGCGTGGTACAGCGAAAGACGTAACCGAAAAAAGGGAGACAAAGTTTTCTGAGTAAAAACCGACAACCCGAAAAAAATAGCGCGTAACACAGCCGACAAAAGCACTCTTGGTTAAGTACATCCATCACAAAGTTTCCGGAGCAGGAACAAGCAAAAAGTAAAAAAGAAAGAAGAGCGCGTAACACACCAGAAAACAGACTGTTGGGTAGGTACATCCCGGCTTCCAAGAAAACACACACAAGTTGAAATGTACACAATGTTTGCTCAACGCGAGGCGATAACGCTCGTTGGCGTCTTGCGGGCCCTGTTTGTTAAAAGTACGAACTGATGGATGATACGAATGATTCCGGGGTCACCATTTCAGTGACAGCTTGTGGCAGTGCATTCCAATCCGATATTGTTCGTGGAAAAACGGAAAAACGGTTAGCATTAGTTTTGGTGCGGGGCATTTCGATTGTCTTGGCATATTTGTTACGTGTTTAACGCTATGTATTAAACTGCAAGTAGGTGTTAAAGGCTATTTCTATGTTATTGATAACAATGTTGAAAAGAAATTTTAGGCAGTGTAGTTTCCGGTGAGCCTGTAGTGTTGGAAGTCCTCATCGGGTACGTAGCTCTGTAACCGACACACGCCTGCCATATGCGTTGTAACAAAACCGCAAGGATTTGTTTTGAATGCGTTCGAGAGAGTGTATGTCTGCTTTGGTATTGGGATCACACACAATATCTGCATTTTCTAATACAGGTCGTACTAAAGATGTGTATGCGAATTGTTTTGTTTTGCTTGTGCAATGTTTTAGTCGGTGCCTTAGCAACCACAAACGTTTAATAGCAGTTGATGATATAATTCGAAAATGTGTGTTCCAGCTTAGATTTTAAGTTATTGTTACACCTAGGTATTTAAACTGGTTTACAGTTTACAGTGCAGTATTGTTCAGTTTGTAAGAAAATTTGAGGGGGTATCTTTTACGCGTTACGGTCATTTGGGCACACTTTTTTACATTGAGGCTCATTTTCCAGGAATTGCAGCAGTCAGTGATATCACTTAGATACGTGCTGAGGGCAGGCTGGTCCTCTCTCGTGCGAACAGGAAGGTACACAACGCAGTCGTCGGCAAAAAGTCGACAGCGCACTGAAGATAAAAAAGACAGATCATTCAAATAAATCAAAAATAGGAGTGGACCCAGTACCGAGCCTTGGGGAATACCAGAGTATACGGGGGCTAGGTTTGACGTATTATTAGCAATGTGGACGGACTGACATCTGCCTGACAATTACGAATCAAGACACCGGAGAATTTTGAAGTAGCTAATAATTTGCTTTTTTCAAACAGCAAATGAGAAAGAGAGACACGGTCGAAGGTTTTTTCAAGATCTATAAAACCTGTGTCAATTTCCCCGCCTTCATCAAGCGATTTAAAGAGATCGCTTGAAGTATGAATTACCTGGCTTTACGGTTGAAAACCCACGCCGAAATCCGTGTTGATTAGCAGAGAAGTTATTTTGGTCCAATAATGAGCTGATATGTTTGAAAAGAAAGTGTTCCACCACTTTACTTGCTGTGCATAAGAGAGAAATCGGCCGGTAATTTTTAATATCAAATTTGTCGCCGGACTTGGAAACGGGGACGACTTTAGCCTTTTTCAGTCTTCCGAACTTCATCTCGTAGGATGCTTTTTCGAAAAATTACAAACAAAAACCTTGAGCACCACTCAGCAAACCTAACAAGGAAACCATTTGGTATATCATCCGGTCCAGCTGATTTTTTTTGCGTCGAGGTGGAGCAGAGCGTAGAAAATGCTATCCTCGGTAACAACCAAATCAGGTATATTTATGCAAGATACCAAACATTCTGGTGGTGAGTCGACTGTCCGTACAAATACAGAGGAAAAGTAATCATTCAAGGCTATTGCCAAGGAGCGCGGGTCAATGACATCAACATTATTCACTTTTAGTTTTTTATTCTCTTTTTTGTTAGTAAGGTGGATCCAGAATTTTCTCGGAATAACACTCATGAAAGTTATGCATCCTTACATTAAACAAGTGAAATTTCGAGCTTTTGATTTCTTTCCGAAGCTCAGTCCGCAGGGTCGATAGCAGACAGTTACCGGCTGCGTTGGAAATGCCTGATAATCGTCCTATTTTACGCTTGAGTTGAAGAATCTCACGTGTGATCCAGGGATTTTGGTTGGGAAGTCTTTTTTTTTTTTAATGAAACATAAGTACTGCACTTCTGGACGATGTTTTTAAATCGAGTCTAGAGCGCATCAACACTCGGTCCGTTGTTGTTGTACTCGGAATAAAATTTACCGAATTCTAGTTCAAGTAAATCTAAAATGCTTTCGTCCGGGGCAGCATTGAAATCAACATACTTCCGCATCACAGGAGTAGAGGGGGTGCATAGCATGTTGCTGTGGAACAATACTAGTTCGTGATCAGAAATTCCAGGTTCAATTTCTATGGTGTTATTGTACACGATGATATCCTCGGAAACAAAGATAAGGTCGAGAATTGAACTCGTGCCTGGTGTAAGTCGAGTGGGCGTTCTTACTAGCTGCGTTAAGTTGAACGAGAAAGCTGTGTCGAGTAGTAATTCAGAGTGCCCGCAATTGGAACCAATTCTTAGGCGATCCCAGTCAATTTTTGGCAGGTTGAAATCCCCACACAAGATTACGTGTGTATTGCGTTTGCAACACTCGCTGAGATAGTCGTGCAGTGTTTCAAGGACTTAAATGTCGGAGTTCGGAGGCCTATAGACGGCACCAATGAGTATACTCAGATTATTATGCTGAAGCACAATCCAGGTCATTTTAATACACGTATACTTGGAAAACAAGTATAATCAAGACCATTTTTTAGTACTATTGCTACACCTCCCCCTTTTGAACCTCAATCTTGGCGAATGATTTCATAAGAGTTAGGAATAATTGTCAAGTCAGGAATGCCGCTGTGAAGCCACGTTTCCGTGATGATAGTGACGTCGGGATCATGCCCAATGAGGAGACTTTCTAAATCATCCGATTTGTTGACGACTCATCGAACATTTATATTTATGAGTGAAAAGTTCCTTGAGATATCATGCAGATTATGTGAAACTGTACCCAGTACGGTCGTGTTTGCCTCGCCGTTGGGACGTCACGGCGAAGATAATGTCACTCTCTTGTTGAGCAACTTGCCCCATTGATGTAACTTTCCGTTTATTTTTATCTTGTCAAACAGCAAAGCAACATTTACACCACTATCTCTTTCCGCTTTTGCGCTTGCCCATAACTTTTTTCGGATGACCTGAACGCCAGGAGAAAAGTATTCCGAGATGCTGTATTCCGTGCCATTTAGGTTGCAGCAGGTTTTGAAGATTTTAACCTTATCTCTTCCTTCAACCAGTTTTATAATGACTGACCGGCACTTGTTCTCGGCTGGTCACCCAATTCTCTGAATTCGTTCGATTGCGACGTCTGAGATTTTCAGCAAATCTTCAAATATATTTTTTGTTACTTGCTCTTCAAGAGATTCTTGAGGTTCGCCCTCGGGTTCGTTGATACCAAAAATTATGATATTGTTTCTTCGCCTCCTTATCTCAAGATCACCAATTTTCCTAATTAAAGCATTTACTTGCTCCTGCAAGTCGTCGACTTTTCTAGTGTAGGACGTAACGGTCTGGGTGAGTTTATCCAGCTTGTTATTGATCACTGTCAGCTAACTGCACATCTCATCAAAACGCTGATTAACCTTTCCCGAGTTATCTTTAATTTCACCAAGTTGATTCATAATTGTTTTCAGCATTTCCTCGACGGCGGCTCCCGGGTTAGAATCAACATCACCACAAGATGACAGCAAATCAGCAAAGCAGTCATACGCAATAGGAAAACATCATCGCTACGATAGCAAGCTACTTCGCTATATTCTCTCACCTGTATAAGAAACAAAAACGCGTTCTTGAGCGACATGCTCGCTGTGCTTCCGCCGTGCCCACTGGCTAGGATGGAGGAAGCGCGGGAGTTTATAGCCGTGATCACCGGTGACGTGATACCCGGTGAAGTGTGCTTAGCAGCGAGTGAAGGGACCCAACAGCGCATGCCCAGGGGTCCGTACCCGTTGCAGGAATCACCAGGAGCAGCTTCGTGGCTATCACAGCATCCGACCGGCTTGGCTTCAAGAAGAATGGCGCAACAAACATGCTCTGTAGGTCGGCGGGACGACGCGAGAATCAGGGCCTGAATAAGAAACAGAAACCGGTTATTGAGCGACATGCTCGCTCAGCTTCCGCCGTGCCCACATCGATGCACAATAAACATTCGAATGCTCCTGTGAAGGCCCATTTCCCTTTTGTGTTTTCCGATACCTACAAAAGAAGAATCAACCCCATTTTCTGAGGTCATCAAGAACCAGCGACCCTCCGTGGACGTCAAACCGCAGTCGACCGCTAGGGTCTCATACCTAAGGCGCAACTCGAAAGGTCGATCGCCAAGACAGCCATGCTCCATCGCACTCTTGTAAATAATTGTATATGGAGTTTTCTTCTTTTTGGTAATCGTATCGTGACGTCGTCCTCCCCTTGTCGCATCCTTGACCACCACCACTGCTGAGCACCCGCACGAATGGTTCTTTCGCTGCCGGCAGCGAACCACAAACCACGAAGGAGGGGTTTCTACTGGAGTCTGTTGTGCGGAAGGAGCCATCCCATCTCATGTTTTCCCGGTTTGCTGGATTGTCCTCTGGTTGGTGTTTGCAAGCACGTTTAAGTGACAACTTCCAGCGTCTCGGCAAGGGGGAAGCTCAGGCGGGCGTTAACAGCGATGAAGGAGCCTGAACACGCCGGTTACTTCTCCTTCAGCTCTAACAGCAGTGAGGAAAAAGACTCACAGATCACAGCAACCCTACCTCGGCGACACCTCCTTGCGCCTTACTTCAGGCGCCGAGTCATGGCCATGAAAGCTGCGAGAGTATCGCCTTGATATATGGCCCCCAGTAATGGCTGTGAGAAATACAAGGGTATAGACTTACCTGTGGCATCGGGTTATTGAATTGAAAGTGGGAAAGGTAGACGGTTGAAGGCCAAAACAATGAAGAAACCGAACACTAAGTTCACATAACTCGCACGATTTGAAGGTTACAAAGCTGTATGTAATCGACAGGTTACTTCCACAATTGCAGCAGATTTGCTTCTTTTTCGCGGCCGCAACGACCTTTTCTCCATCGTTGTTGCTATAAGTGTTACCTTCTTTCGTTTTTTGAAAATGTTTATTATTGGACATCTCCTTGGAGTAGCGTACGCTATGAAGTGCCTATCTCTTTCCGACCAAGTGTAAGCACGATTACAATGAATGCTGGAGTTTATTTTTTTGCCAATCTTGGCTAATCTCAATAAGTGGGTAGGCTGGTCTTGACAAACGTGCGCTGGAGATGCTGGGAGGTAGCCGCGAGTGACGCGCACATGAGGGCTAGAAATTTTCTTGGCTTTTTGCAGCCCGGCGATCACCGCGACTAACGCGCCCACGTGCGATCGGGAATTTCTTGGTATTTGTATCTGCGGGCACGAACCTATAATGATTTCCTAAGTGGCTTCGTTGTTAAAAAATAAAAAATAGCCATCCGGGTGACCCTTCCTCCAGTAAGCCCCTAGTGACGGGTCCGTGTATTGAAATGTTCAGGCAGATGCAGAGCTCTCTTCAACAGAACAATAGATTAATTGCACAGCGGGGCTCCCCCTTTGATGCCAACTTGCTACGGAGGTGACACCGGTTTTCAAAAGCCGACCTTCTGCTCTTGAAAAAAAGTTTCACCTGGCCGGTGATCCCTACGCTGAGTCCATGACAGGGCTTGTCGCCACCGTGTTTGACTGTCGCAGCCAACAATCAAATGGGCTGTCACCAAGCTTTAGCTCCATAATTGAATTTGAGAGCGGTTCGTTACCGATAGAATCCAAACACAACAGCATGAGTGACATTAAGAAAAAATCCACAAGACTTGAGGGCACGTTGGAAAAAATATAAGAAAATATTTGGAAGGAAGAGGGGTGGGCCTAACAGTGATAACCACTACTGCATTTAAAGTGCATTCAGATAGCTACGATATGGTACTGGCATTTGCGGAATTGCTGAAAAAACAGAGCGTCGCACGCTTGTTCAGATGCTTCCCACGTTGAAAACGTACGTTTTTCGGCATAGTTAGTGCTTTTGCGGCTTTTAAAATACACGAAAAGCGGATAAACACCAGCAACGCAGCCAGTATTCTCCTTCCGCAGCAGTGGCAGCCCCCTTGCACCGCTGCCACATCGCTTTTAGGCGGTGCCACCAGAGGCCTCCACAGCAAAATAAAAAAGCCGGGTTGTTTTCTTCCAGCATTCTAGGACCAGACTGCTTGGAACGCGTGTGTTAACTCTCCGGGTAGTGCATTTCGCAGTGGCCTGTTTGCTTAGCGCTTTCTGGGACATCAAGGGCACACATTCGGTTACCCGCGTTGATTTTGTTTTCAATGATGGTTAAACGTTCTGCGAAAATTCGGCACTCTGATCAGGCTGCTAGGGGCAGCAGTTGCACTGCTGTACCATCCTATCAAAAAAGAAAATAACACAACAACATTATAAAAATTGAAACATTAAAAGACACAAAAAGTAAGACAAATATGTTGCAGATTCTACGGATTTACGGAATGTGCAGACTGCAGAAAGTTGTATTTTTTACCCACCGAAGTTCTAAAGCACTCTGCGCAGAATTGGTACATTTATAAAGTCATATTGCATGGGAATTCCTGAGTTGTGCTTACTGCATAAAGCCAATAGGTTCCTAACGCTTTTCTCACGTCACCTACAGCCTACTCAAAGATTCCTGCTTAAAGAGCGTATTATTTTCGGCTGTAGGAGAACGATTTTGATAGGATACATCTATCTTCTCAACTTGGAACCTCTACTCGTAATTCACGATATTGAAAAACAAAACGCAAATAATTCAGCCCCTTCCATTTAGGGAACTGGTATGAAGAGTAAGGCTCTTTGCAGTCCAAGGATTACATGGAACAAAACACGTTCTGTTTTAACTTGAAAGTGATGATACTTTCATGATAATTATCAGAAAAGAACTTCGAATGAATACAGTTTGATCCTAGCGGACATATTTACAACAGAACGATTGCGGTTCCTGTCGTAGACATCCACTGTCTGTGTAACACACCAACTCAAACTGCTAGACCAGAAAGCATAGCAGACAGACCGCATTCAGCGTGAGACGTCCGCATTGAAACACTTAACCACCTCAACTGGCATGTTATCGGTATGTGTGTGAAGCCTGGTTGTGTTTAAATGTTTCTCTCTCCCACCTGTGTACGATAAAGGTGCGCCTAGTAATGGTCTCACAATCAGACGTAAAAACCATCCGCCGAAACGTCACTCTTGAAGCCCTTCACGTTGAAAAGTAAGAACTAAGGTTAAAATCGGACTCCAGGAGCCCTTAAAGAAGGGAACACAAAACACTGGCCTTGGCTGCGAAGTTTCTTCTTTCAACTGCCGTTTGTCAACGCAGACAATGAGTAGAAACCGAGGTATATACAACATCGCTGTAAAGTTGTCACACAGTGGCAGCAAATTTATTTTTCCTCACAGCGAGCACTGTCATTATAAGCATTGAAAGTTAAAAAAATTCGCTGGGATTTCTGCCTGCTCGCGTGATTAGAAGACGAAAGCGAGCCAGTTTTGAAAGTATTCCTCTCCGAAACGTCGTGCTTGCATCTCTTCGCTTTGTTTCTTCGTCCCTTGACGCATATTCCCAGAGAAGCAGGCTGCCCGAAATTCACGAGGCAGACTCCCCTTAGTTAGAACTCTCTTCGTCCGCCTCTTCTTTGGACGTGCCGACATGCTTATCCGTCACGGTTCACAGATCAGGAAAATTCTTGTTCCGATCTGCAATGGTGAAGGGATAGAATAAAGACAATCCGCTTGTCTTCTGCTGTGAGAAACGGGACGAAATCCTTCGCCGACTTAGACGTGTTTATATTCCCTTATCTTGTTATTACAGCGGAAGCCATTTTAGTGCCATGCTCGTGGACCACGTCGACGACGTCGACTAAGTTCACTTTTTTATTTCATGGGGGGCCCTCGATTATCGGTGCAGTAAACGCGAAGTCTACGGTTATACCAATGGTCTTTTTTTTCTTTTCAGTTCCTTTTGTTCTTTTCCGTTGAACAGCAAGGGTGTTTTATCGTACATTTTAAAGCGGTTATTAGTTGTCGCTTTCAATCGCAAAAGTCCATATTACGTATTTTTTTGGTTGCTTGAATAAATGTGAATATCTGTCGCCGTTCAATGAAGTACTGACACATCTTTTCGCGTGGGGCGTGGCCTCTATGACGCAGCTGACGCTGAAGGCCACGGCGCCGCCATTTGTCCGTGCTATCCAATGCTCCAGGCAATCTGCGTTTCCGGTTTGGGGGAAGCAGCTGACGGTTTAGCTTGGTCGGGCGGCGTCTATACAAGCGACACTCCGGCACGGCGTATATTTGTGAGGAGGGCTTTTGATCGTCGAAATGCGCCGCGCGAGCTTAGCTGAGAGTTTGTTGATGTAGAGCGTCGTTCACAAGATATGGATGACGCTAAAAGCACGGACCATCTTCTGCAGCCGCTAACGTCTTGAACGCATCTGCATGAAGTATATGCCTCCATGGTTGGAAACGGACGCGCAAGAATTCAAAAATACCGCAGGTGTTAAACTTTTTCGCCGTTCTCCAGTCCAGGAATTTTCTGGAATTCAAAGTTACAGCCAAAACAAAACAAAGATAGCGACAGATACGGGCGTTTATTGTACGCTCAACCAAATCTGTGTGCTCGGGTTAGCCTCGCCCTTGAGCTATGGATCCTGTAAATTTGTAACAATTGCAATTTTTTTACTGAAGTATTCTTGGGATTCACACAGTGTTAGCTTTTCCAAGGTGTTTTTTGTCCATAGTTTCTATACCAAAATAAAAAGTATACGTTGCAATTTTGTGCTTTTTTAAGCTAGAAACGCAAGTCGTTCCTTCTTCGCTTGCTTTTTATTTCCGGGAACACCAAAAGTTCTTTATCGCCGCCGTACAGAATGCCCTTCTCACGCAAAAGTTCCCAATGATTGCTACCCGGGTTTAGTTTGGCAAAAATATTTTTGATTAGGTCAGCGAGTTGTAGACCACGGCAGAGTTGAGCCGATTCTTACACAAACGCCTTGAAATCCTGCGGTTCTACATCATTGCTCTGGAGACAAGCCGTACTGAAGAAAAACATCCTCGGTTTCGTCGCTGAATTCGCTCGCATGGCATGCAGATACCCGCTTCTAAAGCGATGGAAGTAGTAATGAATCGTCGTGCACGAGATACAATAAACAGTACCTAGCTTCGGACCACGCTCCCGCCTTTTACCATTGGTGATCACGAAGATGGTGGGAAATATATTTGTCTGGCACAATTTTGTTACGCAAAAAACGCATCTCAACTTGATACACCTGCAGTCGTGTTTTGCGAAGACGGAAGGAAAGCCCGACTACATCAATTACGTACACCCGCCCAGATTTTACCAATATCATGGGAGCATGGACCGAGGGTCGATCAGCGCCGGGTGATGGAGTGATACGGCAAACTCGGTGAGAGTGCCGCATGCGCACTAAGCAAAGGCCGCTGCTGCCAACGGCTGCTAGGCTGTTCCAAGAGCAGACGGCCGCCCCCGATTTTTGTTATTTGCTTATCGCACAGCCTGCCATACTCGAATTTTGTTTTTAAAACCAGGCATGTGGCGCCAACTGAAAACTGAGTAATCAGCATTGCCGAACGAACCTTGCGGAGAACGAACTTCGCGTTCGGCAACGCTGATATTCCATCAGGCGGCGATGACCAACCGAACGGTCGACGCTCCCGTGATATTGGTAAAAAATTGGGTGGGTGTACACACTTGAGCTGCCATCCTTGTTCACTTCAAACATGCCCGTATTTTCGGGAGCAAGCAAATTGAAGGTTGGTTAACACATATATTACGCAAACAAGCGTGAGCCATACTGTCACCTGGGATGTCGGGGTCAGGATTTGATGGTTCTCGGTGTGTTGCAGTTGTGAAATAAAGCTGTCTCGCTCCACCACTTCTAGCGACCAGCGCAAGTGCTGTTTTTTTGAACGTCCAGCTAAAAATGGGGTGGTGCTTACGAGCATATTGCGAGACACTCCTACAACACTTCCGGTGCTCTTCAATACGTTACGGAAACTTTATCGTAATCAGCACACTATCATCAGTGCTAGCTCTCATGGCCTAGGCAGCGTTATTACCTGTACATAATCATCATCACCACTTGGAGCCTTCTTCGCCCGAGTGTCCAATAAACCAGTCACGCTTTCCATCCTCTCTCAATATATTGTGTGATAAATGAGTTGTAAACCGGTATGTTCTGGCTGCCCAAATCAAAGCTTTCTTTGTTAGCACGAATCGCTTGAATTTGAACTCGCCGACGTAATACTTGTTTGGATAACCGCAGCTTTTACCGAACATACAGGTAACTTGGAAGAAGGTGCACTTGTACACTTACACTATAAGTTTTGCTCCGCAGTCCTCGGGGAATGAAAAAAACGTTTTCACTTTCGTTCCACCTATATATAGAAATCGCACGTGCATTAAAAACTCGTTTTACTGCTCCCTACACGCATGACATCACATTGAACTGCATAGTGTAAAGGGCTTCTTTAACAACCTAATGATTTGCTCCTGGGCAGAGGAGCACACCTTGATGGTGGGAAAACCGCTAAAACGACGAAGACAAGCAGGTACACGGGGCAAGCACACGACTGGGTGCCGCTTTTCCTACCATAAACATTTACCAACACGTCCAGCTCGCAGTTTCTTCAAAGAGCATACCTTCAGTTGGTGTAACTAACAGCTAATTTGGCAGAAAAGGTGGGCATCACGTTTACTTCGCGAAACACAAAGCTCCTTGAGCTGCCATAAAAGTACTGAGAAGCTGTAGCGTTTCAAAAAACCTTTATCCATGGCTTTTCTAAAATTTCTTGTTTACATTCTTGAAGGAGTTGTTTGTTGAGTTCATTGAGGGTCTGGCGGCAAGGGGCAGAGCAGTTGAGTGAACAGCAAGTATTTTCGGGATATTTCCTTCACCTTGTTGGGAATGTTGATGCAACTGCGGCATGCATTCGAGCCGTTCATGGTGATGTACCACTATTAGGTCAACTAGCACAGGAGATAAAATGAAGCTGCTATCGCTTTCGGTAACACTTTGTGCTGTTGTCAACGCCACCGGCTAAAATCTACCACAGTGTGGAGCAGGTGTCACGAGCCTGCCCACTCAACCAGGTAATATGGCCCTAGTCGCGACGATAATTGATTTGCACGGCATCATTTGAAGTGTGTGATATCATAGGATGAAAGGTGGTATTGCCGACGCTTCCATTAAAACTTCTGTAGGTAGGATAGGTTGTACATTTCTTTCGTCACCCTTTCACAGGCCTCGTTCGCCGTATAATGTTAAAGCACACGCCATGACTCCTAAAGATCCGTAGCTGGCCCTACGTATCATTGTGGGGAAGTAAACCCACCTCATAACGTATTTATTCTGATCTTTTTCTGTGGAGAATGAATGGCTGAAGCAGTTTGTTCTTACTCGGTCTCACCAAGATGCTCAGAGGGTTTTGCAGGGCCGCCTTGATCCTCGTACCGCATTTCAATTTACGCCCCTTCCCGCATTCGCGAAATTACGCTACAACACAAGCAGAGTACCAAGGGAGTTCGTTGAATTGGAAAAATTCTATCAAAAGCATCGTAAAGACGCGCACTCTAAATTGGAACCAAAAGGGGCAATGTAGAACGGATTGTCGATTGCTTTCGTTAATGTTTGCCGTACTTTATAGTAGCGGCCTTAGGAAAGATCTTCGTTCTTTGGAAGTGCGTCACCGCCCACACTGCACTGTAGCCCACTAAAAACATCGAGAATTTGTTCCTTCTTCTGCGATTGAGTATGTTCACCTCATTCGGTACTGCCGATAAACTGGCACCTTTTCTTGCAACTCGGCATTGGGAAAGCACGTGCCTTCTTTGATTCCTGTTGTACGTTGTAAAGCTTCTATGCACTGCTAATAGTTTTGAGAGGCATTTTGAAAATTACACCGACATGCCTTGCTTCACTGATAAAGTAGAGTTATCCCGCAGAAAAGGGACGCAAATAGATTTTCTAAATAACACGGTGTTCAGCGGTTTGAAAGTAAATTGAATTGGCTTTAGCGCAAACTATGGTTGGCGTGATGTTCGCAGTTGACTGAAATTAAGCTGTGTTTAGGCTGACAGCTATTATTCTCGGCGTTTTTCTCTCAATTGAAAATGGCCATGGTAATGTAGCAACGAAGCACCTCAGTCGTCTGGAAATGCGCATGACCGCAAACAGTTTGATGGAAAGTATGCCTAAAATATACCGGACAGAGAGAGAGAGAGAGAGAGTTGTTGAGAAATTTGACAACAAAGTGGAAAAAACCACCCATGATTGCTGTTACAAAAAAAACCAGTCGCTCAGAAATTTTAACTAAGTTGAACAACACTTCTGTGTTTGATTGTGGAGCTAAGGGTACAGCCCTCAGCTGACAGGAGAACGTATTATTTCGGTTGAACACTGGCTCTCTACAGTCATTCGTAGCCTATTCTCGGCTACACAAGGAGAACTAGCTTTGGAAATGTTAAAAGACACCTCATAGGTGAATGATAATATAAATTCTCTGTAAAAATAGTATCACGGCGAAGCGACATCCATCGAGCGCAGCGTATATCACTAGGATGATGGTGGATTTATTTTACAGAACAAATGTATGTTTTAGCGGCTGGCGCAATTTATGCAGTGATCGTTCGTTACCTGATATTGTAGGTTTCCCGCCAGCAAGGAATACGTATTGCGCTAACAAAAGGCGCCTTGTATGCTAAGGAGGTTTCAGTTGTTTTTAAGGGCCTCCCGGAATTTTTTAATTCTTTGATACGCTAACTTTGTCCTACCCTAAAGGAGCCATGCAGAGAAAACAGAAGTTTGGTTTATGCGAAAGATTCCCTCGTTAGAACCATACTGACACAACTTTCAACGCAAACTTTTCTGAAATGAGCTACATTATTAGGAAAAAGGGGAATCACCCAACGACCCACTATCTCATTTTCCGCAGCAGAACCTATGATGTCACACTAGAATGCTCTGCTTTTGAAGGAGGCCGGCAAAAGCAACCGCAAGTTAGGCAGGGCTTACCAGTTTGCATAGTGAGCTATATGCCCGTGAAACACTGCACATTCCTTTTATGACGCTGGTACAGGTTTTTTCGCATTTTTATTTATTTTTTTTACCCTGAGAGCGGTAGACTAAAGGATGAAAGTTCCGAACGAACACGCAAACATGTACGCCAATGCGATCAAAACTACCGTCGCCGTGCTGGACATCTCGCCGTCGCGCCGACGAATTTTTGGATTCGATGCTCTTTGGGGTCAATAAACCATCCTAGCACGCAGAGCCGCGACCTCGCTTGGAATCTTAGTCCCCTGACAGGACGTTGGCGTCATATCGCCAACCATATATGACGCCAACCAGCTCGGGTAAAAATAGAAACGAGAGGAGTAACAAAGAGCACCCAGCGACGAGATCGTGTCACTCGTCGCAGTTTCGGAATGGTGGTCGTGTTGGCTTGCTGCTTTTGTTACGAGCTCGTTTTCAGTGTACAACCACTGAAAGCTTTCGTTTGTTCGACTACTTTACAATGAAATTTTGTTGCTGCGTCCGGAAATGCCCATGTGGTACGGGCAACTTGTCGAGGAAGTGGGACATCCCCGCCGGTGGAGAGATCTCCTTTCATGCGCTGCCCAACGACGAACCTCGGTGAAGCAAATGGCTACGTTTTGTGAACTTTGCACAACAAAGAAAAAAGGAAGCTAAAGGAAGCACGAGTGTGCTCGCTTCATTTCCGACGAAGTTATTACGGCAGGAACCCTTACGTTAGCTCACTCCTGGGACATGCTGCCGCTTGTCGCCGACTTCATCAAATTGCCGTCAAAGCGCTCTGAGCTTGAAAAAAAAAATACCGTACACACCGCGCATTGACGCTCGTTTCATTCTGGTAGGAGCAGAGAGCTCGCGCGAATGGCTTTCCGTACATGACACCGGCCAACTGGCATAAGTGATACTACTACTAAAATTGAACAATTATTAACCGTAATAAAAATACGGCACATATAGGGTGTTGCGACGATAATTAGAAAACTTTTAAAAAATTTTCTGAGTGAACCGCCGCTCCTTTTGCGCTCAAACGTGCAACGAAGGTCGCATTTTGAAGTCCATTTTGTTTAATACCAGGAACAGCGATGGTACTTACCAGTGTTTTCTGAAAAAAAATAAAAACGATTGTCGTCTATGGGAAAGTGGCGGTTGATTTGGACGTGCGAGCCAGCGCAAGTTGATGTTGGAACGACGGAACCCTCTGGGGTACGCAGAGCGAAAGGCACGTTTGGGATTCACGGTAGGAAGGAGTCATATAGTGCAGCAGACGATCAGGAAATGCACCTAGGAATGAGCTAGCAGACGATCAGAAAACAAGATTTTCGGGCTCGCACATCCAAATCTGTCGCCAGTTTCCCATAGGCAAAAATTGTTTTTATTTATTTTCAGGATAAAGAGGTGTGTACCGTCGTTGTTCCTGGTGTCAAACTAGACCACAATATGCGACCTTCGTGTAAAGTTTGAGCGCGAGCAGAGGAATAGTTCGCTTATGAAAACTTTTAAGGGCTCTAATTACCGTCACAACGTCCTGTACGTACCAGACTTTATTCGCTCGTCGCGACGGGGCTGACGAGGCAGCGGGGCGACGGCTGGGCGTTCGTCTGTTGTGAGCATCGCGGAATGGCCGCTTTCCGGTCCATCCGTGTATCCCACCACTCCTGCCGCTTGTGCACTTAGAAGCATTCAGCGTTCGAGGTGTGGGAGGTTGTTAAATGCAAGTCCGAGCTCCTCGGCGATAGCTTTGTTGTCCGGATCAGGCACTTCCATGACTAGGGCTGCGGGTGCACTAGGTTTTATTAGCATTTTTAAAAAAGGCCGCCGTCTCGGTTTCGGCATGAGTTCCGGTTCGTGTTTGATTCCGGCGTGTGGGTGATATATGGAGTCGACATACTAAGTATCTCTTTCATGTACCCGCTCATATGACGCCATTGTTCACTTCATAAAATGTACAATTCAGCGGGAGATTTAAAAGTTTGGCTTAAATTGTCTTACTTCTCAATGAATAAAGAATCGGTGTCTTCCGGGAAAGCACTTGGGGTACTAAGAAACACCTAATCTTTCGAATAAAACAAACTTTTGTTTTGTCTTCATGGCTCCTTTAAGCAACTGCCACTTAGTATGGGTATCCGGAACTCAAGAATCAAAGCAAGAATTGCGTACGCTTCAAAAATTACCATATCTTTTTAAAAAAACTCGAGGGAACTGCGATTGCTAAAAGTGCGGGCAACCTTCGATCAAAGTGTATTAATCGATCGTCAAACTTTAAAAGACCAAAATCACAAATCAAAAACGAATTTATGCGACGATTTTTTATGCACTAAGCACACGCAACTACGAATGAAGTAACTGCGTGCCATTCTCTTCAAATTTCCATATCCCTTTGTTAAAACGCTGGACTCCTTGAAGGTTCTACAGAAAAGTTACCGTTTGTGTATTTTTTCGTGCTTCCTTTGGAGAAAATCTGCTGCGCTTGTCTTTATAGATTCTTTACGTAACATCTGGTGTCTTTATGTTTGGAGAGTTTCTAATTTTGCTTTGGAGCGCTAGCCGAGTTATCACGTAACCGAGGTGGAAGGCACTTTTCAGAAATATTTTTGTGTACGTAACATCCTCTTTTGAAGAGGATATGACTAATTCAATCAGCGAAACATATTTGCATTTCTGAAAGCTTGGGAAAGAAAGGAGTTAAAACGTTTGCCGGAAATGGTGGATTCTTGCGGACAAAGATGCCTTTACATACGTCGCACTTTACATCATGGAAAACAGCGCGAAAAACGTGGACAGGGAGAGGGCCAACAGACACGAGCGCTGACGAGCAAATAATGAAATATTATGAGAGTTGGCAAAAATAGAAGAGGGAAACAACGTAATTATACGCCAGTGCGAGAAAGAAGAGCGAGATAAACAAAGCTTAAAAAGCGGCGTCGGCTGTAGAAGGCGATAAAACACAATAACAATATTTTCATCTGGCCAGATACGAAATCTCCCACTCAAAGAGTGTCACGGAAAGCGAACTCACGCATCCCTCCTCTTATTGCCTATAACTGAAGCCTCTAACTTTTCGCGGAAACGGGCATCCCGGTACCGTTTTAACATTCGGGTCTCCTTGAGCTTGGAGTAGCAATCTTTGCAATATTTAGAGTGTAAGACAAGATTGCTCCCTGTCTCTGTGCGCATGAAGCCTCAAAAATGTTTTTGATGCTTCAGTTATAAGCATTTAGGGGGAGGGATGCTTGTGTTCGCCCTCCGTGGCACTCTTTGGGCGGGAGATCACGCATCTGGGCAGATGAAAAGAATGTTCGTGTGTTTTATCGCCTCTTATAGCCGATGCCGCTTTTTAAGCTTTGTTTATCTCGCTTTTCTTTCTGGAACTGGCGTATGCTTACATTGCTTTATTCTTCTAGTTATGGCCAACTCTAATAAAATTTCACCACTTTCTCATCAGCTCTCGTGTCTGTTTGTCCTCCCTCTGTCACGTTTTTTGCGCTGTTTCCCAAGGTGTCATGTGTACCCAACTAGTCCAAAGTGAAGCTTTAGTACGTCGCACTTTCCCTCGACAAACGAGAAACATGGTGACGCAAAGACATGCTCACAATAATCAAAACACCGAGGTCGCGCCTTGTAATCTTCCGTCCTCATTCCAGATTTCGCACATTTGGGGCGCAGAAAGCGCCAAATTCAAGCCACCGAAATTTGCTCTCGTCCACGACTGGAGCCTTGCACTCTGCGCTTGTACATGGCACTGTGAGGCGCATTTTGTAAGCGCCGACCACGCCCTCTGCTGTTCTGGTGTTCTCTTGAGCAGTGCGGCACTGTCTACCTTTTTCGCTCTAGATTTCCAACCATACGGTACTGCAGCGAATGTTTGATCAAATTTGTGCGAGCATGTCGGCTTTCACCCCAGGCAGCTGGAGCCCCTTGGCAGCAGAATCTCTGTCCATCAATGTCAAACTACGGCCCTTTCAAATTCCGCTTGAACCAACCTTCAAATATGTTAGCGCAAAAAAGGCAGAATTCTTATTGTTAGGTCGCGTCAGAGCGAATGAGACCGACAATGGGAGATGTGCGATCTATGTCCACTATGTCAAACTGTCCTTGGGTGACACCAGGCCAGGCAACGTGCTCTTCACAACGTTGCCATTGTAGGGAATGCTTGTGCACAAAGCAACAAGCGACCATCTTCTTGGTTGTATTGTCATAGCGTGACGCATCTAGCCCTCTTCCATGGTGTAATGATGACAGCGCCGATACACCCCGTCGGGACGATGACCCTCTTCTCTTCTGCTGGTTTTGTTGTCCCCCCTTTCGTCGGCGGAGTGGCAGCCCCTTGGGACGGCCTTGCGGCGGCTTTTTACTCTGCTTCGGGGAAGGCTTTCCTGTCCTCCTGACCTTCGGGGACGCACAGGGGGGAGCGGAGGTCGAAACCCTAATTGGCATGTGCACAGCGTACATGACGTACATGATTTGGGAAGCGTCTTACTTCGGCTCCTGGTCATGCGTGTGGCTCTCGCAATGTGAACTTCCCCCACGGGTTGCAGAGGCGGATCACCTGACACCTCGGCGACGAACGCCAAAAACCGCGATTGGTGCAACAACGGAAATGTGACTGTCACCTCGAAGCTGCGCCCTATTAAGTCAAGCGTTATAGGAGCAAAAGAGAATGGACTGCGGTTGACTGATTCAACGCTCCTATGTTCATTTCGCTGCTGTTTTTTTCTTTCCTCCTATGCTTAAGAGTGAGAGTAACTTTTCACCTTTTGTTGTTTTGCAATTGCGTTGTTCATTTGGCTGCCATTTTCTCTTATCCCTTCCCTTGTTCTCGCGAGTGAGGCTTACTTTTGTCTTTGTTGTTTCCTCCCACACGCGGGTGTTTTCCAGGGTGCATGATGTTCCCCTCGAGTGTTATGCATACTTTGCGTTTTATTTCTTTTGCGTAGCATTTCACTTTGTGCTTCGCTCGCAAGCGCAAATTTCGGTTGCATGCATGGAGTCCTCAAGGGATATTCCTCGCTGTTTTTTTGTTTGTTTTTTTGGGTTACGGTGCTGTAATCACTTTGTTTTGGTGCCTGTAGTAGTGCAAGCAGTCCTGACACAGGCGTTTTGATGGGGGAGCTGTAATGGTGACAGCGCCGAATAAACCCCGTCGGGACAATGACCCTCCTCCCTTCTCCTGGTTTTGTTATCCCCCCATCCGTCGGCGGAGTGGCAGCCCCTTGGGACGGCCTTGCCGGCGGCTTTTTACTCTGCTTCGGGGAAGGCATTCCTATCCTCCTGACCTTCTGGGACGGACAGGGGGGAGCGGAGGTCAAAACCCTAATTGGCATGTGCGCTGCCGTGGGGAGGCGGCTTTGCTTGCGCCCTGCTCGCGCATGCTTCAACGAGTTTGTCTAGAGCTGCGACTGCGAGCGGTCGCACGAAGACTCGCTCCCGTGGCGGTTTCTGGGCGCGAGAACCCCGCGCACCTTTCAGCCAACCGTGCGGCGGTTTGGCACCTTTTTGGCCTTCGTGCCCCACCAGGGATCGTGCCGCGATACGCCTTGCGGCCTACGGCGCCTTTTAATTTATTGTAATCCAGTTTTCCTTTTGTCTTCTGTATGCTCTATCGTCTGTGTAAATAGGAGTAAATAGACTTCTTTTCTTCATCATCTACTTGCCTCGTCTCGTCATCGGGTCCATCACCACCCTCCACGACGAAACCATTCACCTCAAGAACGAACCAAACTTTACTCATGGCATCCGTCTCAGGTGAGCTACGGAAGCATGGTGAGTGAGGTAAAAGTGTAAATGTGATAAGAATAAACAGTGACGTACTTGCTGCCGCTTACAGCAATGAGGGGCTTGGTGAGCACAGACTTCGTAACAGGGATGCCTTTAGGGCAATGACAAACTAGTGAGGGGTTGAATGAGTTATGGCAGGATGGCAGGGGCACGGTGTCGTGGGCTGGTAGCGTGTAATTTTGTCTTGGCAGATCTTGACCGGCTTGTCATAAGCTTGGGACCTAGCTCATTACCTAGGCACTTGTTATCAGCCGTGACTGCTGAATGAAGGATCAATTCCCTTTGCAACACCATTGAGTGCTCCTGTACCTGTTACGCTTCGAGCAATTACGCCTGTTGCGTCATTGAGAGAGGCGAGTAGGGCACCTTGTTTATTATACGACATGTACAGCCCTCACTGTCACAGCTGCAACTAACCGTTTGCCCAGTGGATCCACGTTGCATGAAATCGAGGGTCGTCATCTTCCATTTTAAAGCGGAGCTGTTTTCAACGAGCCTTTTGTCCGTGTGCTAAAAGTCGTGCCGCACGAAGGGGTATGAACATATTCGCAAACAAGGCGGTGGCCTCGAAGAAACTACTTTACGCAGGACAGTTGAGCTTTCTTTGCACGTGGGGGTTCTTCTCTATCACCTTCGGTGAGAAAAAGCGGTGGAGCGTCCTGTAGCTGATGTTTAGCTGCCAATTTCTTTTGCGGCAGCACTTGCACGACGATGGTGCTGACGTTTAAAGAGTGAGAACCAGTTGACGTCCGAACCGAAACAAAAGCACGGCAAGTCCACTGTCTCAGCATATTTTACGCTGGCTGGAACATGGCTTATTTCTTTTGTTTGGAGGGAAGGTCATAGTTTGCTTTGACGTCACTTTATCCTAAATAGGCATGAACGCAACCATGACGCAAAGGTTGTAAGCTTCTCTGACGCTCAATCTCGAAATGTGCTAAAATAGTTGAGAACAGGGCATCAGAAACCTAGGTAGTGGCATCATGTGAATGCAATTTTGCGCTATTCAAGGACCCGTTTATTTTTACTGGGCACCAGAGCTGCATACTCGTTTTTTTCCCGTAATGGGTAAATAAATGCTTTCGAAAGAAAATAACGCCAGCCTAACCTGCCCATAGAAAACAATGTGCTTAGCCAGATACATTGCAGCAGATTTGCCCCTCCGATTACAGTTGGGTACAAGCCTCGCCGCTGGTTAGTGTGCATAAATTTTCAGAAATGCAAATATCAGAGATGTTGCACAAATGTGTACTTATTGTTTGTTTGTCTTTTGTTCACCGTTCACTAAATACATGAGGCTGGAGGCAAGCTGCCAAAGCTGTTCGAAATCGACAGCTTGACAAATCTTCAAGCCCCAAAAGTAGTGCAGTTACTATACAAAATATTTCAAGTTGCATATGTTTATCTATGAAGTTTTTAAGCTTGCGATATAAGCATTTCGCGAATAGTTTTACATCAGTCGGTACATCAAAAGAGCGAAAATTTAATTTTATTAGTTGGCGTTGGTGTTTTTTGACTACAAGTACGACACATTTTTTTCAAATTTCTTTTTCTCTGAGGGCCAGAAAACGTGCTCACCGGCACAGAATGGAGAGCCTTCGTCAGCATCAATGCCAGTAAAAAAGGTTTAGATTTCCTGCGGGAAAACCGAACGTTTTCCCAAAAATCTCTGTAGTATAGACCGCGGGAGAGTGTAGCCGTCACGAATATACTATGCAATCCGCGGGTAACATTAGCGGGGCCCGAATTCGAGTCCTCCTGAATAAAGTCTCCACGCAGCTGATCAATTCTTGCAGCCAGCATGCGAGGGCCCGATTCAGAAGCTATTGAATCAGTAATCACTCGTGGCGCAAGGAAACTAACAAACAGCACCCAATGCTGGCCGGCTGCCATCATCGATCGGTGTTCATAATGCATGTGCCCGGTTTGGGTTTCCCTCGAGCAATGTTATCACACAAAATCTTGCCGCAATTCTCGGCATACGCATACGAGTGTAGTGCAAAGGTGGTATATACAATTCAATCAATTGCAGTATACACTTCACCCTCCAATCCTTATTTACCGCGATCTCGTCGGGACTTTCGGGAAGAAGATGGTTGCTTGATTTACGTAGCGTCGGTCTAACAACCGCGGGCCGCACATTCGGCTGCAGAATTTGGGTCAAAGTTTGATCGCCCAGCTTTTTTTCGTGAGGTGTTTGTAAAGGAAAAAGTTGTCCGGCGCCGGCGATTATATTAGGTGCTGTTTTTTGAACGGTTGTTCAAAACTAAGGTAAGAATTTGGGTACAGGTGTGTTGGAAAATCGAAATTCTCGATATTTTTCTGGCTGCCCCAAACAAGATTGCTTTCGTGGATTGCTTTCGTGGTCGAGTCACCTCTCTTTCAATCAATGTCTTCGATAATTTTTTGGTCACTTTTACCTTTGCTTATAACTGCGCGTAGTTACAACGAAAGCATGGTTGGATTTATACAGACAACGTTTAGCTTCTTCGGGTTTGCCGAATAGGAAAGCATATAAAGTTCGAACTAGATTATAAGCGCGTGTTTATTGGCCGCTCCACAATTACGAAAATTTCCGCCAACGGTACTTGGAGTACTGCTTGCACTATCTACACCGTTTCTTGCTTTGTAAACACGCCTGCAAAAGGACGAATTTACTGCTGATTTAGAAGGACGTGTGTATTATATCTACGTTGTTTAAAATAAGACGGACTTGATCCAGCATTGCATTACGTTAGGCTAGTCGTCCTTTAACAGCCCATATGATGGCTTCACTGGAATCAAAGTGTTGATCAAGAACTGAGTTAACTGTAAGCTCCAACAAATGTGGCTCAATAAGACGGAAGAGTTCACCTGACAGAGAATATCTTCGCACTGCATCGTTGGCGTTCATTCATCCAACTGCAATGTGCATAATTTCTATACGGGATAATGTGTTTGCGCATTGAGGCGCACAAACCATAGATAGAAAAATGAAGGTGCCAGTGGCCATGGTAAGACGCTGCAGGTTGAAAACTTCACCTCTTATGTTCGAATTTTTTGCACGGCATTGACGTGCACACATCATTCACCCGTATCGTGGTAGTATGGTGTTCGTGCAATGAAAACAAATTAACAGACTACATTAAAAGTGGGCATCCTCATAGGACCAAAGAGGCAACTTTAGAAAACTTCCATTGGTAATTTTGTTGCTGGGCTGGTTAATAACTCCTGTTCGTCTACAGTCCAGAGATTTCGCTCGCGCCAAAACTGCATATACACTTGCCAGTGCTGCCAGCGTTCCGCTGCCGCGCTACGTTTTATGCTCATTACATTAACAGCCAGTGGTCACATCTTTCTTTTTACTTTTTTTCTTCTAGAGTTTAGATGAAGCAGACTCCTCCGTCCTCTTCGTCACCAGTAGCTTCATACTGTTTCGCAGGGTCGTCTCGGACCTAAGCGCGCACTAAAATTTCGGCGTGCCTTACAGAAGCGCAACCAAAATTGGAACCGAGTGGTGGACCGTCTGGCGGATGCTCACTTGCTTTCGCTAAAGTGTACAGAATTGTAACGTATCGCCCAATGTCTGATTGTATCTCTTGTGAAATGCGACACTGATATCCCTGCACAGAAGCCCACCGTAACAGTCAGCCACGTGTTTCTTCCTGTCGGAGTGGGTACGTTCACCTTAGCGCGTAAAACGTACGCGCATGCACTTTCGCCCGCATCTCGGCAAAGGCAGAGTGGTAATGTCGTCTCCGATTGCTTTACTACCTCGTGAAATGTTTAGTGTGCTGTAAAGCCGTAGAAAAAGCCTTTTCAATATAGCACTGACGTACCTCGCTCTATAGTGAAAGTGAAATGGTTGCAGTGGAAAGTGAGGCCATACGTTTTTCGCTTCAGTTCAGATAATCAGTAAACCGAAACACTGTTGCGTCTCTGTTGTTCGCAAAAGTTTGGTGTTATCGACAGATGTGTTCACGTCACAATATTCATTTCTTTTCTAGGTTCAGTTTATTAATTGCAAAAGGACAACACGATTTGCAAGGCTGACACGTTCGTTCTCGTGAACATAAATATAAATATCCATCTCGCTGACTCTCTCTCTCTCTCTCATATATATATATATATATATACTATATAATATATAATATATATATATACATATATAATAATATATCAAAAAAGTAGAGTCCGACGCAAGTCTCAAAAACAAAAACAAACATGTTTACTAACGTTTCGACTGGTGGTCCAGGCTTCCACCAGTCGAAACGTTAGTAACATGTTTGTTTTTGTTTTTTGAAACTTGCGTCGGACTCTACTTTTTGATATTTTTTCTGGACCGATTGGGAAACTTCTTTTGTTCGACCATATATATATATAATATAATATATATATATATATATATAGACTAGACTAAAAGATAAAACTCACAAGAGCGCGAAAAAATAAGATTAGTAGAGACAAGACAAACGAGAAGACGTAGTAAGACGAGTAAAGACGTATGGGTTATGTCAACGTCTCGGTCGCGCGTGTACGACGGTCACGTCGAACTTCTTTGACAAACCGCCACTTTTTTTTGCGGTGCTGGGTCCGTTGCTGCAATGGATCTAGCCGTCTTGACGTTTAAATGCCAAGCGTCTCAGCGAGAAGTTTAGGTCTCCACCGCGCCGATAAACCTCAACTATCCGGGCTCTGTCGACATTTGAAACGGAGTTATACTATCTTTTTCCTTCACCCGGCGTTTCTTCGGTCTTCCTCGGGACATTTTCTAACACGCAGGCCAGGACACGTCGGTCTTGTACTCGTCCGGTCCCGTGTGGTGATCGTCTGCGAGTGTTTGTTAACGTATCTTTCTGTCCCGTTATTCTTACGCCACCCGACGTGCCAGCGTAGTGTAACTCGCGTCAGAATTATCGTCTGCTCCTTGAGTAACAATGCTTTAAAACATTTCGTTGGTAAAAACTCATTATTGCTTTTATTCAGTGTTAAGCAATATTTCCGAATTATAATATCGGCTGCGAGATTGTCAGAAATATCGCCTGCTGGCGACAGAAGTGTCGTCTGCTCGCTTAAAAATACGCTGGCAAATCTGCTGGGGTAACAATACGCGAGCAGACGACACTTCTGACGATCTCGCAGAGAATCACCCCACGCCACCTACGATCAAATGAGACCGCTCTCCTGATCTGCGGACGTTAGTAGATGTCCATTAAGGTACGGGCATATGATATTTCGCACGTAAGACATCAAGGAACACCACGTTTTCATCATACTACGCGCATCAAAGCCCGCAAAGCACGCCTAATGCCGCACAAAACACCCCTGAACAACCTCCAACAGCTGGAATAAATTGGTTGGCACTTGGATTAATTTGGTTGGCACTTGGATTAAATTCTCTGGCACCTGGATTAAATTAGATGGCACTTTGATTAAATTGACTCGCGCTTGGAATAAATTGTATGGCGATTGGATTAAATTGACCGGGAAAACCTGTAGTTTCCGTCGGGTGGTGGGCTCATTCGGCGGCGTGGTGTTGGAGATCGCGGCCGTCGAGTGGTCGGTGGAGGAGTGAAGCTCCTGTCGGAACCCGGGGAATTGTTGCGCATTGTAGTTGGCTGGAACGACCGCTGGAAGGGTGCGTTGGTCTGGTTATCTGTTTATGGCTGTCGAGGTGGCGGTTCGTATTGCTGGGGAGGCCGACGGCAAAAACGAGAAATGTGACCGCGGATACCACAGTTGTAGCAGGTGCGCTGTGCACGAAATGCGACCGGTTGTCCTAAGGAATGGCGTGGTCGGGAGTAGCCGACAGGTACGTAGCCGGTTGGCTCCTGGAAGTAATTTTCATACTCCCGAGTTGGAGGACTGAAAGCTGTACGCCTGGTATGGTCTTCATTGTAAGCGGTACGCTCATTCCTAATTCCTGCTCGAACCCAAGGCACCTTAGAGTGGCTCTGGACGGCTTGCACTGTGCATTGCCGAAATACTAGATCAGGAAGAGCGCACTGCTGAAAGCTTTGGTTACGTCACAAACCTTGCTGTGCGAGTTCTTCTGTGCGAGCTAAATTTTGTAGCGCTATTTCGATTTCCCCGAAGCAAGGAATTCTGTATTTCTTGTTAACAGCCATGCGGGTTGGTAATTACACGGCTATTAAAGGAAAAAGGTCTAGCGCGAGCACCGCTGGAGACGGCGTGGTCTTCCAGCGTGGTTCCTGCGTCACGTTCCAGCGCGCGTCCGGATCCACGTGCTTTCCGCGTCCGGTCGTGTTCCAGCGTCCAGGGTCCGGCGCGCTCCAGCGTTTCCGCGTCCGGCGTATTTGAGCGTTAGGTAGATCCCATAATCAAGCATTCGCTGAAGCCGGAGCCTCCAGCGCCGCTGGGTTTTCCGATAGGGTAGTCACGTTTCGCCAGGCGTCCAAACTTAGGGGTGATTACGTCGCATCTTTAGGGTTTCGAACGCGCGGCAATGGCGAATTACATCCACAGCTGACGCCAGGTTTTCCTTAGTTATGAGGTAGTTATAGAAATCTTCAGCAATACCTTTAACACGTGGCCCACTTTGTCCTCGTCTGGCATCGAAGGATTAACGAGGCTGCACAGTTTGAGGACTTCTTCAATGCATGTGGTGCAAGTTTCGCCCGGGACTTGAGCTTTCTGCGCAAGTGTCTGCTCTGCCTTCTTCTTTGGGGCAGCCGTGTCGCGAAAGCTCGCCCGAAATTCGTTGACGAAACTGCCCCACATATCGAATCTGTGCTCATGATTGTCAAACCACACTTATGCGGTAAGGTCCAAGGAGAATACCACGTTCGCAAGATGTTCGCGAGCGTCCCACCTGTTGTACTTGCTGACTCGCTGGTAGTGCTTGAGCCAGTCCTCTGCGTCTTCCTCGATAGTTCCTTTAAACATCCGTAGTTCTCTCTGATGAGGCCAGACACCGACCCTTCCAGAAAAGGTGACATCCGTCGGCCCCGTTGGCATTGCCGGGGGGGGGGGCCGCTTCCTTCGGAGGTAAGTCCAGCAAACAAACCTGCTGCGTAGAAAACAGGGTGGTTCCGCCTCTTCCAGGAGGACGAAATTACCCAGCACCTTCACCAGTATGCTAACGGGACGTAACAAATGAAATGAAAGAAACGCTTTTAGTTACAAGCCGTTCGGAACCCAGGCAAGATGTGGTACAGTGGAGGCCGAGAGGCAGTCGAGCCTGGGAAAACTCTCTTTTTCGCCCTCCTCTTCTACGTGCCAAGCATCACCCCTCGAATCCGGTTCCACTGGGACATGCCCTACAAACAGGCGATTGAACTGGCGACTACACGTAACAGACAACCTAGTGATCGTCTGTAATCTAACACTGTAACAATATATATATATAGATATAATATTATATAATATCATATATAGTATATATATATATCTATATGATATATATATATATCATTAGTAGAGTCAGTATACATATATATATATATTATATATATATACACTACTAAAAAAAAATCGCTGGTGTTCAGCAGCCCCTCCGAATGAAGACCAGCGCGAAGCAAGTAACTTCCCCATTTCGTAAGCACTGCAACCATACAATATTTTCTAGACATAGCATTGTTACGAAAGGACGATCACTCTCAGCAACTTGGCTGAGATAAAACTAGCCGTGCCAACTGAGGAAAACAAAAATTTATAGCGGCGACTGTGTTTCCACCGACCTTAGAGTATATAACGGTCGTAACCGGTTCCACAACCCAACGTACTATGCGTATTGTGTTGCTTGGCATGTCACAACTGTCGGAAGAAAAATTACCCAACGTAAACTTTCAGCAGAAAACATTAAAGCAAAGGTAATTGCTGGGTGAATAACGTTATCACCCTCTATATTTAAAAATAAACCAGTTACACCCAATGTAAATTCGGCTGATAGAGGAAGCGGTGCTTCTCTAGTGTCAGCTCGAATATCAACAGGCGTGTGTACGAGAACAGCAGCGCTGTCAAGGGCAAATTTTGTGGTTTCTGCAAATAAATCTTAAGCAGAATGCCAATGGAGGGAGGCGCCCACTCCTCTGCCTGCCCTAGCGGGATAGAGGGAAACCCTACCCTGCCAGATCACTGCCTCATTTGACGGTGACTTTGTAAACCTGTTTCTCTGAGACCACCGACGGGTCGGGGAACCTGCTTCTGTCCCTGAGTGATGCACAACCTTCAGCAAACGGAATAAACTTCTGGACCGAGGGTGATTCCGCCGTTAAAACAGCGGACTAGCTAGAAGCTGCGGTAACTTTCGACTTTGAAATTCTTCAGGACGTTGGAATATAAACCGTAACGCTAATGTTTTCTAAGGCACAAAAAGTAAGACTTCGCGTAACACCTGAGATCCATACACCCCAACTGTGCAATAGACCTGCAAATTGCTGCCGTTAAACAATCAAGGTTCAACTACTTCATGTTTTCGCCCTAACTCATCTGAACCAGTGTTGTACACGTTCCTCTAAAACAGGAACGAAGGCTTGTTGGTCGTTCCTTCCCCTTTTCAAACGAGTTCATCTTACATGTTCCTTTATTGCGAAATTAACGCGTTCCAGTTCAATTTCGGACATTGTAACGTGTCGTTACATTTACGTTACATTCCAATTTTAATTTAAAATAGGGTGTCAGCTTGCTGAGGCGAAATAAAGTGAGAAAGGGAAAACTCACATCGAACTACGTATATTATAGAAATATGAACACCCCGGCAGGAGTTTTTCTGTGGATAACAAGAATCCAAACAAAGGCTCCTAGACGATTGTTTTTTCAGGGAGCACCGGAAAGTTCCAAACATAGACTGCGATTAGGGCGCGCAATTTTAGTGTTCATTTTTTCTAGGTGCAACACACAGGACCCTTCCCACTTCGGTCTTACAAATGCGCAGTGAGGTTACTGCGCTTCATTAGTGCATATAGCAAGTTACTCACATGCAGGGGCGCAAATAAATGCCTTGCATTAAAAACCCTGTGCACAGTACATAGGCTTTATAAATGCCGATTTAGTATTACAGTTTATTTAAAATACCTCAAATGATCCTTTGGAGGGAATTTAGTAGGGGGTTCCAAAAGTAAAGCTTTGCGGATCATACAGCAGAAATTTGCGAGTAACAAAGCAGCATAACAAGTAATGAGTACGAGGTTTGCAATCCAAGTTCAGGTAGGAAGTCGTAACAAGAAAAAAATAAAAGCCAACAGCGTAGTTACACAAGAAATCTACGCACAAGAATTACAAAGTATGGCGAACACAATCACGGGAAGTACATAAAGCCAAGTATGTGGACGCGACACTCGAAATATTTGAGGTGGTTAGAAATACGCACAAGGGAAAAATACAGGAAAAAACACGGAGCCTAAACACGCGCGCAAAAATATTTACACCATACAAAGTATAGTCAGACACAGAGTGCCACACTTTAGAGTTAAAGAAACAACTACAAATAAATAAAAAGTAATGTGAAAACAAGAAAACACGTGATGTGGTACAGAAACGACACAATATGTCGTTCTTCAAGCAGAAAAAAAGTTAAGTGCCTAGCAAAGTTACTAGGTATGGCAGAAAAGAACAAGAATGTAGAAGGAATAAAAAAATGTGAAAGAAATGACTGGAAAAAACGCCAGAATGCATAGTCGCATCTAAGTAGAGTCCCTTCTTTGAACTCCACAGGAGTTGCGTCTCGATTTTGGAGGCAGACAGACAAACTCGTTTTTTCGTCAACACTTCGTTGGCAATGTTGAAGAGCCGTTCCACGTTAGCGCTTGAGGGTACTGACGTGTTGTACTTGAAGAAAAGTTGGTTCAGACCCTCAAACTTCTCCATCTGCGACAGCGGGTAGTCAACTGTTACCAGCAGGTACCGCGACAGCTCATCCTGTGCCTCGGCTGGAAGGGTTTCCTGTCCAAACGAAAAGAAATCCTCGGGAGTGGACGAGGTGGCAAAATCTCCGCTGGATGGCTCGGTTTCCGCATTAGGCCCTGTCTTTATGTCGCTGGTCGCCTTGTCTAGCATAAAACTTAAATGATTGCTTAAACCTTGCGATTACTCAACGTGCGACAACAAGCTCACGCTTTCTTTTGAGGGGTTCAAATCTGCAATCCCGAACAATTCTGGGTGACCGGGTGACCCTGCGATCCCGGTGACCCTTCGAATGACCTGAGCCAGCGTTTCCCGGTTTTGTTTTAATATGCGCGTTTCCAAAAACAATTGCTTAGACGCTGGCTTACTCATGAGAGGTTCAGTGAAGTCTGGCCGCTGTAAAAGGAAGCGACCGCTATGCTCAATTGTATAGATACAAAAAATTGGCTAATTTGAATCCCAGTCCTTTAGCGTCCTTGCTTAATCTTTTAACAACCGTTCTAAGCCGAAAAGTATTGATCGCATGCTCCGCTAACACCGATGACTTTTCGGAAGGGCTGCGAAACGTTTAGGCAACCCTGTGCTCTCTGCAGTTCGGAATTATTGTGACCAAGATAGGTTGCAAGAAACTCTATTTTCGCACTTTATACACTTTATACACCACTAGCTGGGGCGGTCACAGGAAGTGGTTGCACTGTTTTGTACCCCCAGGGGTTCTCAAGTTATTCAAATTTTTGTGTTGCAATTACGGTCACCCGGGATTGCCATCGTATTTTTAGCCAGGTATGGACACAGCTCTTCTTACGTAGAGCTGAATTTATTTGAAGTTTTTTACCTCTGTATGTTAGTGTACGATACTGCAGAAAGCTTACTTTAGCTATTCTAACAATCTTCAGCCCTCCGTAGCAGATAATTTGTTTTTTTTTTTTAAATCAACCCCTCCGGCCGGGTCGGTTAGGCTGTCTTGTTTGGGTGGTGTGTTTATATCACATTTCAATGAGCGCTGTTATTATTCCGCTTTTGTTTCTAAGTGCCTGTCCGATTCAGAGGAATTAATAAGCGGAAGCGTTTCTTTACTTACTTCAACTTAAAGCGCCCAGAGAGGGGACTATTTGCTGATTCCGTCATTTGCACCGGCGGCTTCGCCGATTAGGGCTACGACGTATGTGCTTTATATCGTTTGAAAACAGCGCGGAAGACGGGAGTGAGCAAGTAATAGGGGACCCAAGCACTGTTCCGCGCTGTTTTCAAACGATATGATATACCAACAAAACAAGCCCTTCAGTTCAGCCATTTGCGCATGTGCTTTGTTTCTATTTAAGCTTTCGGCTGTACCTTTACCAGGCATGCACCTAGCGAGTTAATTTACCTTGCGATACTATAAGAATTAAGGATAAGAGTGCATCCCTAGGGAAGATAAGCGTGGCTGAGGGCGGCCGAAAGTTAGATGGGCCGATGAGATCATGAATTTTGCGTGGATAAATTGGTTGCAGTTAGCATAGGACCGGGATAATTGGAGAATAATGGAAGAGGCCCTTGCCCTGCAGTAGGTGTAGATACGCTGGTGGTGGTGATTATGATGGTTATGGTAATAATGATGATGATGACGACGACGATGACGACGATCAGAATAGCCCATGATAACGAGAGTATGACCTTTGAGAGGCCACCCTGTCGCGGATGTTAGCTGTTTGTTATACCGGTTTGTCACCTAACTTGATGCGGCCGCCCTCACGCTGAGAAAATATATTGTTGATATCTGTAAAATATTGGAGCCAGTAGGTTCAAGTTTTGTATAGAAACGGCATTCAACGTTCTTAATAGTAGTGAAGAAGAATTGAAACTAACATGGCAGATTTTGACACATCGTGCAGCTCCGTGTAACCAGGACCGCCATGTGAGGCTTCCCGAACGCGTCTCGAAGATCTGGGCGCGGCTAAATTGGGTAGGCAGGATTTATATGTGAAGCAGCAAACGACAACGAACTATGAAAGAGGCAGTGAAGTCACAAAGTAATAATAGTGATCTTGCGATTTTAACTGAAGGAAGCTGTAAGGAATCTTTATAAGAAGGCCTTCTGGATGTCCGGAAGTTTTGTAGGGATAAAAAGTGCCCCTTCATTTTGTAAAGCTTTGAGTGTTTCGACATGTATGTTCGATTCGAGCCAAGTAATGAAGCAGTACTTATTTTGTATCGAAATAGTCTAGTGTGAAGTAAACGTTTTTCCCGACTGCGTACCCAAATACAAATATTTAATGATGCCGAGTGCTTTACTTGGCTTAGATATGACGCCTACTATGGGCACACGATGTAGTGTTAGCGTGCAAAACGTCATCGAAGTACTAATCCACCCAAACAGTTTGCATTGCCCTGTTATGAATAAAATAGAATCAGAAACCTTGTGCCACGCCTTTTTTACAGTCACAAATATTCATTTTCTCCCCTTCACCCCACACGGGGCACCTTCAGTAATCTTGGTGACGGTATTGGCGACACCATGGACCCCGAGCCCCCAAACATAGGCTGGAGCAAACCACGCCGATGTGTGTTAGGGTCAAGGGTAAAAACCTCAAACTGTGGCCGTCAGAGCCCAGGTCAAGCTCCGGTGGATGCGTTCACTGTCGGTTTACCAGGAACGCAACTCCGGGACCTCTCTAGGTATCAGGGTAACCTAACTGAAGAAAGTACCCCCGTCCCCTCCTTCTATACTATGCTGAATGAAATTCTGTACCCCCCCAAACGTGATCGCTATCTGAAAAGGGGCCGCAACGAAGTATATTTTCCACTTGCCATCCTTAACCTTTCCTGAACCGGATAAATACTCTCGATTTCTCGTCAAAAAATTTTTCATTCCAGTCCAACCTCTTGCATCGTAGCTAGTCTTCTTGATCACAAAAATCTTGAAGCCATAATAGCAAAATCGGAAAAGGGAAAAATACCAAGCACTGTTTAAGTCATCATCGAGGGAAACGACAAGCAGCAGTCCACAAAGCCACTAGCTCTAACAAGACTGACTGATCTAGACATCAGAGTGACACCCCACTGGAGGCTCAACAGCTCGCAGGCTGTGAATTCTGAACCAGATCTGCTGAATGAAACAGTTTCCGATCTCCTTGCGGGCTTCAAGGATGAGGGCGTCACTGCCGTTAGACGCATCACCATTCGCAGAGACGACAAGGACATTCCAATCCGGTGCTCTATTCGTCGCTACATCCAGACCTCACGGCGCCGTTTTGAGTGCCAGTGGTTCCGTCATGAAACTCTTGCCGTGGCCGAACAATCAGTGCAAAATGCGCGGCACAACATCATCATAGCGACAACTGTCCATCGGACACCTTCACTTGTGGTAACTACTGTGGGCCGCAAGCAGCGTACTCTGGCAAATGTGAAAACGTTCAACTCGAGAAAGCAATCATAAACATCAAATTAACTGAGAACATCTCCTTCCCAGAGGCGCGAAAGACGTTCGCTTCTTTCCCTCTCGGGCATTTCCACAGGAACCCAGTCCAGTGAGTCTGACCTGGTACCGCACCCCCCGCTCACTGGGTTGCCTCAGGCAGCCCAACCCGTTACCACACCGCCCGCTAAGGCAGTAGCGGATGGGGTGCCAACGGCATCATTTGGAACCGTTGCTGCTCCCGCCTCAGCTCTCCGTCCTCCAGTGCGCTGGAGGGTGCCGAGGAAATACACACCGGGGGCCCCACATCGGATCCCACCACCACCGCACCGCCCATCCACCTCTGGTACGGCCTCCGAAAGGGGACATATAAAGGGGGCCCG
Organism: Haemaphysalis longicornis; assembly: GCA_013339765.2. NCBI lineage: Eukaryota > Metazoa > Arthropoda > Arachnida > Ixodida > Ixodidae > Haemaphysalis > Haemaphysalis longicornis. The sequence continues at coordinate 51,494,481 of CM023455.1, forward strand.
GCCTTTCGGGCAGCCCTGTGACATCTGACGACGAGATAGATGTCGGGGACTTCCTGCGTGCAACGCAGCGCAAGGAGCGGACTCTGACAACCACGCCAACATTAGGCCAAAAGCCCCTTCTGAGAGTACAAGCCCTGAAAGACAACGAATGAACACAAACACACACTCTCCAGTCATTCTTGAATGTCATCATTACCATAAGAAGCCTATCTACGCTCACTTAAGGGCAATGGCTTCACCCTTTAATCTCCAATTAACCCGGTTCTGTGCTTAATGCTACCAATTTATCCCCGCAAACTTCTTGATCTCATCTGTCCATCTAACTTTGTGCCGCCCCCTGCAACGCTTGCCTTCTCTAGGGATCCGCTCTGTTACCCGTAATGACCAACGGTTATCTTGCCTTCGCATTACATGCCCTACCCACTTCTATTTCTTCTTCTTAATTTCTGCTAATAGGTCCTTAACACGTGTTTGTTCCCTGACCCACTTACCTCTATTCCTGTCCCTTAATGTTCACCCATCATCTTCCGCTCCATTGCCAGTGAGTCATTCTCAGTCGAAGTGGAACCCTCCCAGTTAGCCTCCAAGTTTCTGTCCCGTACGTGAGTAGTGGTAAGATGCAGCTGTCATACACATTTTTCTTTTGGGACAATGATAGACTGCCATTCATTATCTGAGAATGTCTGGCGTATGCACTCCACCCCATTCTTATCCTGCTAATCATCTCTGCCTCATGGTTGGGATCCGGGGTCACAACTGGGCATAAGTAGATTTATTCGCTTACCACATCCACTGCCTCGCCACCGATCTCAAACCGCTGTGCTGTGGCGAAGTTATTGATCATTACTTCGGTTTTCTGCATAATAATTTTGAGGCCCATGGTTTTACTTTGTTTGTCCAATGCGGAAAGCATGCTTTTCAATTCGTACCCCGCGTTACTTAGGAAGGGAACGTTACCAGCAAATCAGAGTACTGAGGTATACTTCATTAACCCTTACTACCACCTGTTCCCAATCAAACGTTCTGAATACTTCTTGTAAACATGCTGTGAATAACATTGGAGAGATTGAGTATCCTTGTCTGACGCCCTTGCTTATAGGTATTTTACTGCTCTCCTTAAGGGGGATGATGGTAGCTGTGACCTATTGTAGATATCCTTTAATATTTTTACATTGGGCTCGTCTACCCATGGTTCCATAATGCCAGAATGACTGCAGCTTTCTCTAATCCATGAAGGCTATACATAGGGGTTCAGTATACCCAGCGCACGTCTCTATAACGTGATTCATCGTGTTAATATGGTCCATTGTTGAATAGCCTTTACGGAACCCGGCTTATTCTTTAGGGTAACTGAAATCTAAGGTTGCAGAAATTCTGTTAGTGATTACCTCGGTAAGCACTTTGTAGACGACTGACAGTAAGCTGATCGGCCTGTAATTTTTCAAGACCTACTTGTCACCTTTCTTATGAATTAGAATGATATTTCGCGTTCTTCAGAGATTCCGGCACACTTGCGGTAATTGCGCATTGCGTATAGAAGTTGGCCAGTTTTTCAAGTACAATTGCTCCGCCACCTGTATATAATGGGTACAGGAAACATCATTCAATGGAGCTGCAGAGGCCTCCGTAATAACCTTGACGATGTGTATTAGATGCTGGATGCGAATCAGCCAAGAGTCATGTGTCTCCAAGAAATACACCCCAAATCCAAACGAACAAATTTCTTAAATAGGTACATGGTGTTCAGAAAGGACAGGGTTGGCTGCACACACTCTACGGGTGGTGTGGCCATTGTCGCCCGAAATCTCTTAGCATTCCACCCGGTCACTTTGAACCCTGTCCTTGAGGCTGTAGCAATACGCACAATAATATTTATTAGGTTGATGACGGTGCTGATCTATATACATTCCCCCCGATTATTGCACATTCGAGCTCTGACATCTACGCGCTGGTTGTCCAGCTGCCCGAACCATACATCGTCACAGGCGACCTTAATGCCCACAATTCTCTTTGGGATATTCTGGCACGGGTGCCCGAGGTCGCCTGATCGAGAAGTTTTAACATCCTCTGGAGCATGCCTTTTCAACAAAAAACAGCCTACATACCATACCATTGGACACAACATATACTCGCATCTTGACTTAGCTACTGGTTCCGCAGTTATCTTTCCTTGTCTTGAATGGGGAGTAGGCACGGACCCATATGGTAGTGACTACTTCCCCACTTCTCTAACGTACATGGGTAAAGTCCCAAGAAGTCCGTCTTCCCACTACAGGTTTAATGAATGAAAAGCAAACTGGAGTACAATTACAGAAACATCCAAACTATACCACACATTCATAAAACACCTACACGTGGAGGAAGCAGCACAACGCATCACGGCCGCACATCCTTGAAGCCGCCGAAAAGTGTATTCCCCACGCCTCCCGCTACCCCGCGCAACCAAAGGAGGCCGTGGAGGAATGAGGACTGTAGGCGGGTGCGAGAGGCCCAGAAGAAGGCGTGAGGTATCCTCCGTCGGAAGCCCACGCCGGATAATCTCATTTCTTTCCAAACGGGCAAACGCTTTTCGGGAACCGGGTGCGTCGTGAAGGTGAAAAGGGAGAGTTGGTGCGCCTTCCTCACTTCCATCCATTTCCATCAACTCATACACAACACAAACTAAAAGGACAACAGACACAAAGCCTGCCCCTTGTAAGTACTAAAGGAAAACACGCTCGTAGACCCAGCTAACACACTCGAACAACACATCTAACACGTGTCGAGCTCAGCACACTACACTAACACTTTCATGCAGTACAAAACATCTGCAGAAACGAAGCGCTTACATGACAAGAATAAGGCAAAAGCTGCTTAAAACTCTGAAATAAAGCTTCATGAGCAGAAGATTGCTTTTGCCCCTTGTAAGCTTTCAGATCCAGGGCCAGACAACATTACATAGACTATGAATATAACACCTACACGCAGACATTCTGGAGACACTTTTACACCTATACAACCAGATTTCGGCTTTCGGGGCACCTTCCAATTCTTGGAAGGAGGCCATCGTCGTGGCTTTTTTAAAACAAAGGAAATACGCTTCCTGTCCCGTCAGCTATACACCCATTGCCCTGACAGGCTGCCTGTGTAAGCTTTTCGAGATAATAAACTGTAGGCTCGTGTGCTTTCTTGAGTACAATGGTATTCTTGAGAGCTGCCACGCAGGCGTCCGGGAAGGGCGATCCACAAACGATCAACTAGTCGCATTGGAATAATACATAAAGATGCCTTTATACACAAACAGTACTGCATGACCGTATTTTTTTATATCGAGAAAGCTTATGATACGGCATGGCGTTATGGCATCCTTGCAGACCTAAAATAGTATGGTGTAACAGGTAACATTGTAAACACTCTTTCGAGTTACCTGTCCGAACGAGCATTTCGTGTCAGAGTCGGTTCGGCACTCTCAAACGTTCACGTGCAGGAGAATGGCGTGTCTCAAGATGGCGTAATGAGCGGCAGCATGTTTATAGTTAAGATGAACTCTCCTTGAAAGACATTGCCGCCAACCATCTCCTTCTTGATGTAGATGACGTTGAAATATCTTTTAAATCATGTAACATATCTTCATGTGAACGTCAGGTCCAGCTTGGCGTTAACAAACTTGCTTGCTGGGCAGACGTAAATGGGTTTAAACTTAATCTTTTTAAAAGTACCTACGTTGTATTTCAATAAGACGCGGGATGCAAGCAGACCCTGACATTAAGCTCTATGGCCGCTCAATTCCTGTAAAAAAAGAACACACGTTCTTAGGTGTTGTCTTAGATGAAATACTCCCTTTCATTCCTCACATCAAACAACTAAACATAAATAAATCAAAGCAATATACATTCTTAAGATCCTTTCATACCACTCCTATGGTGCAGACAAGACACTCCTCTAACGGGTCTTCACAAGCTTAGTGGGGCCCGGTTCGACTATGGGAGTGTGGTTTATGGGTCGTCATCGAAAACAGCCCTAAACATGCTAGATCAAGTGCTATACTTGGGGCTTTGCCTCGCGTCGGGCGCGTTTCGTACTAACCCCGTACAAACCTTATACGTCGAGTGCGATAAATGGTCCTTAGATGACCAGCGAACATATATGTATCTTCTTTACGCATTATAATTTGGTAAATCACCCACCATCCTTTCAAACCTTTTTTTGTGATACAGCCATGTCCCAACTTCTACTAAATTGTTCAACTGTCTCTGCTCTGTTGTCACAAGTGAGACAGGAAACGTCATAATTATCTGTCACCTTTTCACCACACCTACAAGTCACCCCTTTCTGGCATTTTTCACCATGGGAACTTCGCCCCGTATCGTGCGACTTGTCTTTTGCAGCAGTTGATAAAACAACGAGTGCCCACAACGGCAATTCTTCACCACTTCTTGTTTCTTCAAAAGAAATACAAGTGTACAGAATTTTTTGCGACGCGTCACAAAGAGCACTTCCCTTGTCGTGCGCTGCTCATGGACCTGGTTTTGGAGTATCTAATACCGTAAACTCGACAAGCAGCGTCTTTGCGGCTGAAGCATATGACATTTTTCTGGTTTTAAAGCCCATAAGTTCATCATATAATTCCCAAGTATCATCTTCACATATTCCTTGAGTGTAGTACGTGCATTGGCATCTAAGCAGTTTTGTAAAAGTCATGGTAATGATTTATATTATAAAACCATTTAGTCAGCATATGCAGTTACGTCTTGAAGTGACTCGTGTGCTGGGTGCCAGGTAACTCGGGATCGCCGGAAACAAGACAGCAGATCGAATGGCCACTGCTGCGGCACTTGCAACTACAGTTGACATAACAACAATACCTCACACTGCCGTAAAGTCGCACATCAGACAACACCTTTGCAAAACTTGGCAAGCACATTACAATGAACAGACAGACAACAAATTTCACGTTATAAAGCCACTTTTTCGAGCATACACCACTGGACACACACAACAGACACAATGAAGTTACCCTGGCTCGATTACGTATAGGCCACACGCATGCAACACACACCTACATGCACACAGTATCTCCAACACCTCTGCGCAGCAGTTGTGGAGATGGCGTATACGTGATCCATGTGCTACTTCAATGCAAAGCTCTCCCTCCAACACGACACAAACACTTCGCCGACCCCTACAGACAACACATTCTACTACACCCAGCATTTTTTAGCGGATGATCCCCAGATTCCTGTACAACGCACCTTTAGGTTAATTAGCGACATCAAATTTTTTACACCTCAATTCCTATCACGCGAAGTTTTTAAACCTGTTCATGCCACGCGCCATCACAACCTCGCCTTTTCCACCAGACATCCTCATTGTCTTTTACTGATTTTACTTTTTTGTTTGTTGAATGATTTTAGTTTTCATTTACATCCTTCATACCTAACCACTGATTTGGCGCTCTTTGCTCTAGTCGGCCTTGCGCCATAAACATCCAACCATTATCATCATTCCACCTCTTCACACCAGCTAGAGTATTAGTGCTTGTCTGTACGCAATATATTAGTGGTTTGTATGCTTTATTTTGCCTGTAAATTACGCAGCCCAAAAATAGGCCGTCATAAAATTCCTTATTAGGCTCGTAATTGCTTACTAGAAATGCAATGGCTTTCCAAAATGGAGAGAGACGACGAAATCCTTGTTTACTTTTTATTACGAAAGAATTAAAATTGTTTACTCAGACAAACTGCAAGCACTTTGTTAAAAATACACCAATCCAAATATTACGGGGCTATCTGTTAAAGTACGGAACGTTTATATTACGTGGTTATAAGGTACTTAACAAATTATTTAGGAAAATCAATAAACACGGCAAGAATTTCAGATAAGCCATGAACTGCATAATGGAGGTCTTTAACACGTTCATATATTGGAGCTTCGAAACAACGCCGACGATAAAAAGCCTGCTGATTAGTTGTCAGAAAAATTGTAATTTCAAAGATGTGTCGTAATAGATAACGATATGATATGCTGAAATATTTTCAAAAAATGCTGGTTAAAGAAATAATTCCGTACTTTCAAAGCTCTGAGTGCTTGCCGGGTTTAGTTATTGAAGTTCCGCAAGTGATTTTCCGAACCGTCGTGTGAACCCGTCGTTGATGGATACATGTGAACAGCACGGCTGAAGAGCCGGATATGAGTGGTTTAGTCTTTTGGGGGTGGTTCGGGAATTATTCGCCTTCGACAGTGGCGGAATAACTGAAATTCAACCACACGACGTACACTTTCTTTTGATCTGATCGATTGCTGCCACTTATAAAGCCGTAATGGAAGCAGAAAATGTTGAGATGGTGGTTTCGTTCCACCTTTCAATATGGCCTTAACGGAGTTGTGTTCCGTAGCGGGCTGGATAGTGAATGCAGTCGTCGTCTCTACAACGAGACTTCATGACATCTGAAGCGCTCAGCAAGATGGCCTACCATTGCTCCTAATAAACAGGCAAATGAACACCTTCTCAGGGAGATTCACGACCCGAAAGGCAGGCGATTCACCTCTATAAAACAGGACTGTTTTATGTGTAGATCGCGTTGCTACTCTCCCATAAAAAAAAACCGTTACACCCCCATAGTAAACATAGCCCAATGGGCACCTGGACAACGATGCCTATGCTCAAAAGTAGGAAGATTTGTTACCAAATAAGATAGTGCAACGAAGATGTTAATCAGTTTCAGCAAAAAAAATTATTGCGATTACGAGCATCTCATCCTAACGAAGTAGAACTTCGCTGGACTTGTTTTTTCTTTTCGGGCTGAAGAATTTCTAGTGTTTATATAGAACTTAAGCGCTCCGGGCCTGGTCACCGCTCTATCTTTACAGACAGCAGCTTTGTGGGCGGTGGGTACTCCTACGTTTCCTAAGCCATTAAAAAGGCATGCCGTAGCGCCTTAAAGCAAAAATTACATAGCCGCGATTCCGGTACACAGAAACGCGTGGTAAAGGGGCGCTTTGTTTAACGGTTCGGTGAAATTTTATGAAGTATGGAATAAGTCTCCCGTCTGCCAAAGTGCAGCGCCAGGTAGCAAACCGCTGGGGATGAAGAAAAACAGCTCATAATCCCCAACATTGAACCATTATCCAACCTGTCCGTTTGTTACCGCAGTCTGAGTACTGTCGGCGTTGTATTAGTTGACCGATCTCTAGTTTCTATGTTAAGAAAAAGTGTGATTGTTATATTTCAAAGTTCTATCGCATAGGTACCTATACTACTTCTTACGCAATCGCACGTAAACCGGAAAGTGAATAATGAGTAACACAGTTATGATTAGAAAGTTAAACTTCGCCGGCAGGTAAACACAATATTTTCTCGGTAATGCCGAGCGCCGAGTTTCAAAGCAAATTTTGCCGAAATGTACAGTGAGAGCGATCGGGTAGAGGTGGTTACCACAGACCCTTTCTGCAGGCAGTTCTAGTCAGTGATAGTGATGGCGATGATTGGCAGCTGTCAGACCTATTGAGGAAGTTGGCCAAAGATAATTACCTTGATGCTGATGATGTGAGCTGCTTTACTTGGTCAAAATTTAAAAAAATACGAAAAGCATATCGATCCAGTCCGCCAGAAATGCCCTCACCACCTCCGGTAGCAGCCCGTAGCCATAGAAAAAATGCATAGACAATAATGAGTCATAGGAGGGCACATGTCAAAAATTTGTTTTCTTTTCCAGCACATACTATTTTTAACAAAAACCGTGACTTAGCATTAGGCTTTACATGAGGCGCACATAGAGGCTCACATGAGGGCTTACATAAAACTTTTAATATGGCCTAACATGGGGCTCGGTTTACCATGATGCTCGTGTACAGGTAGTAAAAAAATATTAAAAACTCTATTAAACTACGTAGACACAGGTTCGTTAAAACAGTGTGGCCTTGTCCAGCAACCTACTGTTTGGAGGCGCAATAATGTGTAAATTTTGGGTAAAGTAAACAAACTTTTTATTTCAGAGACAATATTATACACAAATATGAAATGAAGGAAGTAGACATGCATTTTCTCGGTGTTCCTGATTACAGTTTAGGCGGAAGGCAAAGCTTATGCAATAATGTGTACCAGACTCACAGCGTTTAGTGAAATACGTGTTACGTTGGTGTGACCAAGAAAAAGTACTAAAATCTTAGTACACCAAAATAAAGCTCACCTGTTTGGAGAATTTTCGAAGGATGGGAGGTCATTGGAAGATGCCTTCGTCCAACAGTAGACATCAAAAGGATGAGATGGTTGATGCTGTTCATAATAATAAATATATGCAAGGCCCACGTCACATGAATAAATATTTTATGGTCGTATATGGGTGGTTGAAGAGTCCAGGACACCGCTGAATCTCACTCTTATATGTATGATCCAACGGCAACACTACAGAACTGAGAACGAGCATATAGATTCCATCTTTACCCCCATGACGCATTGGGTTCAGGACAAAGCGATGTGATAAAATAAATGTCGTTGCGTGCCGATTGGCTTTTTGTATTCCCGGTGAAATAAAACAAAGGAATAGGTTTGGCTGGCAGTATATTGCGACAAACTGACAACAGGAGGAACACTGGGGTAGCGGAATAGATACCCACTGATCGAACAAGCAGAAGGAAAAGGTAGTTAACTCGACAGAGGCCTAAATAATAAATATCGGCGGCAAAGAACTGAATAGGAAAGAGCAGAAAAACTGCTGTTAGAAGTCAACAAGAAAGGCTTTCATCCTGCAGTGCACTTAAATAAGCTTTTGGGTGGTGTTGGTGGTGATGGCAGTAATTATAATGATGACGATGAGAATGATGATGATGACGACGACGACGATGAAGAGTTTGGGGCTCTGGTGGCGATCCTAAAGTGATTCAGCTCTAACTGTCGAAATATTTACGGTTACAAATATTGTTGTCTTTATGGCGAACGTCCAAAGCAGAGCAATCGGTACAGCAACGAGAGTTTCTTTGTCGCCCGACCAACCAATGGCGGTTCACCATGGTTATACTATGACGGTTTTCTGTGCTTGTTTTTCAGAAGAAAAAATTGGAATACGGTGACCATAAATTGAACTGTACGGATTCGGCACTTTTGTCTACGCACGTTTTTTGCAGGAAATGATCACAATTTGGTAAACTACTGCAAGCGCTCCCCAAATGCAGCTGCTCCCCATCCTGAGGTCTTCATGCGTTATCTTGTTGATTGTGCATTGCCAAAGATTGCCACTTGCCCCAGCAACCTTACTAAAAAAACGAGCAGCACAGTTTCACCCGGCAAGGACTCTCTCTGTTTTTATAGCAGGCTTAATTCGGTACCAGCATGTTGCGGGTAACCAAGAGATCGCTTTCTTTCCGCCTTCTCGGGCATACAAGATGTTATCGCTGCAATCCGTTCGCACACTGTGTGGTGTTGTTGTGACAGCAATTTTAAAATTTGACTTGGAACGTGGCACCTAAATCTTGTTTATCCCTTCACTGCCCGCTTTGTTGTAAGAGTAATGGCTGACGTCTGTCACAGACCTCATCACCTGAGTCAAGTCACACGATGTAGTAATCATAAGTTCTCAGAAAAGTGGTGCGGAGGGGGCACAGGGAAAAGCGTAAGGATGCCGTACCATCAGAAAGTGATACGGAAGGAGCAGCAGATGGCTCGTACGGCTGGCATAGGGCCGAGCAGCTTCTGTGTTTTCTCTTGGATGACAATTGTGTGCTCGGTCTTTTGGCATTCTAGCTCAAAAACCGAGGTTTGAATGGGCAAACTTGGCGTTTTCGCTTTTTTTTACCTTTTTACAAATTTTCGCCCCATGGTGTGCTCCGCCTGCAGCAAATGCTTACTGTGCTTACTGACATTGGTTTGTAATGTAGTGCGTATGTTCAGCCCGTTGCCTGCAGTCAAAAGCAGGTCTTTGTTTTGCTTGCTGTTTTACACTCCTGTGTTGTGGCTCTAACTACTGCTTGTTGCGTTTCTTCCTTTCGGCTTGCATGCTGCTTTATTTGGTATCCAACGTTATCTTTCTTCTTGCCAGGCTATGACCGCTTTTAAATCTTTTTTATACCTTAACATCACTCAAAACACTTTGATTGTCAGTAAAGAGACAGGCAATTTTTTTTGTTATACCGTTGGGGCTTCTCGATGTCAATTTTGTATTTCTTTGTTTGCGGGAGAATGCATTTATTGTCCTGAAACAATTTTTCTCTACAGAAAACAGCCAGCTTAACTCCTTTGCAAAAAGGGTGCCTATTACTAAGTTTTCAACATAGGTGTTGCAACTAAGGTTCCGCCACAGCAGGTAAAGTGCCTTGGCGATGTCACTTTGACGAGTGAAGCAGTCTGTGTTGAAGTGTGGTCCAAAATTCTGTTGTGAGCTCTAGCGTGTGTTTCGTCGCCGATTTTACCTCTGTCTCTGTTTAGTGTTCGCTAGTACGATGATTTTCGTAGGTGTTGTACCTTTCTTGTTGCCTAATATTTCGGCAGAGTCCCACTTTAGTCGTAAACAATGCATTTCCGTTCTTCTACCTTCATTCCAAATCTTCGTAGAAGTTGTCTGTTCCACATTATCTTATCCAGATGTTGCTGCACAGGCTTGTGCTAAATTTATCTCGTATACCTATTTATATACTATTACAAATGACTGCAATTCTTTTGCTGTTGGTCACTTTAGCATTGTTGTTCGCACTCTTAATGGGGTACAAGAGTGCAACCCCGTAAAACCAATTTCTTGAAATCGTCGGGAGTGCAGACCATGCTCTCTATTACCGCCTTGTGTAGCCTTCGCTTGTTGTGACCTTCATTACATTTAATATCGCTGCTTATGTAACCTAGCTTCTCTAATAACACACCTACGCTACCCTTGTTAGGGAGTTCTTGCGTTAAATAGTGCTAAGTGCAACATGCATAGGCGGCCTGTGCGGATGCAGAGATCCTCACGCCCATCGATGGGTCGCTGGCATGACCTCCTGGATTCTAAGGTGGTCATCACCTGCTTGGGATGTAAGGGTGCGAGTTATGTTGGTCGGTCACAGCAGGTTTTGGCCTTGTACGTAAACAGACTGGACAGGTACTTCTTCGCTAAGGGAGCGCTGCTTGTGTTCCAAAGAGCTTTTCTACTATGGTTGCAACGAGGGACATGCTTGTTACCCATAGAGCCTTCTGGTACTGTTCCGCCTGCGCAGTATAGCCTCCGACCTATCGGATAGGATGTTTGCTTCCACATCAAGGAGCACTAAAAGCCTGGAGATATTCGTGCAACAAAAAGGAGGCTTTGAGTATCTATCTTATAATGTAATAATGACTGAACCGTAAGTACTTCTACATAGCCTTTGTATCTTCGCTTTTGCACGTAGGGAGTACGCATTCGGCGACAAGAAAGCGTTAACACAGCACATGGCAAAATAATGGTAGAAGGAAGCGGGCTTATAAAAACGGTAGTACATTAGCTCTGCTGTCTGGTGTTTGCTATTAGGACACCATATTTTTATTATACGCGCGGTGCCACAGACCTATAAGAAAGAAGTAGTATACACACTTGAAGAGAATACGAAACCTAAAGAGGCAAGGTTCTCTCCTTCTGGCAGCAACGCAGGATGTATGTAAATATAACCGGAAAGCACCTTCGGGAAGGAGGGAGATGGTGGAAAGCGAAGTGCCTGTCCGGTACGTTTTTGCATTAGCATGACGCTGTATTCTCCATAAAAGTTATTCAAACTAGCACTACTGTAAAAAAATCGTTACCGTGACTCTGCAGCCGTCGAAAACGAGTAAAAGGGAAAATATATTGAGTCACTCTTCGCAGGCAATGATGATAAACGAAGCTATGGCGTCGTTTTCACGGTAAAGTTAACGTCTGCGGCGGATTTTTTACGAATTCGATAGCGTACCTTCTTAATACAGAAAATATCTATGGTAGTCGTAAACAACATGGTTGGGATTAGTATTGTCTTTTAGTTATCTGGGATCGGAGTGCTTGGCATGCGTGCGTCAACTGTTTTCTCTAGAATTTGTAATTGCTGGTTTGTTTGCGGCCCTGCGGGACGTTAAGGGCACGATTTCTGTTACCCACTTTTATTTCCTCTAAATGGACGGCACAAAAGCTGGCACTCTGATGGGACTGCACGTGGTAGGAGGTGCAATTTTGTACAATCCTATCTTTAGTAGCGATTGTTAGTAACCTTAAGCTAATCAGCATCAGAAAAACTGCACACCTAATTTCTTCACAAAATTTTAGAAACTTTTGAAATGTCTACTAAGGCCGAATTCCCGAGAAAATGTCTCGTTCACTTTTACCATCACGTGAAATTCATAGTGAATCAATATCGATAATATGAAATAGTATTTTGATATTGCCTTTTCTTGGGGGTGGGCTGGAGGGGGGAGGCCTACGGGTTGTAGCAGCCGATGCGATATCATAAAAATTTATACTCCCCACACCTCACTGAAAAGACCCATTCGCAAAAGCAGTGGTGCAATTCCTTGTCGTGATTATTTTCTGCTGGTTTTATTTGTGGGGGCATGGTACGAGCCTTCTTGTTTTTATGTTTTATTTCTTTATTAATGAAAAGACAATGTCAAGCCTACGAGCCTGCCTTTGTTACAGGTAATAAAGAGTGATTTTGTTGTTTTGCACGTAGCAACGTGGTGAAGGTAGTACGATATAACAAGGCCCTTAGTGAACGCACCCAATCAGCCACTATCTTCCAATTTCAAAGCCAGTTTGTTAAACTACAGGACATGGGTACGGTGCTGTATAAAGCTTTCTTCATGCGTCTTTCAACTTGCTTGTTTTCAGCAGAACATTTGAACCACGTTTCTTTAAAAATTTGTTACATAACCCACTGCCTCTATTTTTCAAGAGTTTCTGATTTGGATTTTCAATGCTAACCTAATTACAGTTTACAGTGTGGGAATGCACTTTTTTAGAAATATTTTTGCTGACATAACAGACTGTTTTGTAGAGGATACCGGTAATAAAATCAGGGAGAAACCTTTCAATTCCTGGAAGCTGCGGTTTGGGGAGAGTTGCAGATATTTCTAACTCGTTCGGATACAGATGTCTGTATATTTGTCTGCATTTTACCGAGACAAACGAAACACTTGGTGAGGCCCATGCGTGTTCACAATAAAGAGGACACCTGTTGTCGTGGCTTATGCACTTTCGTCCTCCTTCTAAATTATTTCCATTTGAGGCACAGGAAGCCTAAAACCATGCTTGCAAAATTTGCTGTGGCCACCAATAAAGCCGCCCACTCTGCGCCTTGTCAAGGCCTTACGATACGCATTCTGCAAGCTCCGACCACAAACTCTATACTCTGGTGTTCCATTAGCAGTGCAGCACTGTCTCCACTTTTAACTGTAGACTTAAAATAATACAACTCTGCGTACAACGTTTCGGTGAATTTGTGCAAGAATGTTGGCTTTCACCTCAGACTGCTGAAGCCCGTTGGCAGCTCCGCCTGCGTTGGCCAATGCTGAAATACGGTCTTTTTCAAATTCCGCTTAAGCCAACCTTCGAGTATGTCAGCGCACTAACAGCCATAAGTAGTTTTGTTAGGTGCCGTTCGAGCGAATGAGGCCAACAATGAATGATGTGCTGATCTTTATACTACCATATAAAATTGTCCTTGGTTTACGCCATACCAAGAAACGTGCTCCACACAACTTTTTCGTCGTCGAAAATGCGAGTGCACCAAGCCTCGCGCTACGGTAGCCTGGCAGTATTGTCATAGCGTCACGTATCCATCCCCTTAGAAGGCATCCGTTAAGGCAGCAGTAGCTTGAAGGTTGGGGTAAAAGTGAAAATGGCATCAGAATAAACAGTGAAGTTGCTGCTGCCACTTACGACCACGAAGGGCTTAGTGAGCCCTTACCCTGCAATTATGCTTATAAAGCAATGATAAATGACTGACGGCTTGAAAAGAGTTAGGACAGGATGGCGGGATCACGGCGTCATCTACTGGTCGCGTGTAGCTTTGTCTTTGGAGCTGGTGATCGGCTTGTCATGAGCTTGGCACACGGCGCTGAGGATATTGTCGAGTTCTGGTAGTGGAGGGGCTGTGGCTGCCTGACACGGCTCACGTACTCTCAATGAGTAAGCTGAACCTGAGGAGGTAAGACGCTAGGGCCAGCTTGAGGACGTATTCGCACACTGCATCGAAATCTTCATTGGGCCAGTCTCTACAGCCGTTTTACCAAATATTTTGTAGCGGGTGAATATGGCAGAGGCTGCAACGTCACTTGGCCATCCCTGAACCAGCAATGCAACTTGCTGGAAGGATTCAGTGAGATAAAAACTAGCAAACTGTAGAGTATTATTTCCTTTAATTGTAATCATACTAATTCCAACATTCAATAATTGAGAGACAAGTGAAAGCCGTTTTAATGGTGAGGTTTGCCGCTACGGCAAGGGCGCTGGTAAACGGTAGCCGTGTTTCCGTGTGTGGTTCCCCGGATGACAGTAGTGGCTGCAACTGACTCTTCACTATCGTGCGCACGCCCATAGCCAGCGCCTGTAACGAAAAGCTAACTTACCTCCCCTGTAATCAATGAGGGATAGTAAGATAACGCATGCCGGCCGGTACGTAAACGGCCTCTGCGTTTGCATATGCACTTCATTATATTTAAGAATATATAAAAGCCAACTTACTGCAACGATCCGTACTGAATGAGAATGGGGTGTGGTCTAAGAAACACCGATCAATTCTACCTCACTGACAATGGTCCTGAGCTTCATTCTGTGCTAGCTCCATTTTCTGGCCACCTGGAAACTTCATGCTGTCTCCAATTCCATTTGACAGCGGAGCTGTTTTCAGCAAGCCTTTTGTCCGTCTGCTGACAGCCGTGCGGCACGAAGGGGTAGTAGAAGCTTCCCAAACCATGCGGAGGTCTTACAGAAACTGGATTACGCCGGAACGTTAGGTACTGGTCTCGCACGGACTCATATTTCTCCTTCCCGAGCGGCCAGGAAGAGCGGAGGGAGCCTCCTTTCGCTGATGTTTAACTGCTACTTTTGTTGCTTTAGCATTTGCAAGGCGATGGGGCGGCCGTATTACAGTGAAAGCCACATGACATTCCAGCCTACACAAGAGCACCGCAGGTCCCCTACCTCAGCAGATTTTTCACTGAACGGAACGGGGGTAATTTTGGAATGAGGGGGAGCTTATACTTCGCACTGACGTCACTTATTCTAATATAAATGAACGCAACCGCGACACAGAGGCTGTAAGCTTCTGTGCCGCTCAATCTTGGAAAGTGCTAAAATACGCGAGAACAGAGCACCAGAAAGCTAGCTCGTCCCATCATGTGAAAATAATTTTACGGTATTCAAACAACTGCTTATTTTCAGCAGGCGCCAAAGCGTTATGCCGGCTTTTTCCCGCCCTGGGTCGATAAATGCATTTCCAAAAAATAACCCAAGACTACCCTGGAGATACTAAACAATGCGAATAATCAGACTTATAGCAGGAGATTTTCCGCTCAGATTATACTTACGTACAGGCTTAGCTGCTGATTACTGTGCAGATATGTGCAGAAATGTAAATATCAGAAATGCGGCCCAAATGCGAAATATTGTTTGTTTGTTTGCCTTTATTTGCAACTACTGCTAAGCAAATGGCGCTGGGGGCGGGCTGTCGAAGCTGTCAGAAATTGACAGCTTGAAAAGCTGCCAGCCTTAACACTTATGGTATTTCTCATACAAAATACTCAAAGTTGCATTGGTTTTAAGCGTGAAATGTAAGCATATCTCGAGCAGTTTTCACATCAGTCGGAACGTCAAAAGAATAAAAATTTAATTTATTATATCACGTTGGTGTTTTGTTGACTACTAATGCGACAAATGTTTCCAATCTCTTTGGTTCTTCGGGAGCCCAAAAGCTGTCTCACCGGGGGAGAATGAAAAGCATTCGTCAGCAGCTATGCAAGTGAAAAAATGTTTATACTTCGGGAGTAAAATTGGAAACTTGTTTCGCAAGTCTCTGTGTTATTGACCGTAGGAGTGTTCAGCCACCACATAAACGCACTGCGATCCACGTGCTCCATTAGCGTGTGCACGGAGGCGAGAATTACTGAAGAAATGTTCCAACCAGCCGATCAATTCTTGCATCGCGGCATGCGAGGGGCCCGCTTCATACGCTAGGCAAACAGTAATCCCTCGTGGTGCAAAAAATAGAAAAACGGCACCGAATGCCGCCCGGCTGCCGTCATCGACCGGTGTAAATAATGCATGAGCTCGGCTTGGCTGTTCTCGACCAATTTCATTTCGCAGAATCATGCCGCAATACTCGGCTTGCGCGTAGGGTGTATTGCACAGGCGGAGTAAAAATACCATTCTTCGAAGTGAAGTCGTACACCCTTGACACTCAATTCTTGTTCACTTCGATCTCGTGCGGATTCTAGGAAAGAAGACCGAGGGTTGGTTCACGTGACTTCGGGCAAACCAGGGCTGGCCGTACATTGGGAAGCAGAATTTGGGTCAGAGTTTTATCACTATTATTGGCTTGAGGTGTTAGTAAGGGACAAAGCGACCCTTCACCGGCGATAAGGTTACGCGCTAGTTTTTCAATGGATGGAAAAATCTAAGGAACAAATTTCACAAAGGTTGGTCTCTCTCCTTTGCGCAAGGTGTTATTAAAGGACAAAGCTGTCCAAGCACGGGCGATTATGTTAGCGGCTGTCTTTTGGACGGTTAAACAAAGCTAATGTAAGAAGTTGGGTACATGTTAGTTTTGAATTCGAATCTCTTGATATTTTCTGGCTGCCCTGCAGAAGGATTCCTTTCAGCTGGAATCACCTCAATTTCAAATCAATTTCTTTGATACCGTTGCTAAAAATCACGGGTAGTTTGTAAGGATGTTGGGTTGGATTTTTTGCCAAAGTTTAGCTTCTCCCTGCTCACCGGATAGGTAAATATTTAAAATTCGACCTAGCAATAAAAGTTCGCATTTTTTGTAAACGTGTTTTAATTGCCCCTGCACCATTACCAACCGTTTCCCTCAATGCTATTTGGAATGTTGATTGCATTATTTTCACCTTTTTTTGCTTGGTAAACACGCCTGCAAAAAGGCAAAATCAATGGTGATATGGCAAAACTTGGTATTACCTCTACGCCACTAGATATAAGGGGGGCTTGATATGGCTCCGACGTACGTTGAGGGAGTGGAACTCACACAGCACACGTATCTCCTCCACTGGAATCTAGCTGCTCATCGAGAACGTAGTTGTCTAAAAGCTCTCGTAATTCTGCAAGATTTGTTGACAGGTTAGTTGGTGTCATAATTAGAAACGCCATGAGGATTGCGCGGATCGACATCGTGTTGTCGCCGAACTGTTGTCTCCAAAACGCCGAACGATCGCGCGGAACGCTCGTCCTGCTGTCTCCTCTTTGTGTCGTCGTTCCGCGCAATCCTCATGGCGTTTCAACTCTCATAATAACAGCCTTATAAATCGAAAGATTTTACCGAACAGGTATTATTTTCACGCTGCATCGGGGCATTGATTCACCCTTTTGAAATACGCATATTTGCCTTATTGAGGTGCGCAAACCGTGGGCATGAACGCTGCAAGAAAGCTGCAGCGGCAGGAAAGCTGCGCATTCAGGTGCGCAAACCATGGGCAGGAAAGAATGAATCTTCCAGTGGTCATGATAAGACGTTGTAATTTGTGAACCTCACCTGCTTATCTTCAGTCTTTTTGCACGACCATAACGTGCAGGCATTATTACCCTTTATCTTGCCTGAATTAAGTCCGTGCAAGGATATCTAAATATCTGACTATACTGAAAGTGGGCATCGTCATAACGACAAAGAGGCAACCTTAGACAACGTCTATTCTTAATTTTATTGCTCGGTTTGCTAATAACTCCTGTTTGTCTACCACCCACAGAAATCGCTCCCTCCAAAATAGCATAACACTTTTAAGCGCTGCGAGCGTTTCGCTGCCGCCCCACGTTTTATGGTCCGTACGTAAACGGGAAACGACCTCGTCTATCTTTTTACTTGTTTTTCTTCTAGAGTTTAGGGAAGCTGATTGTCCATCGTCTCCCTAACCAGAAGCTTCAGACTGTTTCGGAGGGTAGTCTCGAAACGTGTCCCGCTCTAAAATGGCGTCGTACCTTAAAGAAGCACAAAGGTAGTTCGGAAGCGGGAGGTGCACCATATGGCGGGTTCTGGATTGCTTTCGCTTGATTGTACAATGCCATTACGAGTCTTACTATGCCTGAATATATCTCTTGTGAAATGCGACCCTCCTAACCCCTCACAGAAGCACACCGTCACCGTTGGCTTCTAGTATCTTCCTGTACAGAATAACTACGTTCACCTTGGTGTATAAAACGTATGCCCAGGCACTTTCGCCTCTCACCTTGGCCAAGGCGGAGTGCAATTGTTGTCTCTCGATTGCTTTACTACTTCGTGAAGTATATAGTACGTTTTAAAAAGTTAGGAAACACTTTCACACATTCCAAAACCACATACCTCGCTCTATTGAAAATGGAAAGTGGTTCCAAGGGATACCGAGGCAATCTGTTTGTCCTTTCAGTAGCGGAGCACAAAGTGTTCAGTGAATCAAAACACGAGTGTGTCGTCGCCAACAAAAACTGTCATTCGCAACAGTTTCGTGTCAGCTTTCCATTTCTTTATGTTAGACAACATTCATTTCCAGTTTCAAGTGTCCTAATTGCAACATAAGATCACCATTGGGCACGGTGACATCTTACTTTTCGTGAACAGGCAGGGTATTCGAAAATGCGGAGGAAGATTTCTCCGAAATGATCTCGGCAAGCACAGATTTTAAACATATTAAAAACAGCTAAACATTAAAAACATGCAAAAAACTCACCGCGTTTCCGCAGCCTCCTATGAATGACCTCCACCGACGGCCGCACATAACTTTCCCATTCTTCTTGGTGAGCCCATGCTCCGCACGGTATTTTGTAGACTTTGCAAGAAAGGGAGCCATGGAATCGGTGATGCTCTGGCTCTCCTACATTTATTGTTAGTGTGCAATCCCCGGCCGGAACTGGAAAGCGGCGTGGACAAGCGGCCGCCCAGGAGGGCAGCTGTGTTTGATCATCTGTGTCGCGTGGCCTGCTAACTTGGCCAGGCACCGCTGATTGTGACTGTGACAAGATGAAGATGATGATGTTAGTGCCGCTAAGTGCAGATGGTGTGGCCGCCACTACACATAATATTGTTACAAAAGAACGGATCATTCTCGGCCGCTTTGGTGAGATGGCACTCTCCATGTGAACCATAAGAAAAACAAAAATGTATAGCGGCGAATGGGCACCGACTGGCCTTAGAGTAGGTACATTAAAAGAATTCCGATCCCATTCTCTTCAAGGCCATGATTTATTTCACTCACAAGCAAAAGTGTTCTGTTCAAGGATTCCAGGTTACAGTGTGTAAAGATTATCATATAACAGCTTTCATTCTCACCTAAAAAAGTGGCACACCGTATAGATGGACGCCATGCGGCCTTGAGGCAACCCTCCGTTAGGCCGCTGGTCATGCTCTGAGGCTTGGAATCGTAACCTGTTCCAAAACCAACGTTCTATGAGTATTGTGTTGTTTGACATGTTGCTTGGCAGATGCAGAGGTACCGAAGGTAAAAATTCACGGAAAAACTTTAAATCCAAAGTCACGACTGGACGAATAACGTCGTCAATCTATATCTTTAAAGCATAAACCAGTTACAACCAGTGAAAATTCATCTATAAAGGGAGTAGTGTTTTTTGTGTTTATCTAGTGTCAGCTCGAACCTCAACAGGCTCTTGCCCGAGAATGGTAGCGCCGTCGCCGCACAAAATGTACTGGTTTCCACCAGAAAATTGTAAGCTAATTCCAATGTCGGGAGTCCCCACCAGCTCTCTCTGCCATAACGGTAGGGAGAAGAACATGGCCTTACGAGACCACTGCTTATTTGTCGGGGGGTCTGTAAACCTGTTGTGCGAGGACGCCGGCGGGTCGGGGAACCTGCTTCTTTTCTTGAGTGATGCGCAACCTTCAGCAGCCGCAATAAAATTCCAAACCGAAAGCAGCTCCGCTGCTAAAACTGCTGATTAGCTAGAAGCTGCCCGTAAGGTTTCACTTTGTAATGAGTACGGACGTTAGGATATAACTCCTAAAAGCTAAGAGATCGTAACGTCCAGACTCAGACGTAACGTTTTTAACACATGATACCCATACCTCTTAGCTCTGCAATACACCTGAAAAATGCTGCCGTGAAACTAATCCCGTCGAAGTTTCATAACTTCGTGTTTTGTGCCAAGCTCATCTGAACGTGGGTATAATTGAGCACCTCGAAAACCTAATTTATACGGTTTTCCAGTTAATATGGTTACAGTGGGTATCCAGTTTGCATCCGCAAAAAGAGTTTTTGATAAGACCCGCCGGAAGAGCGTGGACTCCCTGCACATCTAACGCGGGCAAAAGTGCGTGTGCACAAATAATCTGGTCCCGCTGGTTCTCATAGGTTGAGGCAAGGTACATACTAATGAAATATCACTTGCTGCCTATGTTCTCGAGAGAAAAAAAAACCTATGTTTTTGGAACATGTTTCCAATCTCGTGATCCGCTGTATCAAAAACTTTTTGTGGATAAGCATTTTAATACTGAGAGCGTTGTATGGCTGCCAAGCGTGACATGTAAGATCGGGGTACCTGGCTTGCCTGAGCGCATTTTTAGTTCCATGCAGGAGACGCGTGGTCTCTTTGGCACCTTAGTGTCTATGACTCCACGTTACATATCACTATCTGGGAATTAACGAGTGTAATGGCTAAAAAATCCAGCCAGCCGCTTTCAGCTTTTGCATACGACCAATCAGTAATACTCACACTGGGTATTACTTAGTTTTCGGATGCCGTAGTTATTTCGTTATATTCTATTGTTTTGTTATATAAAATAAGAGCTATAACGTGAAGTATGCTCAGTTGGTGCACAAATGCTACTTGCAAAATGAAAATCGCGGCCCACTGTACTGCTACAATGAACCAGACATGTGACGGAAACTAAATAGCAGAGAAATATTTTCTTGGTCAACGCGCACTCTGCCTATTTTTGTGAACTAGACAGTAGCTGAAAAGAAGTCATAACGCTCCTTTGATTCCGATATCGCAAGCGAAAGACTTATTTTTAAGTGGTGGCCACTGCTTTTATGCCAGTTTGTGCCGTCCCCATGGGCGCCGAAAGAAACCTACGTAGAAAATTGAGCACGTTGAGTTTCTAACGAGATGTTGCACAGTCGAACGTGCGCGCATGAGAGACGACGGAGTCTTCTTCTTTGCTTGCGTCTGATTGTCCTGTGACATCTGTGAATACAATATCGTCGGTCGGCTCCTCCGTAGCTACACCCTCGGCAACGGCGTTGACTTGGTCCCGCTGGTGGTCACTGAACACGCGAGTTGAGTGAGGTCGTGTTTTTTTTTTTGGGGGGGGGGGGGGGGAGAATAATAAAGTTTGTTATAACATATGAGAGGTCAATCTCACTTCGTTAAATCGACGTATATAATGCATGATTCTCCACGATGATTTCAAGGGTAATTTCATTTTATTTTCAATATCCCAGTACCTTATAACGAGATTCGAGTGTAGTTTATTGACAATTCATGTATTCACCACCGCGAAAATAAAAGAATGCAGTAATGTTTTATCCGTATTCAATGTTGGAAATGATTGCTCTGGGTTCATTTTTGCGTTGTCCAACTCATGACATTACGAGAGTATAGTGTCACTGTGTGTACGTAACGGCGCCATATTTATTTGACTCTCTAGCAGCGCAAGTACCTCATTTACTAAGCCCTCAATTTTCGCCTGCGAATCGTGCACGAACGTTCCGACATGCAGCCTACCTCTTTAACGGCCAGGCTTGTACAGAACGGCGAGATATACATTGGTCGCGGAATTGAAACCGGCTTTGGTTAGGGCTCCTCGGCGCCGAGTGGTTAGGAAGCATACATCGTATACGCCCGGCAATGGCTGTCGACAAGGGCCTGACCTGTTCGTAAAACGATCGAAGAAAAGAACATCCAAAGGCCATTCTGTGCAGATCGCTTTGTAAATAGAATGTCTGAATAATTTGGGGGTTGGCCGTACCAGTGCATGGCGGTTTTTATTCTTAGAGTTTCACGAAACGCGTTACCTGAAGAATAATTTTGAGAACTGGCAATTAAGACAGTACTTACGGCTAAGCTTTTATTGTGAAATGCTATTGACCAGAGGAGGTGATAAAATAGCTCTGCTGTTTTGGGCTAGAAAGGGAAGTGTGTCCGTTTGTTAAAATATAAAAACTAAAGGGCTGGTGTTCGTGACAAGTGTGTATTGTTCCGACAGCCAACATTCATCATGACATTGACCCCTTCTGTCTGTGTAGATTGCCGGTTTCACAAAATTTATTGTATGTTGGTGGGCATCAGAGATGTTTCTAGCCTTAGTATGTCATTGATGCTTTGAGGAAGTGGGAACGTCACGTATTCTCTATTTGGGAAAAATGATGAAGACATTGTAGTCGTAAGGTTTTCTATATGTATTACTTCACCCAACGTTTTCTTGACGTCATCTAAATTTATCTTTCTTGCGCAACTTTGAACTGCACGGGTCGACAACATGCCAACAAATTTAGTTATCATAATCGTAGGGCGGGAGTGTCGAATTTAAACTATGAATGCCCAGGCAGCACACGACTGTTCGGCCTAAATCAAGCCAGTGTACTTTGGGCGGTGATTTTCTGTCAGGCCTTTTTCCGGAAGCAATGTTCGGCCCGTGTCCAAATGTGGGCCTTTTGGCCGTATACGGCCGTACTCCCATGGCAGTCCAGCGGCCAGTGTCCGTCGTCCAGTTCGACGGGCTTGTGTTCATACGGCCAGATTCTAGCCGTAGGGCTCCGGCCATTCCAAAGCCATCCGTGTACGGCCGAAGTGCGGCCACCGGAGGACACCCGAGATGCGGTCGTCGGACTCCAGCCGGACTAAAGCTGCCGGACGTTCGGCTATGCTACGGGCATTGGAGTTCAGCCACAGTACGTTAACTGTACTGAGGACGGTCATTGCATGTCGTGCAAGCAGATGACTCAGTCTTGCTGTGCAGCAGCACAAACCCAGCATTTTGGGTCTAATGCAGCCACATCAAAATGAGCCCGCGCGCAACCACCAGCCGTCGAGGCTTAAGCGCAGCCTTGCCTAGCGTCAGTTGACACCAAAATTCATTTATTCAACAGTGCTCAGAAATCGTCGTTCATTAATTGCTGTGCCTATTTTACTGCCGAATACAGAGAATATTCCTTTCTTTGTAGAGCTGGAATAGATGTATTGTCCATGTCCTGATATCTTCTGAGGGGCGGATTACCTGCAATAAACAGGGGAAGGTGGGGGGAGGCTGCTGAATTTCACAATGAAAGTGCCGCTTTTAGCGAATTTCATTTAGGACAATCTTCCTAAGCACTTTCATGCTCTGACTAAATCAACTTTTTTACCACAGTTGCTTGACCAGTTTTTTTGTATATAAAACCGGCGTTAATGCCTTTGCGAAGCGTTTGGTACTCCAGAAAAACTGAGGAGCATTCAATATAAGTTCCTTCACACAAAAAGTATGTGCTGTATTTGCCCATTTTTCTTGGAAAGAAATTTTCTACTCGATCAATATTTCTGATGATCTTTCACAGGGCTGATCCTAGAAGAGATCGAACAAGTGCTTTCATTTTCAATGTATTTTTATGTTGTTTTTATAAGTTACGTGCACACCACTTAATAGCCCAAAAGAACTTAGTTTTCCTCTAATGTCAGTACTACGGTAAAAAAATTCTAGACGCGTTGCGAATGACGCCTTGCTTCAGGTGGCTGCAGTTGTATCCCTCTGTGTTCACGCAAAGAAAGGCGTAAGACTACAGTTTTATAATTTGTTTAAAACCAATAACAGCAATGGTAGTATTCATACAGCAAACCTTGCATACTGCAACGAATACAACAATAAATATTTCATTGGGCAAGTTTGAATGCGTAAGGTTTTCAACCCGTCGGAGGCGAAATTGCGGCTCCGGAATTTTATTTATTTGTTAATTTATTTGTTTTTTAATTTTAATTGTGTGTTTATTATTTCATTTTAAATATTTATTTATTTATCTATTTATTTGATACCTGCTTGCCTTTGCATGCATTACAGCAGGGAGGTAGATAACACTAAGCATCAAATATGAGACAAATATTAAAATATTTCCAGAAGGCGCGATGAAAATCGTCATTATAATCAGTTGGTACAATCATACGTGGAAGATAATTACAATCTCATATTGATCTCAGATAAAATGAATCGCGCTAAGGTGTCACTTTTAAAGGAAAGTTAATAATTTGCTTTAAGCTAGCGGTCCCACTTTGGAATATGTAGAATGGCGCTTGGATATACTTCTCCCTTTCTATTCCACTTTTGGAATGATCGATATTACGAAAAAATTTCAACCTCAGGTTTCGTCTCTGATCTTTCCCGTCTTACCATTCAAGTTTACTTTTACCTTCCTTCATGCTAAGCTGACAGTGCCAATGACCTAATACGCATCGCACTGTCCTATTCTGTATGTTTTTGAGCGTATCAACCAGCTTTTTGGTGTACCGATCCCAGAAAACACATGCGGACTACAACATTGCGCGGACATGAGTAAAATAGCAAAATACGGTTCTTCTTTTAGGCTAGATGGAGGTTCGCTGAAATGTTATCTCAGAAAGCCAAAAACACGTGCAGCCGTAACTTTTGTGTTGTGAACGTGCCTATTTACCCTCTAACCTCTCGTAATTAAACTCCTAGTTATTGATATTCCCCGGTCGTTCTTAAAGCAGTTTTTTTACGGTATACGTATTCAATTGGAATGAAGGTTTTCTTGTAAAGGTGACGTTAACACACATTTTAACATTCTACTACTTTACAGAATCAGCACATCGGGATGTTGTTAATTTATAACCATGCTACAGGTATTCGAAATTACGTTCATTCGTTATAGTCCTGTAAACTACACAGTCATTCGTGAACATTTTGTACAAAACTTTGAGGCCAATAGTAATAACATTCATATACAACAGAAACAAAAGAGGGCCCGCAAGCTGAAACTTGGGGAATTCCTGATGTCTCGGGAACATATCCGGACGAAGAACCATTGAGAGCGACCGACTGTTATCTTAGAGAGGTATACTCGGCTATCCATGCAAAAACCCTGTCATTCAGTTTATAGCCCACAATTTACTAACAAAAAGCTGATATGGAACACCTTCAAACGCTTTTTTTGCAGTACAAGAAAATACAGCCAACTACTTTAGCTTATCTATTGCTAGAGCCAAATCATGTGTGAACTCAATAAGCGGCGTTGAGCAAGAAACACCCGACGAAATCCGTGTTTGCTAGGATGCTGGCATTATGTTTAAACAAATGAGTCATTTCCGAAGTGTAGCTAAGCTCACCTTCAAACACCGCAACTAAAGTAACATCCAGGCTTCGTCATTCACAAAGCTCTGTTGTTATGGCAAATTTAAAATAACACGTGTTTTTAAATAGACAGTCATAAAATCCCATAAAGCAGGGACCGAAGTTAGCCTACCAATGCACGAGCTTAGCCTCTTCTACGTTTATCACCAACAAAATAGTGCAACATTGTTTTTCGCCGTATTGTTGTAAGAAGAATAGCCGCAAACTTGCGCTTTTGGCGCCCTTGCCTTTCTTTGGTGGGGAGTCCTTGACATGGCGCCGGTTGAGCTCCTGCGTGGCAGCCGCTTGCTCGACGCCCTTTAAGGCCACTTCTTTTGGTGAACCACCGCCAAGTAGGGTCGAACACCTCTGCCGGGTCGATGTCTCCAATAGTCTCCATTTCTTGAGGGTCGAATACCCACTAGCTGATGCGTCGACGAAGCCGGCCGGCAGGCGTGGTAGTGGCTATGACTGGCGAGGCTTAGCTCACCCGTCGGTATGGTACTGTCTTTTTGTGGGACTAAATGGCATTCTGATGGCCTAACAGATTCCCTGGTAATGTCTAGTGAGTCCTTGCACCTTACCCGTTCGCTTAGAACTCTCATTACTGTTTGACAAACGAAGTTCCTTCATTTAAAACGTTGAAATACCGAAAGGATAAAAAACGCGTCTGCGGCATTCGGCTCCCTTCACCAAGGGAAAAACGGGTCCTACACCGGCGGTTCTCCGTCCAAACAAGTCTTTGCATGAATTCTCGGCGGCAGACCCCTGCCGTTGTTCGGCTGTACGGCGCTTACCGAAGAAATGACGTATACCTGAGACCTAGGTACGGCCGGTCTCCTCTTAAACATCGGTTGCCAACAATTCTGCGGACGTTCGGTTGTCGTAATTCGGCCGAGGGACCGCTCACCGAATGAAAAATGTAGTACATTCTGGGACCGTGCGTCGGCCGTTCTCCTGTATAACAGCGATTGCCCGACGAAGACGAATATTCTGCCGCCGGACGGGCGGTTCACCGTTGAAAGAGCGAATGCGAGGCAGCCGCGCTCCGGCCGGTCTCCTTTCGAACACCAACTGCCACAAGAATACGGATATTCTGTGGCCTGTCGCTTGCCGTGCTTCGGCTGAACACCGCTTCCCAAAGGAAAAACGGATGCCTAAAGCCATACTTCAGCCGTTCTCTTTCGCAACACCGGCAGCCAAATGTGAACTGAATATCTGGCAGCCGGGTAGCTGCCGTTGTGCGTCTGAACCCTGGCGGCCGGAGAAATAGGGAAGCGCTCGTTGCCGATTGTTGGCTGCTCATGGTATAATCAGTGGCTGCGAAAACCTGGATGCTGGCCGGACATTCCAGAAAGTGCCATAGACGGGCCGGTCTTGGGACACACTTTCTGTGCCGCCTGGGTGAATGTTGATGTGGTCACTGTATCAAGGATGCTATCGATGACCGTCTATATCGAATACTCCCATAACGTATAGAGAAAAGCTTCAGAGCGTTGTCCGTGCACAGAATCGCATCAGGGAAGAACTTGCAGAGACGTTGTTACCTCTAGCGACCATTCCCGGGGAACTATATTTTATAACGTGTAGAATTAAAATCGCATCACTGTTATCTCTTTTTTCGCATTTTTCCTTTTTTTCCGAGAGGCCATGCAGCAGTTGATCTATATTCGCTCTCACCATACAGTACTCAATCTTTCTCAGTGTACCCTGGAAATTGTGCCACTTGTAGCTCGACACACACGGACCATTCGTCGAATTTATATGGCGATCGTGTTATTTGAACGGTACCGATTGCACCTGCAGCATTGTCAAAAAGACTGAACCAATTTCAAAGAGGGGCCGGGTGAAGTAGCGCCGCTCTTCTCGCATGACTTTGACGAAGTTCGTTACAGATAACGTTTTTGTCTCACGTGATAAATTGCTTTTATCCAGAGGGCACCTTCACTGAAACTTTACCAGAGACAGCTATAAAAAAGGTTTTCTATTCCACTGCTAATGATAAAGTTTATTTTACTCATATAAAACAGTGTACGGTTAATTTTGCCTGCACCTATGGCAAAGGGGACGCCATCTTTCATTGCTAAGCAGCTTGTGTAGAAGTTTTGCGTGACTCGAAAAATTTGGCAAGGCTTTCAAACTATTCGACTGTGGCCATGTACACTATGAGTGTGAAGTCATCGTTATAAAACGCTATGCAATGTATTTTGTCTGCCATTTATGAACTTACCGTCTGTTCCGGTTCATTACCCGCTTGGTTTGGTGCCTCGCTAAAACCTGGTGCACGAAAGTGTTCGACACCTTCTGCGCTTTTCGGCAAAGATGGCAACGTTCATATCGTTTTCCTGTTATTAGTTATAAAGAGAGTAAAAAGTTCAGGCAGGGACAGACTTCCAATCACCTATATATTACTACATATGTACCAATTGGGTCTTGATATTATGGACCATTCTATTTTAATGGAGTTGGAACACACCGAAAACAGTTATCAGTTATGCGACCAGAGCAGCTGATAACAGAGCTGATGTGAGAAGAGCAGCTGACCTTTCCCGCCCTTACAACATTGAATAGTGAAATTGAATTGAAAGTAATTGACTTTATTCCTTACTTCGTGTTGACAGTCACTTTACGTCTTGGAATTTTTATTGAGTTCTCATTGCATACTGACCGCCGGGTTGAAAATATAACTGTATTGATTATGATCAACATGTCCGTTTATTTTACTTCTTGTTGACTCTCAATATATTTGTACTGTTGAGTTCCTGTTGACAGACGTCAAGTAAAAATACCTTGACCAAATTTTTTCAGTTCTAGTTGCTTCTTTTCTAAGTCTCTATTACTTTTTCTTGTTGAGTTCCTTTAGAGAAATGTCAACTGCAAGCCCATAGAGCATAGCCTAAAGCATACAATGCACGGTCTCGAACTTTTTATGTGTGCTGGCTGCATTTTATCATAAATTCTTTGCTAGCACTAAAACAATAAAAGGAGGAAGACAAGATATGATCGGAAACATTTGGCGAATTTGTGCGCATAAAATGCCTAAACACAGGCATTCAAAAAAAGTGAAAAAAATGGTTTATTCATCCACTTTGGTAGAAGCAAACTCTCTAAGTCACTTCGCCTTTGATATACGACTGCTCACATACGTCGATCTAAATGCACAGAACAAGCATTCAAATTGTCTCGCGCCTACCTCATCCTCTCGGCAGCCATACTACGCGTCAGAGTTTTAGCGGACGCCCGCCGGCACACAAAGTCATAGCAGTGTTGAATGCGTAGTCCGCAGAAAAAGAAACACTCAGAAGTCTTACGATACGATCAATACTTAACGCTTAAAGCCGCAATTACAGCTGCTAAAAATGCACTCAATAAAACAGTGAAGAACAGTCCGCTGGTTAGGTCATTGTAACTTTATTCAGTTCCACTAAAACAAAGCTATATTTGTTAAATAACTGCGGCCAATACATTACCGATGCCTTCTGTGGCGTTTGAAACACATTCCTGATAAACATAAAGAGACCAGTTTTCTCTCACTTTACAAACCCTCCAGTTTTCGGGATCACGCACCCTGAAATTTTGCGAAATATGAAAGTCACTCTCGTGCTATCACATGTACCTGTATTCGCAGGGTGTCATCTGAAATATTCGTAACACAATCATCGTAAATAGAGGAAAGTTATGGCATAGAATAATGGCACATTTGCTTGGCGTCACCACCTCTACTGGAACACAGTGGCGTCGAATTGAAATTTACAGCCCACGGCAACAACCTTCGCCGTTCGGGCACAAGAGGTTAGTTGCGAAATCGGGCTGACTGAGCACATTCTGTCAGAGGCAAGTCCATCGCCCTATCAAATATTGTGAACCTACATATGAGTTTTTCGACCTTCATTTTAAGTTGGTCGCTGGTAAGAATTTTCATTCCCTAAATTAAACATCGTCCTATATTTTGCCATCAATCACAGAAACTATATCTGCTCTGAGTACTATGGGACCAAATTGCCTGTAATTGCAGTCGCAGTGTGAATAATACTCACACAGCGAGGGGATGTCTGCCACGCTGCCTTCCAGAAAAAGCCTTTTCGTACAAAAAGCTAAAAAGTGGTCTGTCAAACAAACACAGCGCAAAATAAGACGCGATGCAAGACAGTCTCTAATGACTCTTACTGACTTGCCCAGTGCCCATTCTGAATCTCTTTTGGTCCGATGAGGGCTTGTCGGGTTGCTGCAGCCTACTCCGTGACGAATATGCAATTCCGCTGCCAGGGCAAAACAATTTCCGTGTTTGCAGCTACTAAGAACATCCTTGAGCGTGTCCGCATGTATCCTGCACCATAAAAGTCATTTCTGAATCTGCCGACATTCCGAGAGAGCAATTTTCAGACAGCCCGCTTTTTAGCTGCCCACAGCAGCAGAAGTCCTGCCAAAGATTACTCCGAACTGATGTCCCTCGCGCAGGCACATTAGCAAGCTTTTACTACGCGCTGCATCCAAAGTTGCACCCTGTGTTTGAGCGTAATGAGGGACTTTCTTCAATTTTACTTTTAGATATTGTTGGTATAATATGTATGTAACGTTGAGTAAACAGTTTATGCAACTGGCTGATCGTCATCACCTGGCAATGTTTCATAGATGTAGGTAAGGTATGAGTATATGTGTTTCGTACATTGAATCGTTTTAAACCAGCTGAATGAGTTTTAGTGGTTGCTCGGTTTATGGCGTAGTGGTGTAAGACATTT
The DNA here is from genome assembly GCA_013339765.2 of Haemaphysalis longicornis. Lineage (NCBI taxonomy): Eukaryota > Metazoa > Arthropoda > Arachnida > Ixodida > Ixodidae > Haemaphysalis > Haemaphysalis longicornis. The sequence continues at coordinate 51,524,639 of CM023455.1, forward strand.
GTATAATCGGTCAAAGGCTTTGAGCATTATGTCGCTTTGTAGCTAGCAAAGAAGATTTTACGGCTGGGTTAGTGCACGTGGGCACGGTGATGAGGCCAAGTTTGAGTGCATTTACCCGCCGTGGCGGCTTAGTAGCTAAGGCGTTACGCTGCAGAGCACGAGTTCGCGGGTTCGATACACGGGCGTGGCGGCCGCTTTTCTGATGGAGTCGAAAAGCGAAAACACCTCTGTGTACGAGGTATCGGCGCACGTTAGTGATCCCCAGGTGGTCAAAATTAAGCCGCGGCCCTGCACTACAGCGCGCCTTGTCGCCTGCGTTGCGTCTGTGCGTTAAACCCCAGAGTCGATAAATGAATCAGGTTTGCGCGCACTTGGCTGAGATATCTGTTTCAAATACGGGTGTATATCAAAACATTAATAGTGTTCTTTTTAATTTTTCCGGCATGTAGATGTTTACCCGGAACTTCTATTCTATTGTTTTTTTGTGGCAAGGAACACAACGGCACTAATTAAGGAGATGCGGTAAGAAAGCATTGAAGAAAGTTTGCCTGTCTAGTTGGTGAAGTGTAAAGAATATATGTTGAAAGACACTGCTGGTCAAGCGCACTGGAATATACTGAGTCCTTTAGGTAGAAACTCTTTTAGTTTTAGTAAAACGAGTTTTATTTTTGCTCTACTGAGTATTTTTCTAGACTTTGTCGTCTTTTTCTTGACTGCACTTAGATTATATATATGTGAAATTATGTAACCTGTCCGCTTATTATAAAGAATTCCGAAAATACCGTAAGCAGTGCTTTAAAAACAGCCCTTCACAAGTATATGTTTACTCCTAATGAGTTTTGTCAGTTCTTGCTCAAAAGATTCAATAAGTTTCTGTCATTACATTTTCTGTGGTGTTGTCTCAATATAATCCTTCTGACTTTTCGATAACAAATCCGAACAGTCCTCAATTAAAAAAAAATTTCTTTTTTTTTCTATAGCACTCAATATGACCTGAATTGAAACTAAGGATACATTTTTTGTAAGAGCGAACTCAGAAGGTTTAATAAAATATGTTGCGTGTAAGCCTGCACATTAAAAGAACTAGTGAAATAAGCTTCCGCCAGTTGTCCCAAAATCATTTTATGTCTGTACAGATGGATTGCTCTCCCTACGTCGATTTTAGCGAAACCAAAGAATTCCGTTCGTGCAGTGCAGTTTGCATCAACCGTTAGGCAAGCCGCCGCAATGCAGATGAATTTTCGTCAAGACGACTGGTTTCTCGTAGATCCGGGCGAATTGGTTTGCATCTGGCTCCCCGTAGCAGGGAAGGTGCCTTCCTGTATTTTATATTTTGAATCTTGATTGTATAAAGATTTGTTCGCAGTTAAGAAAAAAAGTACACGATGAAGCGACAGACCAGAAATTTCGGAAAAATTATCGTTTCAGTTTCATAGTTGTTAACCAATAGCCACTAATTACTGCGCAAAAATTATGACGTCGCGGGGCGTGTAAAAAGGCATAACTTTGATTTTCCGAAATGCTACACCTTATCATAGAATGTAAAGCCAAACTCTCAACCTGTCTGGTCTAATTTATTTAGCATGCACTGATTTGATAAATAACTCATTGCCCACGTGCGGGGCCCTGACACCAGCGGAATTCCCACCTGAACGTCCTTCCAGGCCCACCAGAACCACATTTTCGGCAGTCCCGGACATGGGCCGCTTTAAATAAAGTTTGATCTTTCTCTCTCTCAGTGTACTTACTGCCAATAAAGATTCAATTACAACTTGGCCTTTATTTATTTTATTTATTTATTTATATAACCCATTTTTATTTATACAATTCCTTTTATTTATTGATTGATTTATTTAAATTTTCATTTTTAAATATTTTTATATATTTCCATACCTTGAAGTCTCACAACAGTGAAATATAGGGGGCGGTTACCAATGCACTTTAAAAACATCAGGGGGTAGCGCAGTTGTGGAACGGGCGCTTAAAAGGTAAGAGTAAGATAAACAGTTTGTTGATCTGAAAAGAAAAGGGCAAGCGTGGAAGCGACCAGCCTCGGGAATTCCAGGAGACTTTGAGCTGATTCCGAGCTTTTTTCTGCTTCAGAGCGGAGCTGGCCTCAGCAGACTCCCTCTGCTTTAGTGATGACTTGGGAAGCGGTTTTATAGGTCACTAGGCATGAGTGCACCAAGTGGTACGTAGTGAGAGGGACGCTGCAAGTTCAGCAGTCGTACTCGAAGAATGATGAAAAAATGTGGCAGACAACCGTGCCGTTAAATTATTACAGAAATGTAGTCCGGCGCAAGATATGACTGTGGTTACTGAAAGACGGATGGGGCGGGGGATTGACATTCTTTAGTGCAGGCAGTGGGATAGGATGCCCTTGAATGTAGGGTCGACGAGGGTTACAGAGGAACTTGTGAGGAACTCGCCGCTCATGGAATCTTGTCTAGTGGATGGGAATGCCCGGAAGTGTAGATGGCGGGCGGCAGCGTGAGCTGCGTTGTTCTCGGCAAGGCCCGAATAGCCTGTGTTCCATAAAGGCGATTTAAAGATCTTCGTGCAACGTCAGGAGAAAACGAAGTGTGGTTTCTTGTCACTTGCCGCATTTATACAGTCGGCAGGTCTGTTGAGAGTCGGTAACCGTTGTGATATGAAGGTAGTTTCTGCAGGGAGGTTGCTGTATGTGCAAGCACCAGACACCCTAGGTGACAGAGTACAATAAGAAGACGCAGTAGCCACCACCTGTGGTGTCAGGGCAACATTTGTGGTTCTTGGAGGACGGGGCTGCTGTGCATTATTGTCACGGCTCGTTCACTTGGCTCCTCTCTACGTTAACTAAACAGTGAACCGTTGGCAAATTCCTCTCTACCGGTACGCACGTCCGGGTTAAACAGACCCATAGGCTGGATGGGGAACAGGTTGACAGTCACCAATGTTGGTGTGCGTTCTGTACCTTAGACATCGCAGCTGCCCTATTGGCGATTACCATCCGGTTTATTTTTGTCAATATTATTTGCAAATCCGTCCCCTTCGTTGCCACCTCCCAACTTGTGGTGGAGTTGCCACTTACCGTTTCCGACTCCTGCCCAGGCCATTTTGAAAGAATACGGAGCTTTGGAGTGGGCGTCATATTCACACCCCCTTGATGCCGCTCACCGTCGAGCCGGGATTCACTCCGCCGCAGTAGCCGTTTCCCACCACCGCGATCTCTACGATTTTACTGGCACTGACAGCGTCGACGGTGATGAATGGCTCAGCATGCGCGAACGCATCAATGCCCTCAATTGGTGGGATGAAGCAATATTGCTGGGTATTATTCTCTAACACATGAAAGAAACGGCAAGGGTTTGGAGTCTAAACAAGGAAGCGAGGCAAACAAGATGGGATATCTTCAAATAGGAGTTCCGCGATTTATTCAGTGCGTCCCGGGGCCATCATCTCGCTGTCAAAGAAAGATTTCTCTTCGCGTGCTCAGCCCTGTACCCAGTTCTTTGTCAACTAAATCAAGGAGCTGTTGCCTCTTTACACAGCAGTTTATCCAAATATGACAGAGTTCGGCAATATTGGGCACGTACGTAAATGTATAGCAGCTGACACATTAAGTCTGCCCCCGTTGCAGCCTTCATAATCGGCTGCGTCCACGTATGCCACGTTCTCTTAGAGGTCTGCACCTGCCGGTACTTCTTTAGTAGTCTCCTTAGCATCCCTGCAGAGTTGTTTTGTCCATTTCCGAATGTCAGCTAACCCCTCGACGGAAGGATTTGTGGCAAACTGAGATGAGGTAGGTTCGGCAGCCCGTAATGCGGAAGGCGTCCCAATCTATAAGGTGTGTTACCGTATGCAGGTGTCTTACTGCAGGTGTCTTACCGTATGCACAATTAGTGACCCTAGGTTCGACCTCAGTGGCGACGTTATAGTGGTCATAGCCGAGCTTTTCTTGACCATTGAGCCAAGTGGCATCTTTCCTGCGTGTTTATTATGTAAGTGACGATACCACTCCCCACCCTACAAATAATATAATTTTTACTGCTTTATTGCGAGCACTCCGCCAATTGCCGAGTATTCACCAACCCTATACTTTTGCATCGAGAGAAAAAGACTTTAATGAATACACTGTAATCATGTTATTATAGTAACGTCAGTTTTGGGAGGAACCAGAATAATCAAAACTGCACGAAAGGCAGCAAGGAATTTACCGGTCTTGAATTGAACCCAGAAACATAATACTGGCTCTTCAAAGGTCTGGCACCACCTCCTTCGACACCACTGTCGGTATGTTGAAAGAGTCTGATATATAAATGGTACACTTTATTTGTCACACTAGAACCGCTTCATGCACGTTTCCGCCCAGGCGAGGCTGCTCTGCGAGTTGTCCGAGCTCGAGCATCATGTTTTTTCTACAGTAAAGAACAGGTGTCCGCAACCACAAGCCGTAGGCGCAAAGTAAGGCAAGTGATGGGATGACACGATAGTATTACCTGCTTGATTTGAATCACAACTCTTCAGAAAGTCTTCTCGCTTTCTTAATCCGGGAAACATTGCCAAACGTGGTTGATATTTTTTGCACAAGAACTAAGAGGACGGAAGAAATGTGGACAATACGCAGTACCCTGTCGATGAGCAAACAGAGGGTAACAGCAGTTTGGGAGGTTAGAGTTTTATGGGGTCTCCTTGAAGCACGAAACTCTCTTCTTGGAATCCGGTTCTCGTGGGGCTGCTCCAAGGTCGTTCCTGTGAGCTTTCACTACATCTTTTCTGAGGGCCGCTATACGGCAGGGCTAGTATTTTCCACTGCCTGACAAGAAAAGCCAAAATTTAAGAGCGCTGATGGAATACACATCCACGCAATCTACGAATATGGCGTGACCTGGCATTTTGCATGCTTCTGCAAACACCAGTCCTCTTTCGGAGTACCTGCGACTCAGAAAACTGACAGCCTGTGACCAAACCCTTTCGTTCATTGAGTCTAACAAGGTTTTCTTCCTTTCGTTTTTTTTCTGCTCCTTATGAAGTGGTCGTCTTTACGTGAATATGACCACGTCTCTCTACGAGACTACCAAGGGTAGTTTTCTGAATTTTCCCGGTTTCCCTAGCTCGCTACCGTTTGTTCCATAAACAAACAAGTTACGTAGACCCCTCCTCTTTAAAACGCTTGGGGCTAATACCTGCGGCAGTGTGGGCCGCCAACGCCCAACACGGCCCGGCCTACGGGGTTAAAGATCCGACATTTTGCGGCGTAATCTAAGGCCTCTTATAGCCTTTCGTCTCGAGTGCATAGTTCTTGTGTTTATTCATTACACTCTAAAAAATGCTCATATAAAAAGTAGATTCCCCTGCTGAACATCCAACACACCGAGTAATCGTGCTTTTGCCTGGTAACGTAGTGATTGTCATGTCCAGAGTCAACGGATTAGCGCTGTGGTTGTTGTCGTGGTGTGGTTTGCAGTCTGTACAGTTGTGATATTTTACGCTGTACGGTTTCCAGAATAAACGATGTTTAGTTCACGAGTACACTTTCCCTCGGCCTTACACCAGACTAAAAGCACCCCCAATTCAGCATACCCCCTTAAAGAATGGACCTCACTTTTGGGTGCAAGCTTTCAACAAGTGCTTTTCTACTTACCACAATTGTCAATTTTCTCCCCATTTGGAGTGCTCAGAAGAGCAAGGAGATTAGATTAAAAACTTGGTAGCCAGGTTTACGCAGCAGCACCTTTTAAACACAAAAAAAATCTAAGCAAATCTATGCATAGATTCTCAAAAAATCAAATCACTGCACACAAAATACTAACATTTTTAGCGGAGAAAAAATCATCAAGTAAAATTTCGGGTCGCCTAGTGGTGAGCTACACCACACTTACTCCGCCACACGAGTGGTTACAGTAATGAGCCCTGCAATGTTCTCCCGCGGAAAAAGTTAGTACAACCTTTGTGCCACACGCGCACTTCTCGAGCAATCGTACTGTACAGTGTATGCCAAGCGTACTGCATTAAGCGAGCGGTGGCAACAGCTGTAGCTGTATGGTGAAATATTTCTGCACATATCTTTTAAATTTTCAACTGTTGAGAGGAAATATGCACAAACGAAATGCAGAAGAGAAGGGGACACTAGAAACGGCATTCTTGACAGGTAAAGAGTAAGGTTTCTTGTTTTGGTCGCCCAAGTTATATTTGTTAGTTTTTGTGGTGTGTGCAGCATGACCACATCGCGAAGGGCGCTGACTGCGGCAGCTTCGCGAGTAGCCGAAAGGAACGACGAGCGCCGTCAAGCTGCCATCTTATTTATTGAAACGAATGCGCCCGAACGAGCGGCGCGCTGGACTTAGACAATCCGCCCGTACAAACAAAAAACAAAAGCCACAAAAAGCACAGTATGGTGAGCGCACTCTGCCGCGAGTCACGGAGTTTCTTGAGCAGGCTGACACGCTGCAGTAAACTTGGCGCCATCCGGTGGCCGTTTATTGCACAACTAACAATATTAACCCTAACGATGAACGGCGTCACCACTATTCTGAAACCATTAACATAAGGGGCACCCAAACAGCAAGTGTGCACACTATGGCTTGCTGCTTAAACGGTCAGAAGCTACAAATCTAAAGCACCACAGTCACGTTATGTGCCAATGACCACTAGCAATTACCAAAACACAGCCTTCTGATCTTGTGAACTTGCACGGTACTTTATGCTCCAATGCCAGTATCCACTGAGAAGTGAATCCCCCGAAAATAAGCGCTCTAACAAGGTTGTTTCTATATCATTTCTAATAATTTTTCAGACCGCGGTGACAAATCTGCCGCTCATGTTCCTTGGGGAGCGAACAATATTTTCCCGATCTCAGCACACGAAAAGTGGTCGGCAGCCCTTAATTAGGCCAGTCGTCTCCTGGAGCCCAAGCTCATGGAGGACACGGAATCTCCCAAGAATGGCCTCGTGAAGGCGCGGCGTTTGGTGACAAAGGTGAGAAAAGAGGCCCCGACAAGTCCACGCAAGGCTTTATTGCTTCGGGGCTCTGCTGTTGGGCCCAGTAATACGGTTACCCTTACTTTAAATTCGTGCTTTTGTTTAGGGCAGAGCTGATGCAAATGTCTAGTGGCAGCTGCGCCTGCCATGCGCTCGCTCAAGTTACGCGTCGTTAACATCAACGCTTCTCACGGAACACTCAACCACTGACGCGAAAAATTAAAACAAAGCACAGTGAAGAAGAGCGAGGTAGTCGTGATGTCATTCTTGCGAATCCCTTCAATAAATATGTCTGGAGCCAGGCGCTTGCAAGAAAATTGCAATAATTTAGCGAGAGCGATAAGTGCATACCCCAAAAAACAATCACGTAGCTATGGCGGCACTGCCCTCAAAAGCCAGATTATTCTATCCCGTTTTTGAGTTCCATGATCCAGGGGCGAAGAATAAAATATAGAGGTTGGGCTGACTCAAGAATAAGTATTTTGCCAGCTCTGATACAAAACCAATTATTAACGACAATATTGAAATATAACTGACCGACGAATCCTTTTCTACTGATGTGGCGGCAAAAAGACAACACGTTTCACGATCTGACGAGAGTGTAAAGTTAGGCTTGTTGGTGATGAATTCTTGTAGGGCAAAGCTCCAGGCAGACACAGGACGAGAGAAGAGACGGGACGAGGACGAGCGCTAAACTTTGGATGTTAGGGCTCGTCCTCGTCACATGTCTTCTCTCGTCCTGTGTCTGCCTCGCGCTTTGTATACATGAATTTCAAGATCTGTATAGGGAAAGGGAACAAGCCCAGAGCAACTTCCCCCCGAAAGATTTTCGTTATGCTTACAGGCTAACTACACACACCTTAAAATTTCTGCCTTTTGCTTTCCAAATATTGAAAACATTTGGGACACACGCGTTTATGGAGCACGATATGTTTGTCTTTTCGGATATAACTAGCATTTTGTCGATTTTTTGAGGCAGGTTGAACGAAATGCAGTGTCGTAGTCAGGCCAGTATTTGGCGTTTACGAGTGTAGCATGGCTAGTCTTGCTCTTCTGACATGTAAAAAACGCTCCACGTAGACAAGTTACTTTCTGCATTTTGAGAAACAGTTGCACATTATATTCCTTTTTCTCTTTAGAAAGTTTGCCAGACAAAGAAATAAAATATTGCCGCGAACCACGAATCGGGTTTGTTTGTTTGTGATTTGCTTTTGCCGCACGCCTGCGCCGGTCTGTGTTATTGGTGTGTGTGTCCCAAGGGAGGCGCCTGTCCCGTTCTTTTTTTCTGTGCCGCATGTGTTATCTCTTCTGATAGGGAAAGCGTTCCGAACTAACGTGAGCTGCCAAGAATAATCTTCGTTGATCTACAGTGTTCTGGACACAATTTGACTATTCCACAAATCCTCATGCCGAGTGATAAATTCCCGCTGAGCAGACGCCGCGGCATTTCGAATGGCCGACACCAGTCTACGCACGTCACTTTGTTGACTTCTGTTTCGCCGCCTGTGTATTCTCTGAGCTGTTAGGGGAGCACAAGTTCGCTCCAATAACCTTATTTTTTTTCTTCCAACACAGCTGCGTCGTCTTTGGCTTCGTGACATCGAGTGGAGGTGCGGGGTACATGAACCCTAAACCCCCTTCCAGCCTACAAGCAAGCCCAAGTCGTGTAAGCCGCCGACAGCAAGGACTTCAGCCAGAGTTTTGACTGCTTCGGGATAAAGTGAAGAAAGAAGACGTCGTGAACACCACCATGATCAACGCAGGCCCCGTGATCAGCGCTTCCAATACTGCCCTCGTCCTTCAGCAACCCAGGGAGCCCCCATCATTCCATGGGTTGCCAGCGGAGGACCCCGAGCACTGGATGGAGCAGGTAGAACGGGTCAGGCTGTTTAACCGTTACGACAAAGTGGACACACTACGACAAGTGTTCTTCTATCGTGAGGACTCAGCACAGATCTGGTTCGAAAACCATGGGAGCTCCCTTAAGTCTTGGAGCGATTTCAGAACTCAAGTTTTTAACGACGTTCACCACGGTTGTGCGGAAACAGCGGGCCAAAGTACTGCTGCAGACGCGGACACAACAACCTAACGAAAGTAATGTTGTGTTCATCGAGCAGATGAAGAGGCCTTTTAGGCGTGCTCACCCTTGCAAGGCGGAAGCAAAGAAGTTACGCTTCTTGATGCGCGGTGTGAAGGAGGAACTGTTTGCTGGACTTGTACGCAATCCACCCAAAACCGTCGCCGAATTTGTGAACAAAGCCAGCAGGATTGAGAAGGCCCTCGAAATGCGTGCGAACCAGTATGATCGCAACAATGTTAGTGCGGCCAATGCGAACTATTTCGACAGCACGCGGATTCGGGCTGACAGCCTACCCGTGACTATCCGCGCAATAGTGAGAGAGGAGCTAAAGAAATTTCTCCAAACGCCGCTGCAAGCCCAAGTCGCTTCCCGTACCGACGTGATTAGGAAGAAGTGCAGCTAGCGCTGGAATTTCAACGACGCCAGAAGCACCCCGCGAGCCGCAAGCCATGGCCTACGCGGCTGCTGCCCGTCGACCTCGCCCGCCTGCCTCCTATTGTCTCGAGGGTCCATACTGTCGTCCCCTGTTGCCGGCCCGACCACCTGCGATGCAACCCCCCCCAAGGAAGACCGACGTGTGGTGAACTCCAGATAATCGTCCGCTGTGCTACCACTGTGGAGATGCCGACCACATCTACCGTCGATGCCGTTACAAGAGGTTTGGTGTGCAAGCGTTCTCCGTCGACGCACCACGCCCCCGGCCCAGCCAGCGCCCTTCTGAAATCGAAGAGTACCTGTCCAACGCCGACCGAGGTCCAGCGCGCTTCAACCGTACGCCGTCACCCTACCCGTACCGATCGCCAAGCCGTCGAAGCAATGCTGACTTCGCCAGGTAGAAGGTCCCCCAGCCCACGAGGGGGAAAATAAAAGCATGGACGTCTGGAGGTGAAGTTGCTCTACGGCGAAAAACCGGAAACCCTCCAACGCCGCAAGGACGCGCCTATGATAGTGATTCACGACATGTCCTCATCCCGACGACCCAACCTAACCCTGACGAGGCTCCCGAACACGACGAAGCTGCACGGCGCGACGCCTCCCCGACACGACCGAGGCTGCCGCTGAAAAGACGACAACAGCGACGACGCACAGTGCCCGACCGTCAACACGCACAAGCCGAGATGCGACACCCCGACGCACCCAGAACTCGTGGAAGGCGCCGTCTGACGTCAAGTTGTCCATCGACGACTTTTATGTAGTCGCCATTATAGACATGGGAGCCGACTACTCAGTCATGAGGGGACCATTTGCGGCTAAGCTGAAGAAAGTTATCACCAGATGGGTTGGTCCTCACATACGCACAGCAGGAGGCCACCTCGTGACGCCAAGTGGAACGTGCACAACCCGCGTCACCATAGACGGCACGACATAGCCTGCCGCGTTCGGGTCTTGCTCAGTGCTCCCGCGAGGTAATTCTCGGAATAGACTTTTTGACGTACAATGGCGCAATAATCGATCGGCAGACCAAGTCGATAACTTTTTCCTCCGATCACCCAATAACGCCGGAGCCGAATACCAAAAACTGTGCAGCTGTAAAAATCGCCGATGATCATGTCAGCCTGCCACGCCGTGCAAGCTTCATGATCATCGTCTACTGTGAAAGTCGTGCTCCTGACGTCGACCCTATAGTGGAGAGTGACCAAATGTTGCTCCTCGACCGCGGCGTGTCTGTCGCAAGAGGCATTGCGTGGTTTAAGTAGCGCAAACTCTACATTTTAGTCACTGATTTCACCGAGGAGTACCAGCACTTAAACAAGAGTGCTGCAATTTTGTTCTTTGAAGAAACGCAACAAGCAAGTGACGTGATCCCAGACACCGACTTTGAACACCCACCCGAAGATACCTTCAAGCTTCCGCATCCCTTCGACGTGAATCCGGCGCTACCACAAGAAGAAAAGGAACAAGTATTGGTTTTGCTGCGTCGCTATAGCGAGTGTTGTTCGTCGAACTCAAAGTTACGTCAGACACCTCTGGCGAAGCACCGGATAATAACCGAGGATGGAGCCCGACGTACCCGAGCATCACCGTACCGTGTCTCTTCACATGAGCGCGAAGCCATCCGGACTCAAGTCGACGACATGCTCAACGACAAAATTATACAGCCATCCAAAAGTCCGTCTGCTGCACCGGTCGTACTCGTGAAGAAAAAAGACGGCACACTGAGGTTCTGCGTTGATTACCCGCTTTTGGACAAGATCGCCAAAAAGGACGTGTACCCCTGCCACGAATCGATGACGCCCTCGACCACCTCTGCCACGCGAAGTACTTCTCATTGATGGATCTGAAGACAGGCTACTGGCAAATTGAAGTGGACGAAATAGATCGAGAGAAGACTGCATTTATAACCCAGGACGGCCTATACGAGTTCAAGGTGATGCCGTTTGTGCTATTCACGGTGGCAGCAACGTTTCAGAGAGTCATGGACACTGTGCTAGCTGGCGTGACGTGGCACACCTGCCTCGTATACCTCAACTACGTTGTGGTATTCTCCCGGACGTTCGGCGAACACCTTGCAAGGTTGCAGTCTGTACCCGAGGCTATCCGTACGTCGGGGTTAAAGCTGAAGCCTGAAACGTGCCGCCTCGCGTACGAGAAACTCAAGTTTTTCGCAATGTCGTCGACGCCACGGGAGTCCTGCCTGACCCGGCGAAAGCTTCAGCCATAGCAAACTTCCCAAGACCGAAAGATAAGAAAGGCGTGCGCATATTTCTCGGACTGTGCGCATATTACCGGCGCTTCGTGGCAAACTTTGCATGCATTGCAGAGCCACTCACGCGCCTCACAAAAGATAGCACCCCTTTCGCCTGAAAAAACGCCCTGTAAAAGGCATTCTTCGAGCTGCAACAACGCCTTTAAAACTAGCCCGTGCTCGCTCATTTCGACGAAAACACCGAAACAGAAATGCACGCGGAAGCCAGGGATACGGGTTTGGGTGCCGTCCTCGTCCAAAAGCAAAGCGGGTGCGAAAAGACAATCGCCTGTGCAAGCCGTTGTGTGTCGAAGGAGTAGAAAAACTACTCAACCTCTGAAGAAGAGCGCCTGGCTTTCATATGGGCGATTTCAAAATTCCGCCCATTCGTGTTTGGTAGGCCGTAAGAGGTTGTGACAGACCACCATGCGCTGTGTTGGCTCGCCAGTTTGAAAGACCCCTCTGGCCGTGTTGGGCGGGGGAGCATCCGCCAGCACCAGTTAGACGTTACAATAGTCTCCAAATTCAGCAGGAAACACTCCGACGCCGACTGCCTGTCCCGCGCCCCAGTTGACCCACCACCACAACACCCCGATAAAGACAGCGCGTTCCTCGGAGTCGTGACAGAGAGTGACCTAGCCACCCAGCAGCGCGCCGGCCACGACTAGCACGTCATGATTGACTACCTCGGAGGACGTAACGTCGCTGTGCCTCAGGAGTTCAAGCGGAACTTACCAGCATTCAGCCTATAAAACTCCTCGTGAAGAAGACTTTCAGCCCCTGAACGACAACGAATTATCTACTTGTCATCCCGCAGGCCTTCGTGACAAAATTTTGGAAGCGTCCCACTACGACCCGTCTTCCGAAAATCTCGGAACAGCACGCACTATTGCCAAAATTACGACGAAGTACTTCTAGCCCCGCCTTACATCCGACGTCACCCACTACGTTCGGAGTTGCCGTGACTGCGAGCGACAGAAAACGCCGCCCACAAGAACCGCCGAACTACTGCAACTGATCGCCGTACCATCGAGGCCATGTCAGCAGATTGGAATGAACCTTCTAGTCGCGTTCCCTACGTCAAGATCCCAGAACAAATCGATTGTCGTAGCAACAGACTACACGACGCGTACACAGAGACCGCCGCTGTTCCGAGGGGGACTGCACAAGCCGTCGCCAAGTTTTTTATCATCCAAATTGTGTTGCGACATAGAGCCCCTGAAGTCCTAATCACGGACCGCGGAACGGCCTTCACTGCGGAGGCCATGCACGCAATTTTAAGCTACAGCAAAACGGATCGCCAAAGAGTAATGGCGTACTACCCCCAAAGTAACGGACTAACGGAACGCCTGAACAAGACAATCGCGGATATGCTGTCTACGTACGTCGACCTTGAACATGACTTGCGACGAAGTGCTACCGTATGTCACGTTTGTGTACAACGCGGCTATCCAAGAAACTACGCAGATGACACCGTTCGAGCTTGTTTACGGAAGACGGCCGGCTACGATGCTTGACGCCATGCTTCCCCACGTGGAAGACGACGACCTCAACGCCGACGTCCAAGGATACCTTCAGCGTGCAGAGGAGGCCCGCCAGCTCGCTCGAGTTCCCACAACGGACCAGCAGCTGGTAGATTCGAGACGCTACAATTTCCTACGCCGAGACACAGAGTACCGCCAAGGGGATCGTGTGCGGGTTTGGACTCCCATCTGATGACGTTGACTCATGTGAGAAGCTTCCGCGACGGTACTGCGGACCCTGTCGGATTCTACAACGTGTTGGCCAACTTGCCTACGAGGTGATCCCTGATGGTGATTCCGGAACATCATGACGACGCACGCGGCCCGAAGTCGTCTACGTGGTTCGCTTAAAACTATTCTATGCACGATGACGGACTTTTATTTTTTATTTGTTCGGACTTTCGCTTATGTTAGCATTGGGTCGATGCACACTTAGAGGGGGGGTAATGCCGCAAATCATGCATTGGGTTTGTTTATTTGTGTTTTGCTTTTGCCTACCGGCTGCGTCGGTCTGTGTTATCGGTGTTGTGTTTGTCAAGGGAGGCTCCTGTTCCGTTCTGTCTTTCTGTATTGCATGTGTTATCTCTTTTGATAGGGAGTGCGTTGCGAACTAACGTTCGTTGATCTACAGTGTTCTGGATACAATTCGACTATTCCAGAAACTCTCACGCCGAGTGATAAATTTCCGCGGAGCACATGCCGCGCCATTCGAATTGCCGACACCAGTCTACGCACGTCACTTTGTTGATTACTGTTTCGCCGCCTGTGCATTCTTTGAGTTGTTAGGGGAGAACAAGTTCGCTCCAATAAACTTGTTTTTCTTCAACACAGTTGCGTTGTCTTTGGCTTCGTGACAATATGACAGAAATAGGCTTTTTTCTTTTCACTTTTTTACCACAGGAATTATTATAAACACCGGGTCTTTTTTCCACTCTACCTTTTGGAAATTATAAATATTTTTACTTGTCTCGTGAGCGTCCGTGAGCTGCTCCACTAACCTTTTCAACTGCGCTTTTATATTTTACCCACTGCAAGTAGTCAATCCATAGCAGCTGTACTATATACAAAGTGTATATACGCAGCCTAATAACAAAAAAATGAATAAGTCGGTGACAGTTGAACACCTGTGTTACGTGGCTATGTATACAAAAAATGTTGATCAGTTTAAAACAACAAAACCAAGGCATCAGATCTTTTTTAGCGCAGAAGGATATTTAGAAACAAACCTTAAAATGCTGCCAGGCAGTTAGAGTTTGCGATGCGTTGCGTCATGAGCAGGAGGGACGTATTATGTGCCAGCTCACGGAATTAGTTCTTAATTTGTCAACTGCATGTTAACAGTTAAGTGAGACGATTAAACAGATCTGGAGGCATCACTACAGTCGCCCGGTTAAGTATCTTGGCGGGGAGATGAGACGCCCTCCGCAAGCAGCACAAAGCAGAATCTGGGACGTCATTTGAATAAATCGCCAGAGAGTGTCTGCGGAGTCGCAACAGCTTCGCCTGTTTTCTCATATATATACATTTCTTCAACATTTCTTGGAAGACGCAGTATGGTTTTATATGTTGCCTTAAGATACTGTAACAAAAAAAGTTTTTAAACCATATTTTACTGGGGACAAGAACTCATTTGAGTGAACCAAACTTTATAATTTAGCGCTACGTGTGCGTACCCGAAGACAATCACGCAGCTATTACTGCAGTGTCCCCAAACACCAAAATATTCAATCCTGAACAGGTTTGAATATTTGAGTTTGTGAGGGCAGTTCACCGATCTACGAAAATTGTTGGCCCTTGGACTCTGTGAGGAGGGAAGGAAAACCCCCTCTGCAGGTTCTTGAGTAGTGTGTATTCAGTGGCGACTGGGGGTAGACACAGTCTCCAGTTAATCAGACGAGGGTTCTTTGAGAGGTTACAAAGAAAACATGTGTTAGAGAACAAAGCACGACGCAGACAACAATACTTAAGCGATAGACTACCAGAAAGCGAACAAAACCTAAAACATCTAACTAAAGCACAGAAAAGCCTAAGCGCCAGAAAAGTGCTTCAAAAAAGTTCATAACGAGTTCACCATGACGCGGCGTAGGACTCGGGGCGTCGGGATGTCGCGTTGCGTTGCGCTGAGGGCCGCGTCGGGAAGTCTCGTGGGTTCGGCCGTTAACGATGCAGCTCCGTCGCAGCTCTTCCAGGAACGGTACTTGCGGGAGTGTTTGTGGCCGGAACCTGGTCACCACCAGACTTTACGTCACCGAAGGCCGCGGGCAGTCGGCACCCGGTAGCCGCCGATAGACGATGATCTCCAAGCCGTGGTCGTTCAGGACCGGCGCACGATGCAGCGCGCGTGCCTGCCACGGGCCAGGACACTGGGGAATAGGACGCTGATCAGGGGAGGCCTTGGTGTCAGGTAGATCCCTCCGAGCTTGGGTCCCCGAGACCCGATGAGATCTCAATCTGCGCCTTGACGCCGCTCTCCTGGAACCGTCCTCTCGGAACTCCTCCACTGGAATGGCCGTCCTTCCTCGTTCCCCTCTGGCCTCGTCACCGCTCCGTTGTGGCCGGCTCTCATAGGCCACTGGCGTTCACCGTCATCGGCTCGTGTAGCCTGCCACTTCTTCTTTTTCGGCCCTGCCAAAACGAGGACAATCCCTTCACGGGCATGTGTCCGCGATGTCGTCGTCGTCGTCGTCCCCGCCGACTGAGCGCTTCACCTTACAACAGCCTGTCTGGGCACGTTCCCCAAATTGGCACCCAATATGAACCAGCCCTTGAATAGTAACTTTGTGGCCGTCGAAGTCTGGCAATGGAACTGTATTGGCTGGAGTAGAAAATGAAGCAACTTGCAGTTACATATCCAGTTGGTTGAAACCCCCCAGACATTATAGCCCCCCAGGAGCCAGGCAAAGCAGTTAAACTTATCGGTTACAAAACATTCCAAAACGAAGCGAATCCGAAAACAGCCGTCCTAATCCAAAGCAACCTCCCCGTGCATAGAACACAATTCGATAGTGTAGAAATCCCCAGCGATCTGATCACGGTACTTCCCATAAAAAAGGGGAGGTTATAAACTTTTCTTACTGAATGTAGTATAGTAACCCACGGGCGCAAAATCAAAGATTCAATCTTCTGTTTTCCCTGGCCAGGAGAAAGACGGTCCCGGTGCCCTTATTGTTCTGGGTGACTTTAATGTACCACACACGGAGTGGGGTTATTCCAAACGCACAAAAAAGGGAAGACACCTTTAGGACCAGGCGCAGATCAACAATTTTACATTAGAATCAGACCCCGATGCTCCAACCCGAATCGGCGAAAGTGCTCCAAAAGATTCCACTTAAGATATAACCTTTACACTCCATGTGAAAAACTCCATATTGAGCGTCACTGATAGCGCCCTTGGAAATGATCATTTCATCATCCAAACTGATCTTACCCTTGCCCGCATCATTCCAACTCACCCCCGACAGCAGCACCTCACAAACTGCGACGAGTTCAGGAGTTGTCGACAAGGTCACCAAGAAACATTGGTGCCATATGACCCATTAGATCTCCAAAAGCGGGTAAAGCAACTGATTACGGACACGCGAGCCGTAACCAAAGGTGTCGACCCAGACATACCTTCGGAGACCATAGATCCGCATCTGCAACACATGTGGCACGCGTACAAGAGCATTCAAAAACGTCGCAGACGATATAAACATAACCGCAGGTTACGCGATTAGCTCGCAGAATTGCAAGCGAACATTCAAAAATACACACTGCGACTCTCTCAGGATCAATGGGGCGAAATCTGCGGCCAGATACGTGGCAATCTGGCGATAAAACTGACATGGCACCTTCTCAAACACCTCCTGAACCCGAACCAGTCGAAAACGGATCAGGCCCATCGTCTCACTGGCATCATCCAGAGATTCCCAGGCACGGATGCATACGTAGTTAATAAGATCAAGGACATGTATTTGCCAAAAGGCACTAGTACCTCTACCCCCGTACACCGGCCAACCAAATCAGTATATGCAGAGAAAAATCACTGAAGCAGAAGTACGACGAGCCTTACTCAAGCTGCGATTGTGCTCGGCCCTGGGCCCTGATCAGGTAATTAACAAAATGCTGAAGAATCTCGATGATCACTCCACCACAACCGTTACAGGTTACTTCAATCATTATTGGCAACAGGGCACGCTGCCACAGTCCTGGAAACATGATAAAATCACATTTATTCCCAAACCGGGAAAACCCCTTGCTTTGGAATACCTACGTCCCGTTTCCCTCATCTCGTGCCTGGGAAAGCTATTTGAGCATATCATTCATGCAGGCTTGGTTTACCCAATTCAAAATTTCTACCGCTCCCCCACTCCATGATCGGTTTCCGTTTGGGTCTGTCCGCGCAGGACATCCTTCTCCAAATCTCCCACGAAATAATAGTCCCCAAAAACAATTTGAACACGGCGGCTATTCTTGCCTTAGATTTAACGAAGGCCTTCGCTAAAGTGTACCACGACGCCATGATTGCTGGACTGGAATTCACAAATCTGGGGCTTTGTACGTACAACTACGTGTGTAATTTCTTGTCTAACCGAAGTGCCGTCCTCCAGATCGGTGGCATTACCTCCGACATGGTCGATCTCCCCTCCAAAGGCACACCTCAAGCAGCGGTACTATTCCCTTGAGGCTTAATTTGGCCATACTTAATATCTCCCGCCACCTTGAGAAAATCCGTAGTATCTCTACGCCGACGTAGCCTCTACGCCGGTGACATCACACTGTGGGACAATGGCGGAAGCGACTCCCAATAGAGGGGACCCCACAGGAGGGCGTTCAGTGAACAGGAAACGAAGACCCCAACACGAGACTCACTTGCTTCCCTAGTAAGTCGGAACTACTCTGCTACCGCCAAAGTGGAGATCAAACGTACCACCCAACATTAGAGTTCATAAAGAAGGCAACCCGATTCCACAGGTCTCTACCCTTAAAACAATGGGGATACTTATTCAAAATAACCGGTCTAACACACAATTCCTCAGAAAATAAGAACAACAAGTTAATAAATATATAGGACTCATCAGACGAATCTCCAACCGCCGGAGGGGTCTCAAGAAAGAGAAGAGGATCTGGCTGATCCAAGCTTTTATTATCAGAATGATGACGTACTGGCTGATAACCTGAACCCGGCTGACACTGAATTAGATAAGGTTAATCGGCTCATCCGAAGGGCATACAAATCTGCCCTCCACCTCCCCCTTAACACACCCACTGCCAGATTCGAAGGCCTTGGTCTGCACAATACTGCAAGATGAGCTTATCGAAGCACACCTTTCAAATCAGGTCGTCGGTTTGTCTAAAACACCCACTGGAACCCATATTCTCCAGCGGCTAGGTATAGGTCGTACTGACTGCCCTGAGGCTAAAATTCCCATTTCTTCTGAAACCAAGCCAAACCTTATCAATAAACCAATACCCCGCAACATGCATCTCATATACTACGCGAGCCGCAGGGAACAGAGATAACGTGCTCTCCAAAAACAACTCCCCGCTCGAGCCTACGTGGTCTATGTGGATGCTGCAGAATACAGGCGCCGTGCCACATTCGCCCTTGCAGTTGTTAACGACCTTGATAATCCCCCTCTAGATTGACCAAACCTTCAATACTTCCCATCCCGCCACGGCAGAAGAGGAGGCAATAGCTTTAGCCCTCTCCCAAAGAGAGACCCCCGCGATAATAATTTCGGATTCTAAAGCGACCATTCAAAATTTTGCCACCGGCCATGTTTCGCCACAGGCCTCCAAAATTATCCGACGCCACCGACCCGACTCCCCGGTAATAATTGCCTGGACTCCGGCGCACGCTGGCGTCGCTGGTAATGAGGCTGCCCACAATACGCCTCGAGGGCTCACAATCCGAGCCGCGGCCCGCCTCAAACCCTATCACGGGGCCAGATCTGCCAGAGATAGACTCTTTACGTACAAAGAAATAACCGCTCATTACCGCCTCGACCGCATAGGTACCCCCCGGCTCACGCCAACCTTAATAATTCGGAAGAACACACGTGGCGTCTCCTTCAGACGAACACCTTCCCTAATCTCGCTATACTTCACCGATTCCACCAGTCATTGTACCCTTCCCCAGAATGCCTTGCATGTGGCGCTCTCGCTACCCTTCCCCACATCTTCTGGGGTTCCCCAAAGATCCCTTTCCCCTAATTTCCTGTGATGAGCAGTGGGAGGAGGAGCTAGGGAGCTCAGATCTAGAGGTACAAAGCTCCTTGGTCACCAGAGCTGCAGGCAGCGGCCACAACCGCCCCCTGAGCCACATAAAGCTCAATAAAAATGTTTTCTCTCTCTCTCTCTCTCTCTCTCTCTCCCCTTATGTGCCACTGTGAATATAAAGATGTGTGTAGTGTGCTTCTCGCACGTGCTGTTTCCTTTGATCATCTAGCCTTTTTGAAAACCATAGGGTGTGCTAGCGCGGTTCTGTACTCCATAGCTTGGTGACGTCAATCTCACTTCCAATTTTTTATTTGCTCGTCGAGTTGTTCTAATTTGTTTAAAATCACCTCCTTCTCTCCTAGAAGCGTTTTTATATCTGTAAAACATAGCCGCGGCCAATGTGGCCGCATAAAAGCACTGCCAAATACCATCCCCGATTTGGCTCAGCCTGATGAAGTAATAGTGTGCGTAAGTCTCCCTGCGGAGGCGGCCAATAAGCTATGCTTCTGCATTATTGCTGGTACCTCTCAAAGGTTTTCCGTATAAACATTGTTTCCACTCTTTTCGCCTTTTAGTATGCTCCGCCAAAAAATGCATTAAAGGGAACTGTCGATAATATAACGAGCTGCGGTTTCTTTCCAAATAACGACACCTAAATATTAGTTCTCTTTGTGCATGGACAAAGATGCACAATTAAGGAATAAAGGAGTGACGGCCAAAAAAAACCGGCTCCAAGAGCTAATTTTGGAATAGGATGACAAAGACAAAAAACTATATTTTAGAACGCTGACAAAACCTTGCAGGGGCGGAGAAAGTATCCCTATATACTTTCTATCCACGTCTAGTGGCTGTTTTTTATGAACTCCACCAACCCAACTGCTCATAAACAGGTAGCAACGGTAAACTCGTTCGGACAATACATGTATACCGGACAATGTCCGTGTGAGATGTGAATACAAAATTCATGTGGTAGGCTTACCTTTTGCCACGTGACATCTATGAAACACTTTTGGAGGAATTACAAAACAGCTCGCGCTACAAACGCCCAGTTCGCAAAGCCGGTTGCCGCCGCTTCTAGCACGTGCATACGCGTTCCTCTTTAAGAGAAATGTGAAAGCCTGCGGACAAAACGACACGGGCCGCCAGTCATGCATGAGGAAGACGACGGCATACTAGATGTATATGACGATAACTACTACTACCACAATGAAATGCGGTGGCGGAACATCTACAAAACAATTTCAAACCCAATGCAATGTGTGGTGTTGTGTCCTTCAGTGCTTACAAAGAAAGGAATCCTCCAGCTTCGCAGTGGTTCAAGACTTGCGCGACTTAGCGCAAGTCTCGCCAATGTTTTTATACCTCCTTTTACAAAGTTGTTGTATCACATGTGGTGTGGTGCGATGTAGGCCTCGCCGTCTATACTTGGGGTCGTGAACCCTGCGCCATACGTTATCACTGTCCTTCGGTGATGCGTCACGTGCCATTTGAAACACAAATCAATCCGTGAACCGGTCTGTCATTAGGCAAAGCCGGTAAAGTGGTGCGGCGAATTGAAAAGTATAAGGGTGCCCGCGAAAAAGTCATACCACCGCCACAGAAAGAGGTCTGCCGCAACCCTGGCCCTAGTATATACCGGGGTCAGCTTAGGTTATCACAGACTGCGATCTATGCCTGTCCCCAGTTATATTGGCGAAAGCGATTGTACACGTCCGTCACGAACTTTTTTTTATTGCGCCGAAGATACCCCCCGACTCAGGTGTTGCGGCTTGGATAAAAAAAATCCCGGGCCATATCCACTAACGCTACGTGAGGAGGAGCGAAGCATGCAGTCTGTAGGTGTATTATTGGCACCTTAGAGTTTTTGCCAACGGAGATGAAACAGTTGGGGTAGAGGTATACAGCATTGCTGCACAAGTATCGTGTCCTTGAAGCACAAAGCGTTCTAGCGCGAGGCGTAAACGTGTGTCCCGGTGTTTTGTTAGTACGTGTTACGAAGCGTTTCAACGTGAGGGAAAACGACTGTCCCAGCGTTTTTTAGTGTGCTTTACGCTCTATAGCGCAAGAAGAAATAGGTATACCGGTGTTTTATTTCCGTGACTACTTGAGACGACGATTACGACGACGACGACAGGAGACTCCGACAGCCCGAGCCACCAAGGGGCTTCGCCGCTAAAAGCATTCAAGACTGTTCTCGAGTTATGGCAGGTGTTTCTCACCCCACGAGGAAACAAGCAGCCTAGTTCACAGCTGATCTGTTTAAGAGCCGGGAAGAAGCCAGATACAAGACATTCTGTGCTAAAAATGGCTAAGGATTACTATACTGCCTAATGCGAAATTCCTGTGCAGCGCGAACTGCAGACTTCTCGGCCACTGCACATAGCTGCTGCATCTCAGGAGGTGATCGCAAACTGCGTCTCGGGAAGGGTTCACAAACTGCGTCACAGGAAGTAAACGCGTCATCGTCAAGCGCATGATGGCCCGCGCTGCTATGGCGTTATCTCGCAGTGTGTCGCAACCGCCCAGCATTTCTCACTGCCTCCCCCTCACAGTTTCGCCATGCATTGCCGCAGGCGAGCACCTCGAACCGCCTCGGAATACCGCCTTCCCCCGCACACTCTGGCCACACTATCCTGGCCCGTTTTCTTTCTGCCTTCGTTTCCCCCTTCTTTCGCTCGTTACTGAGGCCAACGCCGTCGTCAGACTACAGTGGCCGGCGCCAAAGTGCTGCGAGATAAAATGCTGCTCTATTAAGTTTTAGAACGAAGCTCGCCCCGAGCACAGCGTGCCATGGGCTCGCTCTACTGGCGCGTGACTCAGGCAGATGGTTGGTTTGTATCTCGATAGCCGGACACCTGGTTTCTCTTTCCTTTCACCGCAAATGTAACCACTGAGAAAGAAACTACCATTCAGTACTGTTACATTGGCGAAGGCGTCCCGAACCAGGGCTCTGTCGTCTCCGTCATGTTGTGGTAGCGTGGGGAATGAACTCCGAGCATAAGCAGTTCCTTGGTGTTGGCAACGCCTAACGGTTTTACTGCATGACAATTGATGAGCAGCGACGGTACAGGAACGTATCCATTCCGGGTGAGCTTCCAGTATGACTCGAACAGAGGAACAGCAAGATCTGATGCTGCCAGCCGATGAAACACGCTCCAAGGGTGCGCGTATTTAAAACCCGAAGCGCCAACGGTCACTCAGCTTTCATAGTGCTCTGCACGCCACCCGAACACAATACAGACGCGCAAGAACACTCTTTCGTGGGTTCGCGAGAACCGGCACACGTTGAGCCTGAGGCCGCAGAAATGGGGGAGAGGTGATCTCGGCGAGCGTAGTCTGCCTAAAGGTTCAAGTCTCTACACACTCCCAATTGTCCCTCATTTTAGAACAGCATAAGCCGGGAGTCATCGCAGCAAGCGCCCGCGCGGCGGAAACGCTCCGGCGTGTCATAGCTGGATTGTGGAGGGCGGCTTTACCGTCAAGCAAACGAAGTTGCCACGCACTACACCACACTTGCAGCACGCACGCACAGCGTAGCGGCGTGCTGAATACATTACCTAGAACACTCCTAACATTTGGTACAAATATGTGCCTCATGCATTCAGGCTTCTAACAAATCAGCGCTCTGACAAGCCGATTACCAGAAAAGAATTTATTGGCAGAAATTCACACGTTTTGTCCATTCAGTTTCTTCTATGAAGCATGTTCTCCTATCACAGTTCCCGCTCACGAGGGTTCTATTATCATGAAGCATGAACCACCAGCAGTACGCAGAGGAACGGACAGAAAAGTCATCTCAGCCCAGAAGTTGTGGGACCGTTATTGAAAGGCGCCGCAGCCATGCGCAGGCATCGGCAAATGCTGCGAGCGCTGGTTAAGCTTTTTTGGTAATGACAATGTCTTGTTGGGCCGCGACCAGGAACAGGCTTGATCCTATGCTGTCGATGTTAACTTTTGAGGGCTCATTGTTGGGGGCGGCCCATGTGACTCTCTGCATAAGCCGCACGAGTATGTAGAACATGTCCACGTGTGCCAGCTTCTCGCCAGGACAGGTCCTGGGGCCCAAGCCGAAGCTTAGCAGGGGCCCAACGTCCTTGCGCAGAGCCCCGGTCGAGGGGTCCAGGAACCTCTCTGGGCGAAATATCTCAGGCTCGTCCCACAGCTTTGGATCATGGTTGACCCCGTAGATGTTGTAAATGATGCCCGTGTCCTTGGGTATGGTCAGCCCGCCTGCTCGCAAAAAGGTAGACAAAAAAAACGAGCACACACAAAGATATTTATAAAGTTATAAAGCTGTTGTCCGAAGTGGCACAACTGTTGCTTGAAAGTGAAACTTTTGAATGTGAAGCAGCCTTGAGATGATTCTCCTCAAGCCTCGTGTTCCCGTTTATCGTTATATCAAAGTATGCGATGCATGACAGGCTACGACAAACGTAGGAAATGTAAATATGCGCATGCGTCGTGACGAAAACTTCCTCAGCGACTAGCCTTCACGCTACGTGGACATACTGGCGAAGGCAATATGCTGCTGATAGGAGAATCGGGATCGTACCCTCATCCTTTTGCTCGCATGCATGGCACCTTAGTCGCCGAGTCACTACGGCTGGTTCTGACTTTCTTGCCTCACATTTTCTGACAGAACGTTTGCCTTAAAACAAGTGACTCAAAATCCCATCCTAAATTTGATCTAATTAGAGTAATAAATGCTGTAATCATTGGGTTTTCCGGCAGCCGTCCCCGCGTAACGTGCCCTGGGTGTACCCATTTGACGAACGCATATTCATGACCTGGGTCTCTATTTTATGCTGTTTCTTCCTCTTCGTATGGACGGGTCAACTCTGCTCTATCTGATCTCTGTTTAAATATTGTTCAACATTTAGAAAGCAGCACTCAGGAAGTGTTTCGTGGGAAAGAATGACCGGTTACTGATCAACGTAGGTGTACGTTTCTGCTCACCGACTGTGGTGTTGGTCGAAGTGTTGTGTGGCAGGCCGAACGGAGCGACTGGGTGAAATCTCAACGTTTCCAGCAGACACGCCACGGTGAACGGAAGGTTGGCTCTGTCTCCGTAGACGGGTGGACGGCGCCCTGGGAAGCAGACGCCGATAGCATTTAATTAACATTGCACTCATACACCGCCACAGCTGGGGAATCACACTGTGTGGAATAGCTGTCAGGCAGGGCCACGCGTGCGAACTGAAAATGCGCGCTACACGTTCCCTGCATGGGCCGTGCCTATACGATCTTGATAACGTCCTAACTATACGTCCGAGCTCTACGTTTTAGTACACTAAAAAGAGCCAAATCAGAAATGAAGGAAATACCCCTATCAATGATGGCCCCCCACTTACCGATGCAGAGGGTCGACGTCAGTTTACGTCCAACCCTGAGTTGCTTAAAGTTCCTCGTGCCCTATCCAGAAGTTTGGCTCAGCTCGCGGAGGGGGGGAGGGGGCTATACCATTACTGTGTGACTGCGTTAAAACGGAGCTACAACCTCAGTCCGTTGATGTTTCATTCGCGAAAATGTTTGCGCATCGTTCACCTGTGCATACTAAAATATATATTTCTGTCATACGTCAGCACTTCGAAACAACTCAATTACTGGAAGACCAAGCATTGCGCATGCGCTGTACGCTTTTGGCAACATCGGTGGAACCCTCGGGTACAGTACTGGCAGACACGAGCTCCCATGTTAGCCTTAAATGCAATGCCAACAGTACATATCGTAAGTGGAAAAGTTCGTCTGCCTGCCCTCAACTTTGTCTTAGTGATAACGTCATTGC
Organism: Haemaphysalis longicornis; assembly: GCA_013339765.2. Classification (NCBI taxonomy): domain Eukaryota; kingdom Metazoa; phylum Arthropoda; class Arachnida; order Ixodida; family Ixodidae; genus Haemaphysalis; species Haemaphysalis longicornis. The sequence continues at coordinate 51,549,874 of CM023455.1, forward strand.
TGCAGAATATTGCCTTACCAATTTTCTCGTCAATCTCCTTTTTAATACGGTCTTGATAGGCCGGCTCCTGCGCCAATCTTAGCGTTAGAAACTGCAATGTCCTTGTTGAAGTATCCGATGCCGCTGAAACATGCGAATCGAGAAAATAGTAATAAAAACACAAGATATCACCAGTCTTATTGATTGGTAATGTGTAACTTTCTCTGTAGAAATACGAACTACTTCGTATTAGTTTTTAAATACCTTGTTAACTGCCAAGGGCACTTATTCAGAAAGCGTAGTTGCGCTTCAACATGCATAGGGCTCTAAAACTGAAATGGTTTTACCCGAAACGTGCTCACCACCAAAGATATCGATGATAACTTGAATCATGTTCGCCTTGGTAAGGTACTGCGCATCGCTTTTTTCTTCAAGCACTGCTTCTTCCCGGGAGGCGAGCATGGCATGCGTGAAGTTATCTGCCTTTCCTGGGGAGCAGAGAAGAAAAAACAAACCGGTGTTTTCAGCAGTGTACGATATACAATGCGTTGAGAGAATTTTGTTTTTTGTGTACGATAGAACTCGTGTGACCTAGCTCTGTAACGTACACTAAGAAGAAACGCGCTCAACGTTAATTGCCCCGCAAATTTATCTTCAAGGTTACCTGGAGTGTAGGCGGCTTCAGCCCTGCTGTAGAGTTCGTCCGTTAGTGCAACAAATTCCTTTGTGATGGCTTCAGCCTTTTTTTCCCTGCTTCTGTAAAGGATTCCCATCCAGGGCACGATGTCGCTCGGCAAGCCGTCGGGAACGGTTTGAAAGAATTCTTCGCTGAGTCGCTGGAGGCGAAGGATCTCGTCACAACCCTTGTCAAATCTGCGCAACACGTTTAATGTGCCCAACGCATTAGCAATGCTGAAAGCGTTAATTAGAAGAAAGAAAAGAAGAGGATAATCGATGCCGATTATACTGCTCGTGGTTTCATGCTTGACTGTAAGATACAGCTTACTGTCACTTGTTTCTGTTTTTTGCCAGAGCGTTACATTGCCCACGTATATGCAATCCCGCGTAGCCTCCAATTTCAATGTAAAAATTGAAGTTAAGGCAAGAAGGTGACGATTGTTGCTACCACTGGTACAAAGTGCGTTTACATACGAAATGTATCTAAACTACGTAAAAAAATGCATGCCGGGCAGCAGTACTACGCACAGTTTCCCAATAATCTTGGTATTTCGCCAGATGCCCCAGCAAGGCGTAACAACTCTAGAAGGATGACTAATAAGTGTATCCACAAATAGGTTAGACTTTTAATTCGAGATAGTGTGACTGTTGCTGAGAATATTTTATTGAGGACCGAGGGAGAATGCTGCCGAAGGGCTTCAGAAACAAACATGTTATTTATCCCAATTCTACTGCATTGCACTTGCTCCTATTTCCAATTAAAAAGACTATTGCGGTTTTCTTTTTGTCGTAGAAAAGCCTGTTCTAAGACGTCCTTGTGGTTAGTGTTCAGCTTCAGCCTCCCCAGAACGTTGATACGCTGTTGATACACATGAGGATCAAAATAACTCAAGTGGAGCTCCTCTTGGTTCCCCTTCCTTCTAACTTTTAGGCCAAGCGAAAGACTGACACACGTCAACGCTTATTCCTTCGGTTCCAGGTTGTGCGCCGATACCTGCACTATATCAAACCACACAGAAATCGTGAAAGGAAGAGAGAAAGCAAACACGCGGACTCACTTTGCGCCGTAGACAGATGTGCCTATGAGGTTGAAGAGGATGAAATAAAACGGCTCCTTTGAGTCGACAAGTTGGGGTCCTTCTTTTAACGAATCTACGTATGCATCCACAACAGAAGTGCAAAGTGTTTCCAACTGTTCACTCACAGCATACTTCCTGCATAAAAGTAAAGTAGAGTGAAATGTAATGAAAATGGGTCCAAATGCCTCACGTTCGCCCTCTTGTTAAAATAAAAACCCAGCCGAACAAGACGATTATATTAAGCTTCAGATACGTTAGAATGCAATTCAGCGCACATCAAGAAAATGGAAACTAGAGACTCAAAAGGACGGACAGCCGACTAGAATGCGCATACAGTGCTAGAAGAATGTTTGATGCGGTAAAAAATATTTGGCGCCATGTTTCCCACGTGATGAGGTTGAAAATTGGCTCACCTCACAGCCAGAAGAGCCACTTTTCGTAACGCTTTCCATCGTGGATTGTAATCTTCGAACATGATGTCGTGATCGTTCTGAACTTGCAAAGCACCTGCAAGAAACGGTACAATTAGCTGAGGCAAAACTATGGTCAGCCACGTAAATCAGTTGATAAGACACCTAGGTCACAGTAACCTCGAAATGGATTCACGGAATTGCAATGAAGGTGATTTCTTGGCCAGCTATGACAATGCCGCCAGCGTTTGTGATTGCCGTATCCATAGGTTTCATATTTTTTTAGATTGTTTGTACGTACATGTGTCACATGTACTCCCACTCACAAAAACGCACACACGTTCGCTATTCTCCTCCTCAAGCGTGCATCCCGAAAGTACATGCACGAACGTACATCAACACGCAAACACACGCACGCACAACACAGCACACCGCACATAACACGCATACAAGGCGCGCTCACGCACAAACACACATGAGCAAGCACGTACAGCCTTTGTCAAACTTCTTTAGACCAAGCCAAAGATTTTTGCCTACAAAGAGATCAAAGCCCAAGCCTAACGTTTAACTGTATCCAAAACATTTTATGACAATACGAAAAAAGGGTGTATTCTCTTTCTTTCTGGCGTAAAATGTTTAGGCCCCACTTGAAATATAACCTTCTACTTTGATTTTTTTTGCGACCTATGCACTTTTGGAATGGTCTAGAAAATTTTCGCTAAGACTCAACATTCATGGACAAATGAAATATAAACACAAAAATATCAACCAGAACAGACATAATTGAAAGGTACTGTTTGTGGAAGTCAAATAATGGCGCGCTATTGGTACATTTGGAAAGCCAGATTTCCCAACTTTTTTACTGTAATTAAGGCCACGCGTCAACTTGACATGCATGGAAGAAATCGCGATATTTATGTGTCCCGGTTCATATTTCCGTGTTCGCATTTCATTCGTCAATGACTGCACACCCACGTAGGAGCACAACGGCAAGAGGAACTCGCCCATTTTGGTCGGAAAGCGGCCGGAGAACTCGTGCCGCCTGTCGAGGAAGGCTTCTCGTATGACGGCGTAGCTGTTGAGCACCACCATCGGTTTTTCTCCCATCCAGAGGGTGAAGACATCTCCGTAGGATGAGGACCACTCGGTCGCCTTGACCCAAAGGTTCTTCACTTTTCTAAGCGCTGGAGGGAGAGAAATCGCTCGGCTCGCACCTAGCGCATTCATGCAAGAAACCCAATATTTATAACATGCGCCCAAGTTTCTAAAACCTGCGACACATTGCATGAAAAGAAAAACAAAGATGCCCCTTCCTTCACAAAACTTACCTTCACAAGAAACTAGGAAACCACTGGTCACATCAGCTACCAGCGCCTTAATTCTCTAAAGCGACGCACGTCGTTTTAATTCGGTGAGGTGTTGGCACGCAAATGCATGTTTTCTTGGGTTAGGGACGTCGCTTGGGGAGGATGACTCACTCTAGAAAATATATGGCGCGCTCCCCTGGTGCGCGCTCTGTTCCTCGTCCAAAACGACGCGCTTTCGTGACCTTCGCTTAGCGCGTCGTTTTGGAGCACAGGCCCAGAGTGCACCAGAAGGGCGCGCTGTTTTTTTTTTACCTTTCCCGCCTCCCCAAGCGACGCCCCAACCTATGAATGCATGCATTTGCATGACAACACCTCACCGCTTCAAAACGACGCCTGTCGCTTTTGAGAATTGGGCCCCCAGCTGGGACGTCTTGAGGAATACGAGAAACTCGTGTTTCAGGCAAAACTTTAAAAAAAAGAAAAAGAGGGCGAAAATGGAGCTACTGCAATGTTTTATTTCTTCAATACTGCACCAGGATGAATGCGCCACAAGAGACATTTTAGCTGTAAGAGCCGATTTCTCAATCCTCCATACATCGTACCCGTTCCAAAGTTTGACATACTTCCACTGCTGTAAATTGCTACTTAGCATCGTTTTAGTGACCATCCACGCGTCGTTTATTACAACGCGTTTGAAGCCGCGCAGATTCGTAGGCGTGCTCTTTTTTGCAAATTGGTAAATAAAATGCTTCCTTTCGTATTTTCGTGTCTAAACCGAAAGAAATGAAGGGAGGCCGTGGTTAATGACAACGATTGGATTGTTGCAATGTCACCTTGTTTGGAAGGCACCAAGTAACAAGTGGTCATTTCTGTGCCACATTAAACAAGGCGTCTTAACAGGTTTGTCTTTCTATTAGCTGAGATGAAACTTTGCAGCGCCGTCAGTGCTTTGTTTGCATTCATCCAAGCGCACTGCGCAGCCTGCCTGGAAGTAGAACCGCGAAGTTTGAGATGAAGAGATTTTGGGAGAGGCTACTTGCATTGAATGTTTCTGCTCTCACAAGTAAAGGAGTGGAGGCATTAGCGGGTCACTAAGAAAGAGACGGTGTTCAATTGTCCCTATGGATAGATAATATTTGCCGCCACTACCCCAGCCTCTCCCCCGTCGAAATAGATTCAGCAAAGCAATAAACAAGACGGGAGCAAGGTTCAATTACTCACTGAGCAGATTGCCCACCACCGGGTAAGGAAACGGTCCTTTGGGGTACTTGGACACCTTGTGGTAGAAACGGCCCACAAAGTACGTGAGCACGAAGATGAGCGCTGTGCTCAGCACCCGCCAGTCCAGGAGGAGAGCGTACACCTCTCGAAGGGGGCTCATCGCGACTGCGAGGCTGCCGCGACGCTGCCAGATAATCGAGATAAGTGCCTGTTTAGGACGGCCGGCTCTCGATGGCACGCGCCGCCGATCTGGCAGAGGTGATACGGCTGACTGTTCGAGGTGTCCTGGGTAGAACGCACGAGGTAGATTATGCGACCCTTTTTTATGCGTAGGTGTCTGGATGTCTCCATTCAAAGCACGCCAAAGATCAACTGGAACGGCGGAAAATTTGCGCGGCAATGGATTTGATTGATTGATTGTATACGGTTTAACTCGCCGACGCAACGCAGGCGATGAGGCGCACCATAGTGGAGGGCTCCTGATTAACTGTGACCCCCTGGGGATAATTAACGTGCACCGAAATCTCGTACACACCGGCGTTTTTGCTTTCCGCCTCCGCAAGACAGCGGCCGCCGCGGCCGGGAATCGAACCCGTGACGTCGTGCTCAGCAGCACAACGCCTTAGCCACTGAGCCACCATGGTGGGAGGCAATAAATTTGCCAAGCTCTCTTAAAATCTTGCAAAAAGATACTTTTAACCCACTTGGGACTCGAGGTAGCGCGTTCGAAGTGGGTGGGGGTTAATGTCCTGCCGGGGAAGCTGTTAGTACGAAGTTAATTGAAGAAACAAAAACTTTACACAAGTGTTTATATCGTTCCGGATCTGAGTGAGCAGACACTGCGCTTCCTGCACGCACGATATTACGTAAACACGGTATGGTCCACCTAGTTATTCCATTCTCGCCGCTGTTGGCAGGAACGAACCAATCAGAAAAATGCATGGCGCTGAAAACTTACACAAATACCACGGCCGCGGGATGAAAGGCGCCCTCCCATTAGCAGCCGTGCAAATACACTCACTCATAGCGGGCGCGCTTCCCTCTTTTACATTAGGCTCCCTATCTCACAAGTAAATGTCTTGTTGAACTCGGTAAGGCAACCTGCCCAGGTACTAAGTCGCCAGGACTATCAATGTCGTCTGGGATCCCCTCTTGTACACAACGGTCAGCGTCGTGCCACATATGGCGTCCAGAGCATCGCTGATCACGTCACTTAAGATGACATCAACCTCCGCTGCCAAGAGGGAGACGCTGCGCGATGTTTTCGTCACTTCGCCTTACCGTTTCTTATCATTAGGGCGTCATTCGGCCAAGTGGGGACTTGGGTAGCCGAAGTCGAGTAAAGCGGCGTATGTCTCAGCACAGATCACCACCTCGTAGTGCGCCATTGTAGATATGTCAGGTCGTTTCCCGCCGATGAGGAGTGCACCTGACAGACGAATGCTTTGCGTGTTCGGATCCGAAGAACGCAGGAAGGATATCGCAACACCACTGATAGCCGTGGTCATCTGAACCTCATTTTTGAAACGTCTGTATCTTCAATAAATATCGGCGCTACAACTGATCGTTGATTTTTAATAAATGTTTGCCTTTACCGCCACGTTCTCGGATGACTTTCGACGCTACAGGTTTTCTAAAGAAGTACAGGGGGTCACAGAGTTGAGAGTTTGGCGAGTTGGTTGAAGTTCACGACCTTAAGGCAAAGCAGTGCGAAATGACCCAGACAGATGTAAAAAAAAATCTGCTCAAGAGTTGAAGAGTCGGGGCAAAACGTACTTGCGGTGTGTCCCTCTTTAACTCAGTTTATGTCGTGGCACACAGTTTTTAACGTCAACAAAAAAAATGCTAGAACCGGGCGTCCACAATGCGTCGGAAGAAATTCAAGAAGCGCATAGAATTCCTCAATTCACACGCCTCTAACTAACAATCACTGGAAGAGCGACGCTCCGCCGACTATAGTATTCGACCTATTTTTATTCCGTGAACTTCAAATATTTATTTATTTTGTAAGGCAGACCGTCGCCAGCACCATACTCATTTAAAACAAAGACAAGTGTATACAGCACCGGTCCTTCGTAATGAGTGGGTATGTGCCACAAAGGCCACACGGGAAAGAGGCAGCAACTCGTGGAAGCTGCATCGCCATCGCTGGGAGGAAGAAGTCGCGTCTCGTTGGAGCTTCCTCGCGATTGACTGGACAGCGCGGCTTGGTGCTTCGGTACTAGTTGTCCTGCTGAAGAACGAAAGCCTGAAAACCTTCCTATAGTTTATTTATTTATTTATTTTTATTTATATGTTTTTTTTTGTTTATTTGTTTAATTATTTAAATTGCCCGTCAACACCGCAATGTCTTCTTGGGTGGAGCAATGGGTACAGAATATAAGGCATACAAAAGACATGTAGGAAGGGAAATAGGGACATATATCAAAAATGGGTAAAAATAAATGTGTAGATATATATAACGAAGGCGAGGGATCAAAGAAGCGAAAATATTTTCTGAACAACAAGAGTGCGGAGGCCGTGTGAAGAGGATGCCCTAATCGCCACAAACACCCATAAGCGAGGTGGAGCTTTAGGCGCAGAAACACAACAGCACAGTGCATGTGCGACCTCTTCACAACATGTGCATTCAAAATGTGAACTTTTTCAAGGAGCGTGTGAAAAGAACCGTGTCATTGCAAAAAATGCCAATGGAAGATAAAACAGACTGTTAAAGGCATGTTTGCATCGGTTAGCTGGTGCAAGGCTCAGTGTTCTGTCAACATGAAAGCAGCCATGCGGCCGCAGTGGTATGCGTGGCACTCGCAGGTGAACAGAGCAAAACTTGGAATGAATGCAGTAAAAAAGAAAAACCAGTTCACGCAAGGAAAGCCTAATACATAGCGCATCAAGATTCAGGAGCTTTAGAAGACCAACGTGGAGATAATGGCTCAATGGTGAGAGAGAGAGAGCGAGAGAAATAAACTTTGTCTGAAAAGCCTAGCTATAAGACTTGGTCCTTGCCGGTCCGAGGTGGTAGGTCTCCTCAGTCCAGGAAACCTCTGCCGGTAGCTGCCGTCTTCGCCCAGGTTCACCAGATTCTTCTGGTTCTCCGGATCCTCGTAGACGAGCAGTGCCTCCCACTTTTCAGCCATGTCGTGTTGACCGGTTGTATGCGCGCTTGCAATATCTTGTGGTGCGGTAGTCAGGGTTGTTGAGGAAGTTTCGCTATCCACAGGCGGGTCTGGGCGGCGGTCTTCGCAAGGGCACTCAAGAATCATGAGGGGCAAGGTGTAGGAGTAACGGTAAAATACGGTTCTATTGAAGCGCTTTTGAATCCTTTCTAGGCGAATAGGTGATGAAGGGCTTAAGCAATTCCAAATAGCACTGTCATCACACGAAAAACTCTTCTTGTACTTGCCTAAGAGTGAACCGAGCAGGTGACTTTCAACCAGCCGTCAAAAGCTACCACGCAGCCATTAGTACCTTGTAGCTCCTACCTTGAGTCACAAATAGAGGATAGCTGTATTTTTTCCAAGCAGAAATTGTGCCATGGGAAACGATATTTACCCGGTCATTGCTTCTTTCGTCGAATTTATTGAATACGCGTATCACTTTCCTTAGGGAAACGTGATCCATAAGCCGTGACTACTAGCGTTGGAGTTGACCGGTGATTGTTATCCTAAACCAGATGTGGGTCATTTTTCAAATTAAATGGTGAATTCTGCGGGCTTTTGTTTCAGAGCATCCACTTACGGGAAACTTCGGCCCACAAAATTCTTTGAAAAGTTTTTTGGCCAACGCCATTCCGTTAGGTTTGTACACCCATTAGCATACGCGTCAAGTTGTCATTCTGCCTGGAATAACACCGGGTGCGTTCACACCCGCGTCCACTGCCGCTTTATGGGGGCAAAATATATTTTCATGGTAGGATACAAAGATATATATTGTTCTGCCATACGTGGAGTACAGCTACAGCTGTGAGTGGCCTCATTAACATCAAATTCTTCACTTCTTTCTGAAGCATGCTACTTTTCTGCCCCAGTTGTAGATGTGCGGACTAAAATGAACTTTTCATTCATGTCTAGGGCACCTATAATCTAAGTTATTTAGCTGTTCAAGCACACAAACCATAATTGATTTCCGGGGGGGAAGGTGGAATAAACTTTCATTGAGGCCCAATGCGACTCCGTGTGTGGCGGCAGACCAGTGGGGAGACTCCTTAGTCCAGGAGTCCCTGGCTCTGGCTGGCAGTCCGGGCCCGTCTCACCAGGTTAAGCTGCGAGCCGGGTTCAGAGCTGGACAGCTGCTCCGCCCACTCTGAAGGGGAGGGGTGGGGATTGAGAAGGAGGTCGGGTGTGTGGGAGCATTCCCATACTGTGTGATAAAGTGTACCCCTTTGGCGCAAAACTTGCACTGTGGCGAGTGAGAGGTGGGTAAAATCAAATGCCAAAGTGTATTGTGAGGGAAGGTCCGGGTTTGAAGTTGACGGAGAGTGATTTCATCGGCTTTTGTTAGACATGGGTGAGGTGGAGGGAAGGTGCGACGAGAAAGCTTGTAGTGTGTGAGAATATCGTTGTACGTGAGTAGGGGGTGGGCATCGAGGGTGAAAGGAGGGGGGTCGGGGGCAATGGCCCCGTGTATCACTTCTAGGGCCGCGTCGTGCGCCGCTTCATTGCCAGCCAACCCACAATGGCCAGGAGTCCATAAATGTGGATGGCTTCAAAAAGAAGGCATCGCGTTCGCGTTGTTTATTTGCCTCTAATCCTGTAGTTTTTTTTAAAAAAAAGGTCTCACGCTCTTTTTCTGAGACTTCTTAAAAAACCAAGCTGCACTTTCCATGATTGCCTTCCTATGCATCTCGCCTCTTGCAACGTGATAGACTGTAACGCTGTGTCAGCAGTGTTGACTGGTAAGGTCATTGCACGTGCATAGTTCCTGCGGTTTTGTGATTTGTTTGGTGTATTTACTTTTCCTATCATGATTCCTTCCCGCGTTTCCTTCCGTCTTCTCCTTTGGTATATTTCTCATGCCGCGGAATAAAACCACTAGTTTTAGAAAATATCCAGCGACGAGCGTGTTCCTTCCCCGTGTGTCTTTTAGCGCTGTTTTGAATTCAGTTTGCTTTTTAACATTGATACCAGTTACAGAAGGAAAACAAACGCGGGTTGCAAAATCCCAAACAGAAATAAAATTGCGAGGAAGAGCGTTGGCTTTGTCTCAGCTACAAAATGCAATGGCTTCTAAGCAGATGGACGTCTGCTTGGTGGGGGTTAGCTAGTGTCCGACGCCTGCACGGCTGAACGCGAAAGGGGAATTTGCGGAGCGCGCCCGCACGTGGCGGAAGTGGGTATGATGACGTGCAGTCATTCACTGCTACTGAGAGATGAATTTTTGAATGAGAACACTTCGAATGATCGAAAGCTATCCAGTGAGTGAGTGAGTGAGTGAGTGAGTGAGTGAGTGAGTGAGTGAGTGAGTGAGTGAGTGAGTGAGTGAGTGAGTGAGTGAGTGAGTGAGTGAGTGAGTGAGTGAGTGAGTGAGTGAGGTGCGAGCGAGCGACTAAATGGGTGGACTTGGCTCTTCGACGTATTCCGGCAGTTACCCTGCCTGAGGAGCTCCTCTCAAAATAGTTTGCGGGAAATACCCATGAGAGGTACAAAGCTTTGTGTCGATCAAAGATTGCAAAACAGTGAGCAAGGTGTCTTGCACAGGGATAAAGTTTCCGTTTGAAAATAGGAAAGCAATGTTGAGATATAGGTTTAGTCTATCAGCAAGTTCTTTCTGTAACTGGGAAAGAATGGTCTTTTGCAATTACCATAAACCACTTTTTTCATTTTTTGTTGATTATGTATACTTTGGTTTTCCTCCCAAGACGAAAGGAACGTATTTTCTGTTGCCATGCTGGCGGCGTGCCGCCGACGCTTACGAGACACTGCGCAAAACTGATAACGTATCATTCGTCCTTCACCTCTGTTCCGTACCTATCTTATGCGACTTATGCTATGCCAGTCCTGCGTCGATTCGTGGAGCCTATTTTTTTATTATTATATGCTCAACCCGACGGGAGAGCGAGTAACGAGACCGTAGACGACAAGTGCTCTGATGCATTGAGCCTGTGTTCTTGAAACAAACAATAGACCAGCGATACAATATCGTCATGACGACCACGAAAGATGAAACTAGGTTAGTATCGAGAACGATACAAAAGTGTCCCACTCAACAACACGTGGCCAATGCGCACGAGATAGAATGGATCTCGATGGGCTCGAGCATTTACGTTATCATTAAAGGTGTGGGTAGTGCTATTTCGTCCCACGACGATGCGAAGTCAAGGCGCGTCTGGACCTGACTGACTGCGCTCGCGGAACTTCAGTTTTTTATGTGTTTTTTTTTCCTTGCAATTATTTCTTCAGTGCCTGCACGTCCAGTGCTCATCTTTCAGCATTGCCTACGCTCTTTTGGAGTGAGCGACAGCATTGGTTTATTCTTTGTGTGTGAAAAGCCTAATACTTACATAAGCCTTGTAATAGCATTACCTTTTTACTTGTTAATTATTTCTATTTGCTGATCACTTGGCCTTTACAAAAAAAATCACTGATCTAATAAAATTTTCTTTTCAAAAATATTCATACAAGGTCAATGCAGTTTTTAAAATAGGCGCGCAGTGAAATACCGGCTTAGGTTTTGCAATAATTTACCTGGTTTACAAAAATATTCTTCAGAATAAAAAAATTTTAGAGCAATGCAGCCTTGTGGCCTTGAATTAGGCAAGAAACTATAACATCATATTTTAAATTTTGCATTCACCTTCGTGGTTGTCGACAGTTTTTGGATTCGCCTTTCATGTGAGAAACGTAAACAGATGAGGGAGTAGCGACTTCCCAGCCTATTTGACATCGCAGGCAATCGTCTGGGCCTCTGACGCCCGTCGTCCGAAGCCACCGCCCGGAAACAACACTACGCGGTTATATTAATGCCTCTTGCTCTGTTTGGTCGTACCACTGTAATTCCAACATAAATTTAACAAAATAATACTATGTTTTAGTATTTCCCGCATTACGTGAACGCTGACGTTGTACAGCGCGAAAGTTTAAAGTTCTTCGATATTTTTATTTTTTGTGGGAAAACATCGGCCTTCGGGGCCGACAGGCAATTGAGCGGGTTAATAAAGGCTAGTTTTTTTATATAAAACAAAGTTGTATTGGGCCATTATGATAGCTTCAAATTCTCTGACGTCGCAGGGAGGGGGGGGAGGGAGGGGCCTTGCACCGTTATGCACCTAAAGCACAGCCTGAGTTTTTTACACGAGATAATGTTTTGTTCAAAGAACAGACATCTCGCTCCCCATCCTCCTCCACCAGGACAAGAAAACTACCGTATTTAAAATAAATGTGGCTTTTAACGATCCAGGTTGCAACGCAATCTCAGAGGCATGCGGTGTAAGGAGATACTCCGAAGTAGACACCACAAGATGGCCAAAAGCTTTAACTTATACTTCCTCGTGCAGCCCTAGTAGGCCGCAGCACCATCGTATCGACTATAAGCTGACTGGCTTTCGCGTTGTGTTGTTTACAAACGGGCTTCCAGTGTTCTAAAACAAAATCGTCCAGAATTACCTGAATGAATGTTTGCTTTCTTTTGCCGTCATTTTCGTCATAAACAAAGAAAAGGGCTCAAAACAATATTCGGGATAAGGCAAAAAAAAGCACATAAACAAGAACGAGATACGACGCAATAATGAGCACAAGCAAACATGCGGATAATGACACGAACGGTATACGCACGTTCCGGCGGAGGTCTATGATGCAATGGTCGCCTAAGCTAGCACGGGACGAGTGGCGGCGTCAGAAGCTCAGGGTCACTCTGAATTGAGAGTGACGGAGCTGCCCGCGAGAGGAAATAGACAATGATCACGAAATGCGGTGAGGGAACTCCCGTCCGCCCTTCGCAAAGAAAACACGCATGACGACACGAACGGAGTTGGACGAGGCCTCCGGTCACGGTGGATTTGTATGAGACTGGCGCGTCAATTGAGTCTCTTCGCATGGCCTATACGACGCCACTTGCTGTACATTCAGTGAGTCATTCAGCGAGTAAGTCAGTACATTCTGACTCTATTAATGCGTAGCATTCTTTGCTGAGTACCCCCACAGCAAGGACAGTGTAGCCCTGCATATCCACAAAATTGCAGATATTGCGGAAGTTCCACGTGCAGTCGTTATAATGGCGTAAATGGAGATGACTGGTCACATGAAATCTTAAAATACTAAGAAAAATAAGAAAAGTATAAAATAACTGCGGACAATGGTGAATCGTGTAACGCCCTGCACTTCCACAATATTGCAGATTTCGCAAAAGCTCCACCTGTAATCATTGTAATAACGTAAATGGAGATAATTGTTCGGACAAAATTAAAAAAACTAAAAAATAGAAAAAATATAAAATAATTATGTGAAATGGCAGTGTAATCCCCTGCATTTCCACAATGACGCATATTTCGTGAAAGCTGTAAATGTAATTGTTTTATTGCGTAATTAAAAAAAATCGGTCGGTCAAGATTTAGAAAAAACTAAAAAAATTGGATGGAGAAAACTCCCACTCAAGACAGGCAGCAAAAGAATGCTACGCATTAGTGGATAATTTTCTAAATTTCTGCTGAATTTTTAGGTAAAAATGCCCCGAGGGTTGGACAGGGCGGTGTAGTTCTTGCTAAGTCGTCTCCCGTTTGTACGAAGTGGACGGAAACCGCAGAAGACTTCGAATTAACCAAAATTCCTATTAAACAAAAAGAGCAACAACGACATTGGTATTAGTCCGCAATGCGCCTCCCTTCTTTATTTCGTTCAGAATCTTGACTGGTGCCACAAAGTCAACGGTACGACACAAGCTGCATGATAGTTGAGGCTCATGGCTGAAATAGAAACATGAGCGCCCATCACACAAACTGCTCACACGGCACTACGCGCAACAAAGAAAGTTGAGGACTTCCGGCGCGAGTCTCAACTGGTCTGTCGCTTTATCAACTGCGCGTTGCTGCAGTTGCGATGGCGCCGAATCGGTACAGGACACGGCGCTGTTCTTGAGCTTGAAATGTTTCAATTTTATCAAAAGAGAATGCTATACTGGATGGTTTTTATTCCGAAAAACTTCCAATTAACCTAATATATTGGGTTTTATCTTCAAATTTATAAGTAATTTTCTTCATTGGATCGCGTGCAAAATTTCCGGGACCGCTACATAACTTCTAATTAACCAAAATTTCACATTAGGTTACTACGAATTGTCGAGAGGCGACTGTATCAGGGAAAGAAACAAGCAGCCTGAAACTTTACGGAGAGTTGGTAAATTAAGCGGCTTCAAGCACTGCGGTGCAGGACGGTATATTTCCATAGCAAATTTTAAAGCCTACTATCCCAGATGGAATGCGCAACCAGTTTCGGTGACCTTTTGGTGACAGTTTTATGCCATTCTTATAATCGTGTTAAGGCATTGGCTGTGCCTGCTTGTCGCGCAATAAAGCCCTTTTCTTATCGGCGGTGCAGCTATGCCACTAAAAAGTGTCTCAAAAAGCCTTCCAGAGACACTTAGCGAGACACGCTAGCCGTTCAAGCGGGGGGCTGGTGCAACTGCCAGCCACTTTAGGGACGTTCTGAATGGAATGGATGACTTTATTATAGGAAGGGGCCAATAGGCCTTGTTTGTGGAAATGGGAAAAAAGGTAGGGGAAGATGGTTAATATAAAGTCTTCGCAGCACTGTAAGGGTGCACTTACCACGGTATGCACAGTTGAAGTTGTGAAGTTCTGAATAAGTGCTTATTACGCATGAGGCAAGAGCAACAAAATTGGCTGTCCTTCAGGATGTCGAGGAAAGTCCATACCTTTTTTTCTCTACTAAAAAAGGAGTTACCGGTGAGAGGTAGAGAGGAAGTAAGTATGGAAAGGCCGAGTAACCTGCCTATCTAATTCGCACTATGTGTTATAGGGCCGGGTGTCCACAAAGAAAATTACCACGAGTGTGCGCTTTCTGTTCACGCTAGAGGGAAAAAATCAAGCCGACGCTTCTGCTAATTGTCTAGTTGATCTCAGACTGATCCTTTTTCAATTACGTGCTCCCAGATTAGATCAAGCTTTGTTCCTTGTCAAAGGATACCGATGTTTTGGGCAGACAGGAGCAAAATTTAAATGTCCTCTAGGGTAGCGCCTTTTGCATTGTCTACATAGCCGTATTAGTGACCAGCTTATTTTCCTTAAGTACTGTATACAATGACGCAGTTTATTGACTTGGCCACGTCGCCGCTGCCTTAATGCAGGGTGCGCAGTTGAATCTCTCGGCAAACGACCATGAGCGCGGTATTATTCGCCAAGCTCGTATCACCTATCCGGGACTGGCGCTGGATCACTACGGCAGTGGTGTTCGCGCTGACGTACTTCGTGAATATTTCTGCGCTTTTTATTCAACTGTGCAACGCACAATTGTCCCCACTGGAGCGTTTTACGTTTGTTTCTGCTTGTTTCGTCTAACTTCAGAGCGCCACGTTACAAACTTTAATGCGCTTAATAGCACTGCCGATTTTAGCAGTGACGTTGATTTCAGCTAGACTTAACCGAATGTTCAAACTTGGGGATCCATAAGTATATAAATAGACTACACAATAGAGGTAGCAGAATGATTCTACACGAGGCTGCATGCCAGTGGCGTTGGACCAGAGGGAAATGCTGAGACCGGAAGCTCAACTTGCTATGTACCGCCACTAATAAAGAGAAGCTAGGAAAGGATCCGAACGATATGGAAACGGGAAAAGCTGCAGGAGACGATGGCTAACCGAGGGTCTTTTCAAGGACGGAGAAGGTGTTTTACTGGAAACGCTTGGTGTACTATTTCCGATATTCTTTAAGACTCAAAGCTACCCATACACCGAAACACGGCGAAATTGTCCCGATTTATATGAAGTGAGATCAGAAAGACAACAAAAGTTACTGTCCCATCAGCCTCCTGTAAGCTGATTACATGCTGTTTATCAAAGTTATCGTGAGCCGCATGGTTGGGAGCCTTGATTTCCAACAACCCAGATGGCTACCTGGATTTAAGAAAGGGTAGTAACCCATGGGTCACATCCATGTTGTCAGTCACCTGATAGAGAATTCACCAGAATTCACTTAACTCTGCACATACCATTAACACACTAGGAGAAAATGTTTGATTTCGTACTAAGCGCAGCCGTGCTAGAAGCACTAAACGCTAGAGAATAGAGGAGATTTATATATTACTTCTAGAAAACATAGATAAAAAATATACGGCATGATAACCCTTCACAAGAAAAGCGATACATTCCCATCCGAATGGGAGTAAGACAAAGAGGATACTACTACCAAAAATATTCACAGCATGTTTGAAGGGGTCGATCAGGATGCTTGGGCGCAAAAAACTTAGTAAGGAAAGATAGGAATACGAGAGCCTTTTCTTGCGGACACAACATTCTTGTGTTTTAGATTGCAAAAGGTATGAAAACATCGCTTGACGAATTACAATAAAAAAATGCTAAACAAAACAAACAAAGGCTAAAAACAAAAATGCATACATCTAAACTAATAACAATAGGCGTGCCAGATATTTCTCTCCAGCTCTGCAAACAAAACGCAGGAAGGAGTAACCACCTTGGACAGAATTTTAGTGCTCACCCCAACCACGAGAGAGAAACCTGGTGCCGCATTGAAGCGGGTTGGGAGCACTCGTCAGGCACTGCCAAATATTGAAAATATGCAACATCTGCCGCTCAAATGAAAAATCTACAACCAGCGCATACTGCCGTTTATGACATAAGCAGCTGAAACTTGGTGTCTTACTAAACAATTAGGGTACTTGTTAACTACTACGAACTTGTTAACAACGAGTTTGAATTCGTGCGCCTAGGCGGAGAGCACATCGAGTAACAGTCCCCTATAGGACTTAGCAAACAGTGCGAAGCCCACACCAACCTATTTTTCCTGCTATTTTGGTCGTCCGCCTTTCTACATCTTCTTCTCTAGCTTTCATGTGTGGGGTGATCAATAATCGGTAAGTGCTGGCAGAAACCCTATAAACAAAACGTAATCCCTTGAGCCACACCGGTGACGCCAAACGAGGGCGGTCCGTACATGCAGAGCGGCAGCTAAGACCTGGATTTGGTTGTCCGGCGTGGTGACATGAAGTAGCAGATTCGTTGCATTCCCTGCAATCCGATCATGTGAAGTTTCATTTGTTCACTTCAAAGGCCTTGTTGAAACTTGTTTCTCCGAATATTAAAATTGCAAACAATAGTTCCAATAATTCAGCTGAAATTCTGAAACCTGCTTACCTCTCTGAGCCATTTGGTTTTATTAAGTCTCGCTTGATAGGGGCCGCATGATATAAACGACGATAGAAAATAGTTTTTTTGAATGCACATTACTGTGGCGTTTCAATGAGCAAAAAATTTCTTTGCTGCTAGATAGCCCCTCTAACAAAAAATGGCTTCAAT
Source organism: Haemaphysalis longicornis (assembly GCA_013339765.2). Lineage (NCBI taxonomy): Eukaryota > Metazoa > Arthropoda > Arachnida > Ixodida > Ixodidae > Haemaphysalis > Haemaphysalis longicornis. The sequence continues at coordinate 51,567,028 of CM023455.1, forward strand.
TATCAAGTGTGCTTACAGATGTGGAAACAAACTTTTGAAGAAAAATCAAAATTGAAAAATTAAAAGCATAAAAAAAATAGAAAGTAGGAGGCTAATACAGATTGCGAAATTCATTACGACCAAATATATACAATATACAGTGTTTCAAAAAAGCAGTGTTACAAAACGAAGTGTAAAAAACAGGCACTTTACGAGATATTTCTTTATGAAAAATTTGAATTCTTAGTGCAACAAGCTGGGGCTGGTACTTTTTTGAAGGTTCAACAGCCTTCGAGGCTCACAACAAAAACTGAGAACCGGGATAGTTAGCACTGACGCATTTTACTGATGCAAAAAACAAGGATAATCTGGCACATGCACATATTACAAAGAAATATTATGTTGCCTTTCTTCCACTTTTTGTTCTTTTTCACAGTAGAAGTAGGAAGCGCACCGCCACTTAGGGCTTGTTTCAGTGGACTGATCGATCTCCACGCTTTAATGAGTGATCATTCACACTTGTGCTCCTGGTGTATTGTCTGGTGAAGCGTCCAAGTGGGCCATTAATTTTCTTGAGGTTTTTGCACCAAAATATGTTCAATGTGCGGCTACACGAATTCCGAAGTGAACTAGGGCAAATAGGAGTGTGCTTAGGGTAATAAACAAGGAGAATAATTATTCATCATCACCCGAAATATGCGCAACGCTCTATCACAGCAGTGCAATGCAATCTGCTTTATCTCTTCTTTGCCGCTGTTGGTTTCGTGGAAAAGGTGCACATGTTGCGAATAAGCAGGTAAACATTTGTGTAGTGTTAGGGTCTGTTAAAGTTGCACAATGCAGAGACGCGGGTGCGAAATTCGCCCGAGAACGCACATATATGTTGGCGTATTTATAAAAAATTTCAGAGACGATTGCACTCATATGAATACTGAATGGCGAAGCACTTGTAGGTGACTGTTTCGGGAGACATAGTTCAGTTTCAGTGTCATTGTTTAGTTGAATAGTTGCGGTGCTAGTAATTCTGGTAACATACATCGAAGAGGTTGTCGTCCTCTTCGAGGCGAGTGGTGGATGCCCACTCAACCTCGCCAATGTAGACTTCTACCAGGTGCACTGGCGAAGCTTGCGTTAAGTAGCGGAAAAGTTCAGAGATAGCAAAGCCGCGGGATTTATTTATAGGTGAGCACTGATAAACACATCAGCTTGCATTTGAATATTTTAAAGTTGTTTATTTACATATTGTGTCGTTGCATTGCGCTGTGTTAATTTTACCATCGTTATATGCATGAGTGTCGTCTTGTTGCTCATTCCAAGCATTACACGCGTGGTACTGATGAAGAAAGCGAAGTTGTTTTTAGAGCCACGGAGTGCGCCGGGGAATGGTGGTGGTGTGGCCCATAAAGTGGTGTATAACCATTCAGGGGCAATTGGCCAAGAAGATTTTTTTTCATTAAAAAGAACCAGGTAAGGCGAAATACTACACTCGAAGAAAGAATTTAGTACGTAGATTGACGAGAGAAATAGAAAAAGAAAGAGGAACGAGACAGCCTGATGGGAATCGTTTTAGCAAGGCAGACGACCAGTCTCTAAAATGAAGTAATGGATGGCGTGACAAACATCCCCACGGCAGTGACCTAGCTTCGTGCCCCCAAAAGGCAAAAACACTAGCAAAATTAGTGGCATTCGAAGGCGCCGCAGGGGAGCCTCCAACAGCCTTCTTCGGTGATGAGAGAATCGGCGGCCAAATTGTAAGAAATGTTCATCTGATTTATTTGCTGGCAGAAGTGGCACAAGGGTGAGGTTGTGAGTCTGTCCGGTATAGGCACCTATTTAGTGGGAGAACACCACAACGAAACGAAGTCAGCGAAACTTCGCACAAGCGAGTTTTGCAGAGGCTTCTTTTCCAACGAAACCTGAGACGTCGAAGTTCCGGATAAGTGTGCAGCCCGTGATCAGACACGTCCTGGGCCAAGAGGTATTGACGATAATGGGCTAGAAACACGCAAGCAAACGGGGGAAGCACCTCCACAATTGGTAAAGCCAATGCCATTTTTTCTAACGTATCGGCGGCTTCATTAAGGGCTAATCGACACTGGCCAGGCAGCCAAACAAGCCTAATTTCCCTCACATAAGTGGGAGGTCGCCGCGAGGCACGCGCTCACGAGAGCTCGGAATTTTCTCGCTCCTTTTGGTTTTTTCCGTTTTTTACGAAAGCAACTGCACGTGCCGGGAACGCTTGGCGGTCGCTGTGAGACACGAGCTCACGAGCTTTTTGCATTTTCTTGGTGTTTTTGCTGCAGCACCAACTTGCTGATTGTACAACAGCTTCCTGTTATCACAGGCTCCCGGACCTCTACAAGGCCGAAGGCAAGATCGAGGCGTAGCCCATAAACGAACGTACCGCAGCAGTTTTGACAACTCCTATATTGACGCATCTGGCTATGACGTTGTGGCCTTGAAAACTTTCAGAAATGACTTTATACCCTATGCCTCATTGCGGACGTCGTCCCCGAGGAATGAAGACCTGACCATTGCCTTAGCCATCATCCAATGCTCTCTAAAGAGAGCAATCATACACTCCCAAGTGGGTTGCCGGATGATTATGACGGGGCTCCCACGACGCTCCGTGAGAGTTTGAGACACCATTCAAAACACCACATCGGCATGGTGTGGGACCCTGCCTAGTGGTGAATGGCGAGTACTTCACGCAACAATCGGCTTGGACCTTGCCCGTCAAGCTACGCGTTTTCAGCAGCCTCCCACCTTTCCCTACACATCAGAAATTACAAAATATAAGAGCATTTCGAGAGACACAACGAAGACCTCACACATAATTTTAAAACAGGCCGTATTATAAACCAAGTAAAAATGCGTTTTTTGTTATCGATGCGACACGCCATTGAATAGAAATCCTGTAGTCGGAAATTCGAGCTCGACCATATCGTTGCAGACTGCAAGGAAAATGCACACCAATTATCCATTATTATTTTTGCTTCCCCTAAACAGAGGGTGATACTGTTGACGAGCGGTTGTCTGGAAGAGCAGGTATATTTTGTAACAAGGCTGACGATGGCACGATACACGTATGACTTGCTGAAACATTGTCAAACAACTTACTACTTCAACAGCCAAACAAACGTTTTCTTCCTCGCCGTCTATAGCGTACACTCTTTCCTTAAGAAAAAAAAGTAGCGGAATATTTATGGAAAATAACTGTTATTCATCATCATCACCAGCCTATCTACGCCCACTGCAGGGCAAAGGCCTCTCCCATTATTCTCCAATTACCCCGTCTTGTGCTAACTGCTACCTCTGCGAACTGTCGTCATACCTCCTACCAAACACACACACACACACACACATATGGACGCAACCATTCTTCTCATTACTAATAGGCGTAAAATTAGGAGTGGCATATTTACTTTACACGGAGATTTCGCTTGCATTAAAGAGAGTTTGCAACCAAACCTAAGCATCCTATGCAACCACTCACCAACCAGAATGTATAAGTAATAAAAAAATATCCCTGTTAGTGACGAAATTAGAACAATCTATCACGAGAGCGCTATTTTCATAGTAATTGGTGCCACTCGCACCACTGTTTTCCACCATTGGGTGAAAAGAAAACTAGTACTCCGGCATTGAATACTTTAGTCCTACGGTCGTTTATCTTCGCCGAGAGTTACCTGTTTCCCGCAGGGATACAAACTGCAAACAACTCCTTGGAACTGACACAAAAGCGCTCGCTGAAGAAGAGAAGTCTGAGTAACAGCGCAACAAAAAAGGCAAGGTAGCTGCTAAAAGTATCCACGTGTGAAAAGCAATTTCCTTTAACTCTGTTCGTTGAAGCGACAGCTCGCGAGCTCCAGCGGTCTAGGAAAAACAGCAGCACCGGACACCTTCTGCTCTTAGCAGGATGGCTAAGACGTGCCCGATACGCAAAAATGCACCCACCATCCTGCTGCAAAAACACGTACACATTCCAGGGGCGCAAAACTAGGCCGTGTTATTCGCAGAAGGAGTACGAGGAGAGCGAGTGATCGCGGCTCCGCCCTCGCCTTCTATTAGTTATTGCTTTTGCATTCCGGCCCACAGCAAACAAGTCTGGTGGCACAATGTCAAGTAGCAAAAAATTAGGAAGGCAAGTTTTGTTCAAGGAAGGAGAGGAAGGAGAGAGAAATGTATTTTCTCCTTTTATGTAGCATCACTGCTGGCAAACTGCGGGACGCCTTTTTGCAATGGCCGCTTGTTAAGCTTCGCAATGCGCAGACGCAAGGCATTCCTCTCAAAGTATATTTGACTGCTGTTGGCAGATGTTGAGAAAATTAACAAAGGCGAGTATTGTACGGTTTTTTAAAAAAATGTGCAGACAAATGGAGGCAGATATTCACAAACAGGCAAGCATACTAATTAGAGCATGCTTAAGAAAGGCAAGACGAAGTATTGAAAATTAGATTTGGATGACCGGTTTAGCCATTGGCGCTTCGGAACTCCCGTTGCTACAGAGAAATTTCGAAAGCACACGCGCGACAAGTTTTAATACATCGCACTCCCGCTTCCAGTTTGAATACCTTGGACCCTATTCTAAATATCATAAATTCACCGTGAATTGTGAATTCGCCAGATCCTCTGTCTGACTGGCTTTAAGTTTTGGTCACGTGCTGCCGGCGGACGAATCGGCTTCGTATGCTTTCGTAACTCCCCCCTCCGTCTTTTCTTAAAGTGTTCCTCTCGTTTTCTTTTGCACTCTTTGCGTATTTTTTTTCATTTGCCAGACAGAAAAATATTAAATCAACACAAAACAAGCTTTGAATGCGCTGGGCTTACAATTTATTGACGGAACCTGAAGACACCTTTTGCCGCTGGGCAATCGGGAAGAGGGAAAAGTGTGAGCGGGCTATGAGCAAGGGGCCTTTGAAATCGTGAGATTTTGTACACCAACCGTGGCGCTGTCTGAAGCTGTCCAACTTAAATTGGACGCTGTGGAAAGCGACGCAAAACTAAACTATGCGGGGCAAATAAAAACGATAGCATTATTTGGCCAGCAGCCGGTGCTGATATCAAAGAAGATATAGTAGGGCAATCGTTTTGCTTTAACACCTAAAGAAGGGCTGAAAGCCGTTCTGAGCACACCAAATGAAGCAGCGCAATCGCTAGATTGGGTTGTCTCAGTCAAATGTGCGAAGTGCAACATTCTTACGTGCCGCTTAAACCTCACATTTTCATTGTAAAGTTTGTTGCTGCGTTCACACCATTTCCTATGTGTTTGTCGTCTGTGCCATTTTCCGGCATGTACGTTGAAGAGAGTCAAGTAGAACTGTACAAGGCGCTTTGGGACAGAATAAAGCGTGGGAGAAGTGTTTTTTTCTCCTTGTGTGCTGTATGCACCTTTTATGGTATGCCTCTAGAGCGTTGTACCAGGTCACACATGCTGCCTGATACGGTGTAATCGCACGAACCATATTTTGGGTTAGCTGATGTCTTGTTTTTTCTTCAAAACAACAACACTAGCAAATTCAAAATATGGTTCGTGGCAATATAATGTCGCCTGATGCCACGGGATAATTGGTATGGAGATTAATGGGAGAGGCCTTTGCCCTGCAGTCGGCGAAGATAGGCTGGATGTGATGATGATGATGATGATACCACGGGAAGCTGTACTACATACGTTCAGCCATTCATGGTGAGGCTTCCTTGGACACAAACAGCATTTCTTTGCCAGAATACAATTTGGGAACCTGGTTTCGGGCATTTGTAAAAACCTCCTAATGATTCTAGAATCACACTATCGGCTTTTAGGACTCTATATACGCGGCTGGAGACCTTTGGCATAGGCCTTCATTCTGCGATGGCCTAAAGGAACCTTAAAATAAAGACAAAGCTACATCATCGATTCTCCCGCGTCCGTCACAAAGCCGAAAACTTGAAATGTTGCAGATTTTTCTCAAATTTCTGGTTAATATAAGCGTCGCTTGCCCAGCGTTGATAGGTTGCGGTTGTTCCTTTCGTTATTTACCGATTGCTGAAGCATGCCTAACGCTATCTTCCGAATGATCGGAAAGCGGAAAGTGCGCCCGTATAACAATCGAGCTGTAATAAATGCGGGTCTGTTATGTCAGTTCCTAGAATGTAATAAACATATTAAACACTATGACGTTCACACAACACAGAAGCGGTAATGCAAACGTTTTTTGGGCTAACTACGCTTCGGCTGTTCGCTGTGGTGAAAATTTGTTTCCCGGAGTTGCAAACCGCTAATTCCTGTGAGAGCAGCAACGCTCGTAGAAAATATAAGTTCAGGAGAGGAGATCCGGAAGGTTTATTAGCTAATAAGTATTCAATATCCACCAAAACTTTCAGCGCAAAGCGTAAAACGAAAGCACCGCGAGGACTAATCTTGCAAGGCAAATCTTAGTCGCAGCCAAAGCAGTGCTGTTGCTGCAGAAGAGATATTCGTCATGGAACCTCCCTGCGCAACTGTTACTAAAAAATGTTCAGTTTACCAGCCAGGAACGGGTGGGTCTCGGTCTAGTATACAGGTTATTTCGGCGGACCGGCCCATTGTGTCCGCAGTGAAATTACATAGGCCATGAGCTCCCAAGGGGCGCCAATTCCGGCACAGCCAAGCAGCGCAAACAGGGTGGAAGTTAGCAATAAAGAAAAGTACCAGATTTTATCGCCTTCTTATTTCATAAAGTGCGCATGCTCACTGTTTGCTTACTTTGCAGCTGGATGGTGCAGCGTGCCGCGGACCCTGTACGCTTTGTTCGTGTTTGTTTTAATTCCCCCGGTACCGCTTGGCCACAAACCGCTGGAAACAACGCCGGCGCCACGACGTCCACGTGGAGGTTAAGCCCTGGACAGACACCTAGAGACGGGGTGACAAGAACGGTAAGTGCCATGCTCCTAGGCTCTATCCCCCCACCCAGTTCCTAAGTGCTTCGTGACAGACCTTTGATCTTTGCTACGCTAAATGTGCGCGGGCTTGCAGAGATGATGAAGCAGTGGCAGGTTTACCGCCTGCTTACTGAGACAGACCGACACGTACTGGAAGTTCAGGAGACAAAAATAGAGGGGAGGGCGAGACCGGCAGCATGGAGCAGAAGTTCACTGCTAGGTAATATGCGTGTATTGGTCATGCTGTTGGATGCGCCGGTGGCGGCGTGCTTTTTGTGAAATAGCGTTTACGTCTGTGCGTAGAGAGTGTGGAACGTGTTTGCCTGTTCGCTTGCTTGTGTGGAACTTCACAATTAATTTCGTCGAATGGCGCGTCAACGAAGGGCGGAGGACAGGCGGATTTTGTTCAAAATGTCCGTCAGTACCTCACCAGCGAGAGGCGAGTTGTCTTGACGGGGGAATTTCCCTGTGTGAAATCCCCACTGAATAAAACGAGCAGCAGTACTGAATAAAGGCAAGCACCAAATTACTTACAGAAATTGTCGATGAATACGGTTAATTAGACGTTGCGGAGTACCTTGGGGGTGGCCGAGAAGTGAGTTTCACCCAATGTCAGGGTATCCATCACCCGAGGCGGAGAGAATATACGAGTCACTTGATTTAATTCCGAAATGCCAAGCTTACATTCTACACCTAGCATGGTTTTCTTACCACCGCATGGTTACGCGTAGCGTGTGGGCAACAAAAGCAAGGTTCTGCATTCTCGTGGCACTTTTAGAAATTACGCACTAAACTCCTAAGCAACAAAAAGTTCCCTGATAAAGTTAAACAAAAAAAATTGAAGAGATAAAAAATGAAGGCGGTAAAATAAGCGAACATTCGGAATGACTAAAGAAGCTGTCAAAATTATAGCAATACAAAGATCCAGCCTCGTAAGGCACCAAGAAAAAAACGACGTTGCACCAAAATTTCACCTAAATAACTTTGAAACGACAAAAAGCGCCTGGGTTGTTTAAAGAGAACATACGCAAACTCAAACAGCAGCGAGGGAGAATAGACGAGGAACGCTATAGCGGGACACTCGTTCGAGGGAGATCCGAGCAATGAGTGTAGGGTCATCAGCCAACCAAACGGGCGCTTGAATCGAAAAAGCACGTGCTCGACAAAACATGATCGATGAAATCGAATAGAATGTACGGGCGTCAAGTCAGGTAGATGACATCCACCACTTTTTTAAATATTATCACTCTCTGTTGTGGTACCGACCGCCTAATGTGGAAGGGTTTCAAAAAGAGTGCGCTTTATGCCAAGCATGAGGATGAAATAGGAGATAGCTTAGAGTAGCTTATTTGTGTCGCAGAAGTCAAGTTAGCAATTGACAATTTAAGCCCACAGAAGTTGCCCTGGTCTGACGGGTTAAGCGCGGCCTGTTATAAGTACTTCAAAGAGGAGGTATCACCGGATTTATTGGCGATGTTTTTGGAAACATCTCAACTAAAAACGCTTCAACCGTCGTATTCGTCAACCCACTCAGTGTTGAAACCGATTACGGAGGAAAAGGAAAAACTAAAGTCGTTAACCCTCGTACCGAAAAACCACTTCGTCAAACGTTTGATTACAAAATATTGATGAAGGGGCTGGCGCAAAGGTTGCAAACTGCAACCACACTACCTGCAGGGCCACACGAGATGCGCGACCTCAAAGCTCGCACAATCACAACGAATGTACACGGCGAGATGTGTGCTTGAGTGTTGTGACGCCGCTGGAGGCGCCTTCGCGTTTTCCCAGCAAGACTTGAAGAAGAGGTTGGCAATCGCTGAACTGTCATGGTGTACAAACGCGGAATAAAAGGGTCGAATTGTCGTTTTGGTGGTTACACACACAAGATGTGGTACGCTTTACTTTGTAAAATTGCAGAGCGAAATCAAGAAATGGTTGTTTTGCTAATTACACACCCCGATTGCGCGTTCGCTTCACTGTGTAGAAATGCGGAGAGAAATCAAGGAGTTATCGTTTCGGTAATTACACACCTAAGATGCGGGTTCGCTTTACTGTTTACAATTGCGGAGCGAAATCACGGAACGAACGTTTTGGTGATTACACACTAAAGTGCGCGTTCGCTTTACGATGTACAAATGCGGCGCGAAATCATGGAATGAACGTTTTGGTGATTACACACACAAGCAGCGCGTTCGCTTTACTTTCGTTTTCCGTCTTTAACGACCGCCTGATCACTCAACGGACGCATTTTTCAAAGTATTCCGGGTAAGTAGTTCACAAGCAACAAACGGTTTTGTTGGAAGAGTGTGGCATCTGAGCCCCTCTGGTATTATTTTGTTCTAGATTCTGCATGCTCCCTGTGCAATAGGACGATGTTTAGAAGAAGCATTTAGTCTGAGAAGCAGATTGCTCTATAAGTCCGTCTCCGCGCTGCTCTCGGGGGATAAAATGTTTGCGAGCGCTCACGTCACGGCAGTACAACCAAGCATTAAATTTTAGTTTTGTGCTGATTCGCGAGTGTATTTTCTGTTACCCAACCACTGTTTTGGCGCTCTTTGCACTAGGTGGCATTTGCCGTAAGCATCCAACTATCATCAAACTTCTAATTCCCATCTTGCTTCTTTCGTAGAATGCTCTTAAAATTTATGTCACAGGGTAGTGGTCAATATCTTAAGGTAACGTATTGGCGAGCATAGCTACCGTGGTGTTAAGTAGGAGGGCTCCACGACACTATGGAAGCACAGAAACCCGAATTACATAGTGGTGTATACCCAGAGCATGACCATCTAAGGAAACGTTGCTTATGAAGATTGAGTGCATTTGAGAGGAGTGGAATGAAAATCAGCTCCATGCATGTGCTTGTTTCGCGATTACGGCCTGTGGCGTACATCTGTGGCTTATACAGACGGATGGTACCACATCTACCACATCTACAACTTTTATACTCCTGTAGATGCTCCACGATGGCGAAATGAGTGACTGCTCCAGATATATATGGATCTCCAACGCATACAACCAGTAAATCCCAGTTGTGAACATCCAGCCAAAGCAACGGCAAAGGTGGGGAGCGGGCAGTAGGCTTCCGAGGCTTCTTTCAAAACTGGACGCTACGGGACTTAGGCGCGGCCCTACAGTCTGCGCTCGAGGCGTCAGTACCTTAACCAAACACCCCTCATCGCAGTATGGGCAGCACTGAGCACGTAAAAACATGAACGAAGAGTCCTTACACAGAGAAAACAGGGCCTCGAGGCCATCAAGAGAAAAAGCGAGGGTGGAATATTTGTTTTGTGGAATCAAATGCAGGGTCATAAAAAGGTGCAGACCTTGCTCCAAAGCGAGGCTACTATTCCAGAACCACTATTAGTATTCGTTAGGTTGTACTTGTACAGTTCATAAAGCACGGGTGTGCGTACGTTTTCCGGCAAGTGATTGACGGAGATGGGGCGGCAGCAGGAGTAATCGATGGCAAGACGCAGCCTAAAAAGAGTCCCCTGTCGTGCCACCTTCGGCTGCTTTTTTTGTTACGCTTATAGATGTTTAAGACGATTTTTATAACGGAATATTGATTGATTGATTGTAGGGTTTAAGGCACCGACGTAACGCAGGCGATGAGGCGCGCCGTAGTGGAGGGCTCCAGATTAATTTTGACCACCTGGGGATCTTTATCGTGCGCCGAATACTCGTACACACGGGCGTTTTTGCTTTTCGCCTCCATTAGAAAAGCGGCCGCCAAGGCCGGGAATCGAACCCGCGACCTTGTGCTCAGCAGCGCAACGCTTTAGCCACTGAGCCACCGCGGCGGGTGCATATATGGCGTCACCACAACACGACCATGCTTGACGTTGGCGTGAAGGAGATGCCAAATTAGCAACATATCAACCGAGGTCACTTAGGAACGCATGTACGCGCTCACTGTAACAAAATTTGAGGCGATTCTTTTGTCATTCGCCCACATATTTTAGACTCCCATATGTACGAATACATATAGTCGCCACGTGCACGCGGTAAGAGGCTAGGCCTATTTTCGGGGAATCTTTCGGCGTGGTGTGGAAGCGCAGCAGACCCACCCCATTCCTTCCGCCAGTTTTTTTTCTCTGTGGCCGGAGTGCATGATTCATAAGCAATATGATAAGAAACTCCACGAAACTAAACGCATAAAGTGACACGGCCCCGTCCCAAATTGGTGCTGCGCCGCAAAACATCGCCGCAGCAGATGACGCCCGCAACCGGATGTTCTTACAGACGTCACCGCGAAGCGGAGCATCATGGGCTGTCATGCGCTCGCGGTGCGAGGAGGTGGACGAAAGGAGGGAGAATCGCTTCGCGGTGAGAAAGGCCATGTTTTGATTTGCAGAATCTCGGCTAATACTCATCCCTTTAAGGGGTATTCACACGAAGGAGAAATCCGCCGTTTGGCTCCTAGGAGTGCGCATCATGTGACCCCTACGCCACGGTTTCTCTCCGACGCACCGCTCCCATCGGAGGTCGGACCTTCTGCTCGCGAGCTACAAATGCTCCGATGCTTGGCGGCGGAGGCGGCGGGATTTCGCCTGCTCGTCGTGCAGCTGGCCGCAATTCAAGTTCTAAAGCGGTTGGAGGAACTCTATTTTTATTGCTTCTTATTACAATGGACGGGAAAATGCGCCGCGCTTACGACAGGCGCACTGAGCGAGGCGCGTATACCACCAGCACGGTCGCTGGGCGAGCGGCGGCCGCGAAGTGGCGCAGACCGGCGCAGGTAGCTCGTGCGATAGCTTCTTATCGCTTCCCGAGGCGCAAACAGAGCTGCACATGCGAGAAAGGGGATAATGATGTGATGGAAAGTTGCATTCAAAATCGACATCTGCGCCACTTGCGAGAGCGGAAATCGAATACTCGCCGCATTGTTAAGCCTAACATCTGTATGCGGGCCCGTAGGCGGACCGGCCGGCTGCACCCAGCACGCGCATCCCCACCCACTGCCTCGCGCGTCGCACGCTGTTCTCTACCCGCAGCAGCGCCTACATCGCATCCACGGCCAATTTTTGGGTGGCTGACAGGATCAGTTCATAGGGGCTCTAGGAGAAATTGCCGCCGTAGCGGAATCGGCGGTGCTACGGCAGCTCTGCTTTAGAGATAGGCGACTGCAAACAATGAAGTCCGTCCGACAGAGGCATCCTCCGTGTGAGCGAAGGATTTGGCCGAGCGGAAGTCCGCATGCGGTGACGGCACAACCTCCCTCGGATTTCTCACCTGAAACGCTCTGTCATGTGAATACCCCTTAAACAAAATGCTTGAAGGAGGTGATTACTATAACAATGAATAAGTTGAAAATTTGAACATCCATGCAGCGTCAAAACCACTTTCAAAGCCCCTTCAATTTACGCTTCATTGGCGGTTGATAAGCGTTCCAGACACTTGGAAGAAATAAAAACAGGCGGAAGCGTCGTTATGTAGACAGGGACAAGAATACATATATTTCCAGACACTCACAGCAATCGACAACCAGTAAAAAGAACACCTTTTTTATGAGTTAATTTCCTCCTTGCTAGCGGTAAATCAATACCACCGGGAAGAAAACAACCTCGGCCCGCCCTTCCTGCTTCCAAAGTCAGTGCCACTTGCGCAGCTTCGTACCCCCTGTCATTCCCTGCTGCTAGGCTTAGCTTTGCACTTGTGGGTGTATTCGGGGCTGAGTTAATCTGGAAAGCTACAAACAAGCAAATCGAAGATAAGAGGATTAGAGGTGTCATGTTCTCTCGACAGCTGCGGCATGTGAACGCAGAGCTAGCTGTTCAAAAAATAAGCGGGACTTGTCCTGAGGTTTATTATAGCCCTCTTAGTTCGGCGACGGCCGAAGGTCGTGTCCGCTGTAAAAAGAAGGCTTGAGCTCCCACTGTCACTGTATTGACTTTTCCGATTAGAGGACGCCAGCGCATGTGTGGCGGTCATTAATTGTAATTACTTATTTTACTCGGGAGGTACTCTCCGAAAAATTAAAGTGTCAAAAAGGCGCTTGTAGGTACCCACGAGAGGCATCTAACTGCGCTATTTTCAGCGACGAAATAATTGCGTACTTATTTATACTGACTGATAAAAAAATTGAAATATGAACAATACCACATCAAGGCACTAGCGCGCATTTCGTGAAGCAGTGCCCTCAAATAGCCTGATTGAAAGTAACTGTTTGTGCTGGCCCTTTCCCAAAGAGGCAGCACATTACCTTGATAATGGCATGTCAGGAAGGAGCAGAAACAGTAAGTTTCGCGAACCGCGTGTGGCAGATAAGGCACAAACGAATCCGCAATTTCTTCGTTTTTAAAGCAAAGCTTTTTACCTCTAGCCCCCAAGGGTTCTTTCGCGACCGTTGGTGTCACCAGAGAACTCCAGCGAACAAATAAAAGAATTTAGTGGCAACGCCGGGAATCGAACGTGGAACTAACAGACTAACAATGAGAGAGCCCGTTGTCTTACCGATTTAGCTACGAGCCCAGGCGAAGATGGGGATGACAGTTGATGTACTCACCAAGCACATCTTCGCCTTTACCCCCTGCGTTCTCACTGAATGCCACGTGAAAGCGTCAAGCGACCACTCACGCCCGTCTAGCGGCCCTGTGCACATCTTGCTCATGTGCTAAGAGTTACAAAAATTAGAGAAAGCTCACACCAAGACAAGGCATCTCACTTCTAGTACGCCAATGTGCTAAAGCCTGTGGTATTCAGTGCTGACGTAAAAAATCACAGCTCCTTTTTCGTCCACCTTCACGCCAAATTGAGGAATACATTCAAAATACTCCTTGATGGCCAGGCCATCACTGCAAGCCACAGCATCAAGAACCTGAACCAATATCTCGAGGCTAACACCAAGAGTGACATCTCCTTGCAGCGCCTCAAAAACAGCATTAATCAAATCATACACATGGTCAGGCGAGTTGCCACCAAGAAGCGAGGCCTAAAGCAATCCGGTACCTTTCGATTTATTGAAGCTTTCGTCCTCTCGAGATTCACTTGCGTCAACCCCCTGTCTTCTCCTCGACAAGTCAGACATAGAGAAGCTTTATATAATGATTAGAAAGGCGGTCTAGCAGGTCATTGGTCTTCTCATGCGTGCGTCCACACACAGGCTGCTTAGCGCGGGGCTCCACAACACGGCGGAAGAGCTGATAGAAGGCCATCTTTCTAACCAGAGGGTCCGAATCAGAACTGCGGTGGGTAACCGCAAGCTTCACCGGATTGGCTGGGCAGCCCGGAATGTCACTCCGCTTGACGTACTCCCAGACTCTTGGCGACTAAAACTAAAGATTGTCCCATTGCTTAGAAATATGAACCCCTCATATGATGATGGTCACCTAAAAGAACGGGCTCAAGCGGTAAACACCACCCTCAGTAGGGATCATGCAGTTATCTACACAGACGCCTCCAAACGTCGATGACAGCAATACGCCATCATCGTGGCTACCTCCAGAAGCAACCTCCTTGCGTGTACCTCGCTTTGGACCCAAGAGATGACAGCAGCAGAAGAGGCAGCCACCACCTTCGCTCTCACTCAACCAGGGGTTCGGAGGGTAGTCACCGATTCCCAGCAAGCCTACTGGAATTACCAGTCGGGTTGGATGTCCTGACCTGCACTTCGCGCAAAAAAAAAACCACTCCCCAGACGGTTTCAATTCAGCTCATCTGGACACCCCCTCAGGCTTCAATGGAGGGCAACAAATACGCCCACCCAACAAGCCTGCGCTTTTACCTCCCGTGCTATGGAGCTGCACGAGGACAGTCACCCGCTTGTCACGTTCAGGGAGATAACCCAGCATTATCGCCTTCTGAGACAGAGCGTACCATCGCTTTAAACTGAGTTTTCCAGAGAACAACAAACTACTCTACGGCTCACACAATCCGAGCTTCTTCCCACAGCCTACGCGTCTTCACTGAATGCATCCGAATCGCTACGACGCCGATTGTAAATTTTGCACAGAAGTAGGAACACTCCGCCCCGTAATCGGGGTGTGCGTCTTTACCCCTGAGCACCTTCCTCTCTTTCCGTCAACTACCCAACAAGAGCAATGGGAGATGCTGCTGTCCAGGCCCTCTCTACCTACCCAGCTTCAGCAGGTGGACAGAACACAGGCCGCGCTGACGGCATATGGGCCCCACAGAAGAAGGAATCACTCCCCTGGGCTGCACTCTGGGCCGATCAGAAATCTGAACAGAAGTATTTCTTCCTCCTTCTGCTCCTTCTCTGCAGTAAATCTCGTCGCCTCCGTCCGCGGCGCAGAGACGGAGAAGTCAGATCGTCTAACACCGGGTTGGAGCTTACTTTAATTTAATAAAAAAAAGTTTCCACTCTTGTGCTACACCAATACAATTCAACCATACACTATTCATGCATCATGCATTGATTTAACCTTACCAATAATATCTCTTTGAAGTAATAAATGGTGTGGTTAAGTGCATTTTACTTCTCTCTGGTTTTACTATTTCTAGAGCGATGTGAGTGAATTTAAGTGACGTTGCATGGGAAATCGTTAGGGTGCTGTCTATAGCTTTGCTTTCCAACCTCAATCACGGGGTGGATTGGCGCGATTTTTTTCGTTAAGTGTTTTCATTCTGGCTAACTCAGAGACAGCCTGTTTGCGGTAATTACTTTACGAGGCGGGGCGGGAGCACCATCATGTGGTATTTTTTATATTTCGCGGGGTTCTGATTATCAGTCAGAAAAAATCAGTTCGCATCCTGTAATCTCTCAAATTACCGTAGTTAGATGCCACTCCTGGGTGCCTACAAGTGCGCAATTGACACCTAAAAAATTTCGAGAGTACTTGTAGGGTTAGATATTTAGTTACAATTAACTAATTAGGTTTCAGTATCGAAAAAAATAAAGCTGTTCCACTCAAAGTCAAAGCTGTCGGAAGTGCAGAGCAGGAATTCGCCATAATGGGCTATGGGGGCGTTACCCGCTCACTGCTACCACCCATCGCGCTTTGGCTAACCTGTATCCTCGCTTGATGAATGGAACGGAGGTGTGTCCAGCGCAATTCAACTTTCCCGCCTTCGCATTCCTTCCGCGCCCCTTTCCTGAAACAGCGACCCCGGGAGTTTTGTTAATGGTGTGCTGTCTTCTCGTCCCGCACGTGGTGTCATCGCTAAGGCTTTACTGTGCAGTTTGGAACGCACTATTTTTGTTTCTTGCACTTCGACTTTTTCACGATTACTATCGTAAAAACGAACTCAACAGGATACCTAAATAAATGAACGCTGCAGCTGCCGATTAGTTACATATATTGTGCCTGAAATGTGCCTGCACTGTTTTTTGACCTAAGCAACGGGGATATGTATGACAGCAATTTACAAGTATCGAACGGGTATGAATGACTATATAAACCACTTGGTTTTCGAAGCCTCTGTTGCTCGAAGAAACACGATCGACGAAACTTAATATACTGGACTCCGCCAACTCATTTAGACGACATCAACTAGTTGTACTTTAAATATAATCAGTTTTTTTGCGTACCACCCGGTAATGCGGAAGACTTTCGAAAAGTGTTCCTGGAATGTGTGCCAAGCCTTAAGATTGAAATAAGAGATAGCCTACAACATCTGATATCTGTCGCAGAAGTCAATAGATGATTTAAACCACGAGAGGTCACCCGGCCCAGACGGGAATTTTTATAGGTAATTTTTACAGGTACTCGGACACTTTTATAGGTACTTCAAAGTGGCGGTAACACCAGTTTTAACGGCGATTCCTTAGAATCATGGCGTCTGAAAACCGTTCCACATAGTATTCGCCCTCCCACACAGTGGTGACACCGAAAACTGAAGAAACAGGAAAACTGAAGTTTGTAACGCCCTGCCGGCCAAACGCCTTGCCAAACGTTGGTTAGAAAATATTGGGCAAGATTCTGGCTCAAAGGGTACAAATGGTAATCACACTTCTTGTGGGGCCACACGAAATGTGTAGCATCAAAGGTCGCACAATCACAGCGAATATACATACGGCGAGATGTGTGCTTGAGTGTTGTGATGCCGGCTGAAGCGTCGTCGTGCTTATCCAGCTTGACTTTGAAAAAGCATTTTTTTCGTGCCCATGATATTTTGTTTTCTAGTTTGTATCATATAATTATGTGATCTGTCCTCAGTGAGGGTATCAGCAGTGCATACGATAGGTTAGAAACGCCGTTTATTTTAAATTATTCCCTGGAAGCACCCATTATCATGCAAGATTCTGTGCGCCAGGGTTGCCCTTTGGCATTTGCTTGTCTTGACGTTTGCGTTCTTGCCTTTACATAGAACGGCTGTGTTTAACCAGCATACAAAACAACCAGATTCCAGGGTTTCTTGTACGCGCTTCTGAGGTCAAGCTTCTCGCTTGTGTGGATGACGATGGAGTTTCCTGTAGAGACAATGAAAGTGCCATTCTTGTCGTTGAAATTGTTAATCGGTTTGATGTTGCGACAGGCACACTAAGAAAATTATGTGAGGTTATGGCATTGCGATTCACTGAAAACGCCAACCATTTTCGCCTATATCACTTGGGTCACCCATCTAGTAAAATACTTTGGAAATCCCTTAGTATTTTCCAAGAGACAGTGACCCCTATTGGCGTGCGCAAGCTTCGTAGCTGCCTGAGGAAGCGAATAAATGGAGAGGACATAGTTAGTTATTGTTGCTAGGGCAACTGTATCCAACATTTTTCACTCGCAAATTGTGATTCGTTATGGAAGCGCTGCATTGTTCCCGGGTGGACACACAACGGCATCACCGCGTGCTCGCTTTGTTTCTATGTCCTTCAACTTGAGAGAGGACCAATAAAATGCATTTGCTTCGACGAACCCGCGACGCCGGTTTTGAGCTGACACACATGTTTCTAAGACAACTTATGAATCGATTTTTGTTTTTGCAGGACGTCCAAGAGCCTTTTCTGGGCACAGTAGTTCAAGGGCGGCTAATTCGGACTTTGCCCGAATCCGTAGTCAGAACAAGTAATGTGACAGGGAATTTTTGGATACTTTAAAGAGAATATTTTGCCATGCTGTTTTTCGCTTGCTCATTTTTTGATGCACAATTCGAAAATGTTACGCGGAAAACATTATATTAGTATGTCTGGGATATATTCTTACCTCTACAAATGGCTCAGTAGGCCCTAAACTAGATGTTCTGGAAAGGGTAAAGCGAATGGAATTATCACCAGGAGGGAAGTCTTTCTTCTCTAAACCACAGGAGGGCACGCTTACATTTGCAGAATGGATGGAGGATTAGTGTCTTTATATGCTATGTGTAACAATCTGTTTCATTTTCAAAGTACCGCAAAATTTGGAGCGTGCTTTTTTTATTTTTGAGCAGCAGTCTTCTTATGGGATGATTTCAACGAACACTTCCAAAGGATTTTTTTTTACTTAACCACCATGGCATACTGTTTCTGTGTATAGAAACGAGAGGATGGGGTGCTCTATGATCTCGTCATGTTGCTGGGCCTGCACAGAATTTGGCGAAGGCATGCCTTGCTTGTGATGTATATTGCCGCAGACGCGACAATTATTTCGCGAAAGTGTTTCCCACGGTATTGAAGTTGTTCCCCATCTTATGAGCACAAAGTCTTGTGTTCCTAATTTTCTGCCGAGGGTTGAAACCCTTTCGTCGCTTAGGGAATGTCAAAAGGTACCGCAAGCCCTCTATGGCATGGCGCCATTATTTTTGATTGCGTGTTTTTTGTTTGTACATTTCTGGGTTGATAGCTCCACCTCTAGAATTGGACACAAAACTGGCGTCCGTGAGGTTGATTGCCGCTCTACGCTGTTTAAGCCAATTGATGCTCCTGTTCAATGCTTTTGTGCGTTGTTGCCTGCGCACCAAGTTGTGAGCAGGTTGCATGTGGCCAGGTCTAGGCTCAATTACTACGTTTGGGATGAATGACCAGGGAGGAGGATCGGAGGGATTAGGGGAAGACTGTCTGTTGAGTAGTTTAAGAGGATGAGAATCGTACTGCCTGAAGTTGAGAGCTTCAAGCGCTCGAATTGGGCCTGGAGGTGAGAGGCGATCACTTCTACGAGGCTATTGTGGATGCCCAGGGCTAACACGCCTTGTGTTGCGGCACAATGTGGTACCCCCAGGGCGAAACGATAAAGGGCACGGAGGGCTCCTTCAAGAAGATTTTTCTAGGCAAGTGGGAGGCGGAAGTAGGGTACAGTGTACAGGATGCGAGATGTTGCAAAAGAGTCCACAATTCGGTGAAGGTGACACTCTTTTGAGGTGCTTTTTGCGGCTAGAATTCTACGGAGCAGCCGTCTCCTAAATAGAGGCTGTGGCACGACGGCCCGTAATAGGGCTGTTTAGATAAAAAGTTTTCTCTCTCTCTTCTGTTGTGGTGTCCAAGACAGTCAATAAAGAACAAAAAGGTGGGGCGCCACTACGAAGGTACGCCGGGCTCTACTTTCGTCTATTATCCCGCTCGGCCGCCTGATTCCGGCAGTTGAGTGCGCTGTGTTAGGCGTTAAGCGGGCTACGACGACAAGGCTAGCCCCTTAAGTGTTCTGCCGCTAAGTATTATTCCGTTACTATACTGTGCTGGAAACGTTAAGACGTCGGTTTTCTCCGAGAAAAGCCATTGCTCGTTTTTTAAAATCGTTGTGCATAACTTACATCCTGTATATATATATATATATATATATATATATATATATATATATATATATATATATATATATACAGGATGTAAGTCGTGATAATATATATGCATATATATATATATACATATATATACAGAGGGTCTCAGGTGTCAGCACCAAGATTTTAAAAAAGACCAATGGAGTTACTTAAAGGAAGGCGAGTACTTAATGTCTTCAGCACACTAGAGTAGTGACCCACAAACTTTCGCGAATGCGCTATAATAATTTGGTTTAAATACTGATCTAACTCGAGAAGTACTTTCCTGAATATTGAAGTGTGAATCAGACACTTGCACCTCGACATGCATCCAATGGTGGTATTTTTAAAGACTAGCTAATTGCGTACTCAGTAATTTTGACTGATACAGAAAGCCTGCGAAATATACAAAATGCCATGTGACGGCGATCTGAGCCCATTTATTAACAAGCGCCCTCAAATAAGCTGATTGAAAGAAAATCGTTTGCCTGACACGAGCTCCAAGAAACAGCCATAACCATGACAATGCACGCATGAAAAGAGCACCAACTCAAGTTGCTAGAGGCACGTGCGGCAGGTGAGGCACAAACTTGGTCGAAATTTCTTCAGTTTTTTTTTTCCTTCATTCTGGCTAACTCAAAAGCACAGTGCTCGAGGCCATGCTTTTTGATGCCGGCGGGAGCACAGTGAAATTATTTTTTTTTATATATTTCGCCGGGTATTTATTCAGTCACAATAAATGAATACACAATTAGTTAGTCGTGATATTACCGCAGTCAGCTGCCTCTCATAGGTATCTACAACTACCCTCATTAACATTTAACAATTCGGGAGGAGTTAGCAAGTGAAATACTTATTTGAAGTGAAATATAAATCTCTTTACGATGAAATTACCGGCCCCTACCACAGTGTGATGGGAACACTATGCACTTGGTTTGCTTCGACTAGCGCCATTTCTCTATGTAAAAATCTTTGGGCATAAAATCTGCGACACCCTGTGTATGGTAGGGGATATAGTCGACCCTCTGGTAGTAAGGCTGAGGGAGGCTCTTTTCAGCAGCAGAAACGAGGATAGCGTTGGTACCAGCGCACAGACGACGGCCTATGCCACGCACCGAGCACCTTCTGCCGTACTTGTTATTCCGCAGCTAGCTGCGGGCGCGCATACCTTAGTGCATAGATTGGCCATGACCAAATGGCACTTTTCCATGATGTGCGTACACCTCGATGGAATGATGGTGCTAAGAGTGCAACTCATTACTCTTTCTAAAACCGGCCCCCGTGGAGAAGGAGCCAATCTGGCCACTTAGGATAAGGACGACACCAAGATGCAAGCGTTTTCCGAGCTACGGCCACTCCAAAAAACACTGACATCAACAGGAGACCACGATGCGCCATTTATTTATTCGGAATATTTATTCGGACTATTCCTATCAGACCAGTGTCCCTAAATTAAAAAAAGCGGGCTATCTTCTTTCACTAAAAATAGGGCGTAATATTAGGCTACTCTGCCTATTTTATACGTTTTATCCTTCCCGAATTGCTTCTAACCTCATTCAAGAAGTACACCGAACTCTCACCGATCCAAGAAACATCGTCATCTTTGGCCGCCAGCATTCTTTTTTGGCCAAAACAGCGAAATACTAGAATGATCTTCCCGCGGGAACTGTGGTCCACTTCAGTCCTATCGATTTTTATAAAACCTTCGAACATAGTTTTTTTACCTTTCTCACTGTTATTTCTGAATGCCTATCCCTCATTAAAATCCCTGAAAGTTGCTTTTTAGGTACAATAAATAAATAAATATATGTGTGGCCAACGTTCTCAGTCTCTTTTTCTTGGGCCGTTTGGGCCGACTATAAAAGCCGTTTTTAGCAACGCTTGATCATAGATAAGATATCTCGCTCTGTAGATGTCTACTTTGTTTTTTATAATGGGATCCTTCCCTATAAACACAGTTCTTGTGCCAGACTCAGTGCGTTAGCAAATAGTGGTGACCACTCAGTTTATTTCATAGACCTATTCTGAATAGCACGATCAAATTCATAGATCTATAACTATATTTTTCTGATGGTCGTACCTGCTGGCAGTATGATTCCCGAGCATTCAAGCCTCTACTGCTTTTTTCGTCTGGTCACTCCAACTTTTTAAAGCGGGGTGTGGATAAGTTATGTATTTTAAATATTATCAAGAAGTATGGCCCACTCAAAAATGACAAAAGTCTGGGCATACAGGTTAACCGACTTCATCAAGCGTGGTTCCCCAAGCATCTGCCGACAACAGGTGGCCATGACGTGTGGAACGTTAAGCAGGGCGGTTGTGTACGGAAACAAAAGAAGGGTAAACAGAAATACGCCGTAATCAGTGATATCATGGTGTTGCCCACACCTTAAACAGATTTCCCAAAAAGCCGAAGTCAACGTTATGTTTTCAGCGCCACAAAATTATCACCTAATGCAAGAAGATCTCTGGTACATATACTGAATCAATTAGCGGACCATATTTCCCACTCTTCTTCCCCCCCCCTGAATCCTCCCCTAGCCCCCTTCCTTGTGATCCGCGCTCCCGTCTTTTAGCCCGGAAATCTCCTGAGAAGGGACACACGTGCCCTAATTCCCCCGTGTGTCTGCTCCCTGCCCCCTAATCTTTCCCGGGTGGAGGAAGTTTCTCTCAGGAGGCTTCGGGCTAGGGTGGCCCTCACACCTTCAGTCACTTGGACTTGGGGGCACTCACAAGACAACCCAGGAACGTGTCCCAAGTGTCCGTCTCCGGCGGTTGAAGCTGACGCCAAGCATCTTTTCTGGACGTGCGCGGGAACGAGGAAAGCTCGAGACCATGCGCTGAGAAAGGTTGGTCTCCGGTGGGATAAACCGGATGACTACAACCGCTGGGTGCAGGACGATAAATACTGCAGGTCGCTGATGGACTTTCTGCACGCCACTGGACTGCATGCATACCTGTAGATTTGAACACCTCTCGGTTTCGTGACCTTCTGTGCTCTTGGCAGCCCCTATCACCCTATTTTCTTCTCCTTCTCTTTCCTTCCTACTTTTTGCTCTACTCCCATTTTTAAAACGCCTCTCTTTCTCTTTCCTTCCTACTTTCTTCTCTACCTCTATCTTTAAAACGCCTTTCATATGCCGCGCGGCAAACACTCGTAATAAAAAATAAAAAAAAAACTGACAGACGTGCATGTGATACCACGCACAGGGTCACGTTCGCAGATTGGATTGCGAGAGTGGTGTACGTCATCCCATTGAATTGTGGCAAGAAATATATTGGGGAGACATGTGGTTGCCGCATTTAAGGACAACGTGAGCACGCCAACATGTGTGTAACAGCACAACTGGCCATTGGCTGACCTTGGGGGGCGCCAAAGTTTGCACAAAACAGCATTATCGGTAACCACAGGAGCCTCCGGGCTCGGGAAATAATCAAGGCACATGAGAACACGCCTAGTGGAGATCACTGTGATAGTATGCGCTACCTCAAGTTCGCTGAGAAAAGAAATGAAATTTTAATGCATTGTGATGCATTGTAAGAACTGTTCTTTCCAAACACGTGTCCCAGAAGTGTCGTGTCGTAGAAGCGGTAGGGTGACGCAATGATGTTGTGATTGTAATAAAACGGGTTTATTCCTAATACAGTTAGTTCGTAAGTTGCGCAATGTCTCATTTTCTTGCTGTAGTCTCCGTATAGCCTGCGCATTGATCGTTCATTAGACTGGTTTGGCGCAATCTCAAGACGTAATTATTGAGAGAATATATACTACGTCATCCAATATACACTGAAAAATGACATTTTTCTTCAGGGAAGAAATTTTATTTCTAAATGCTCTAGTCAAGCTGTTTTTGTTATTGCAGAAAAGAGAAATACTGTCAACAGAGTGATTGGTGTGCCCCTAATTCGGCCACCAAGCATACATCAACAAGTCATACTTCGCTCCGCATTCTATCGCCTGCCGTATAAAAAGCCACGGTAGATTCGAAGATATTTGGGTACCACACTTATTCACCCCCAGGAGTGTTTTGGGTGCAGCTTGCAGTGAGAAAAATAAATTTAAAACATGGTTGGCACCTTCCGCGAGTATTTGCTTTTGTTAAATCAAGATATTTTAACTAAAAGTACGAAATGAAATGACCTGTAAGTAACAGGAAGAAACTAAAGCGTTGAAAAGGTTTGAGGGACATTTATGTTAGGGTCTTTAGGGACGTACGAGGCAATGCGTTGCATCAACTCTCAGGGAGCATTGTCAGTGGAATTGCTTAATTTACTATGTACGTTTCATGAGCACTGAAGGTAACCGACGAAAGACAGACTAGCAGCAAAGATATTTAGTCGGCGTGCCCTAGGAGAGACCGATGTTCTCTGTGCTTCTGTAGCTTAAGATGTGAGTCCGAAATGTCGCGGCTCCGGGATGTTGGTCAGTTTTAACCGGAAAGGTATAGGGAAACTGCTTCAAAGTGTCTAATATCGAAAGTTTATGGCAGACTGACTGTTCTTGCTTTCTCGCTACGAGAGAAAGAGAGTGAATTGGGGATTACAAAAAGGGGTTGAAAGACGACACGGAACTCAAGGTTGGAACCAGAAAGCTAGGGTTCCGGATGCAGCAGCTTCTTTGCCTGCCCTCTCAATCACATCGGGCAATGCTAGAAGTAATGGGCTGGTTAAATCCCCTTACATGTTTCCATGGAAGTGTAGTATGTATTTTTAAATGCTGCCCTCTCAGCATGTATGATGTTTGATATACGATGTTCTCACCGACCACCTTTGCCTCCTTTATTTGCAGATGCTTCTGTTGGTTTACCCTCCACAGAGTTTAAAATTCTTCAACATTTACACAGGGCAAGATCGTGTCTTTATGCGTAGGATGAGAAGACGTTCCTAACGTTTTTCGGGGAGAGTAGTGCGGTGGTCGTGGACGCAATGCGCATAGTACGTGATTTCGCGTGCCTCTTGGGCAGGTGACTCGATCCTGTGCAGACGCTTGTGTACGGCATTCCAGGACACCGTAACTTTCTTCATTGTGGATAGGACTCTTACCAAAGTGTTTAGGTATTCCTTCTGCCACCGACAGTCCTACCCCCCTTTAGAATCTGTAGTGGTGTTGTAGCTTCTATTTCCATATTTCCGATTGTGGGACTGCCAATAGAACGGCTCGAACCTCCGATTCTTCGTTCCTAGATATGGAGGTTCATTTAGTCACAAAGATGGTATTAGCGGTCATTGGCGACAATTGCTGCTTCCTACTTGCGTACGTACTGGAGTCAATATATGGTCTGTTCCTATGGTACTGGAATTTTAGTCGAATTGAGTTGATCCCGCAATATTGATTTTCCTTGTGTAGGCTTGCATCAAAGTTACTGGTACACAGCTTCATGCAGATTCGCTGGATCTGTGACATCTCCGTGATGGCGTGCAATGGATCATTTTAAGAAGAAAAGATGTCTGCGGCGCGTACGATGATCCACACTGGTTTTGTTTTCCAAGCAACACCCTTCAGGCCAGGAGGGCGGTTGCCCTGATTTCTCCCAAAGCATTTTAAATACAAAATTCGAAGACCTATACATTTTTCTCGTCATAAAAACAAGTTAGTTCCGCGTGCATGCCTAAGGCCCCCCCCACTGATCTTCACCCGCCAGGTACTAAACTTCCCTAGTACATTTTTTCCGCGGATTATCTTATTTACTCTCTCTAAAAGGCCTTTCGTTTCTGCTCGAAACGTCTGTGTGTGTCTATTCGTTTACCAATTTGGCCCAGCAGTTGTCGGTTTCTCTTACGTAGGTATTGCGACGTTCAGGGCTGCCGTTCCCCCTTCCTGATAATGCCCTTCACTTTATTATTTTGGTCCATGTACGTTTGCATTAGGTGGTCTCCAATATATTCCACTCATGATCAGTAACTGCATGAGTCTTAAAGAATTATTGGTCCTTCCTGCTCTTTTCTAGACTAGGCCTGAAGTATTGTGGCAATAGTTCTGCATTTTTTTATTTTTGGGGACTGGGAGGTCGGCTCGGCCGCTTGAATTTGGAGACAAGCGTTGCAATTTTTACGTGACTGTTCCCTTGAACGACATCCGTGCACACTTTTAGGGGGTCTTTAAACGTCGCCTTGTTCGCCATCCGTCGTTCGCCACAGTGATTTGCAACTGAAAGTGAGCCGCTTCAACGTCGAACAGTTTTTCAAAAATTTATTTAAAGAGACGCCTTAACAAAAATTCTTTTATTTTGATGTCCTGTTCCTAATTGGTACGTTTCTTCTTTTTTTGAGAGACCGGCGATAATACTCTTTCCCCCGTTTTATTTTGCGGACCCTGTGTAGGTGCCAGTACCAGTTGTGGTGGAAAACACACCGCGGTGGCTCAGTGGGTTACGACGTCGCGCTGCGTAGCCCAAGCACGCCATTCGATGCCCGGCCGCGACGGCATTTTGTGGTGTAAGCAGAAAACAAAAGCCTGTGTGTCGAGATTTCAGCGCACGTTAGAGATCCCCTTGTTGTCGCAATTAGTCGAGCTCTACACTACTGCTCCTCATAGTGCAGATACTGCTTAGGCACGTCAATTATCGCAAATAAAAACATTTTATCTTCCGCCCAAGAGGCGCTATTGTGTGATGGCGTCAGTTGCAAGTACGGCCCGCGTCCGTGTCTGCCGCACAAGCTACCACCAAAAAGGCAGTAGAACCAACTTCACCTCGCAGGCGTGGCACCCGCTGAAAATGTGTGTCGTTTCTTTCTTCACCCGGTAGCGTCATTGTCCTTTTTTCCAGGCTTCAGTTGCCACAAGCCCGTATTCCACCTGATTCTCCCTGAGATACGAGAGGCGAGCCTTCGCCTTGTGTTGTCTCAGTCGTAGCTTTCGGGTGGCTCCAACGACTTATTTCCGCGGAGGCCTGACGAAGACGGCTGACAGCGGGGCGAATGCAGCCAAGAAAATCAAAAAATGAACCTTATAACGCATCACGTAGTCATACCAATCCGGATGTCTCTAAGTCTAGTGGCTAGCAAACGAACATAGACACCACAAAAAAGGCAACTGAAAAGTATGCCACAACAAAATTTAATATAATCAGAAATAAGAGCTTGTTTCTAGGTTACTTAGAAAGAAGGTAGCGGCTTTTGAACTGTACTTTACCGTGGATATGAGCGGATAGTGAGACAGGAAATATAAATTCGCAAACCTTTATTGCAATGTGCTCCACCAGATGGTTTGCTCAGAATTCTAAAAATGGCAGACATAATATCTCGTTGCGGTGAAACATTGCGGAACTGAAATACCTATTTGATGAATAGTGAACCAAGGGCAAAAAACGTATGGTTCGGATTTACAGTTAGCCATCAATTACTGCTTTGATGTACAGGCGCACTTACATTTTGCGTTTCAGATTGCTCCTGAGCACCTCAAGTTTTTCAAGCCTGACAGAACATCGTACAAACGCATATTGTTATTTTTGTCTTCCTCTGAAAACCGACTCCAATGGGACGGAATCCAACCCGTGTTCGTGAGCTCAGCAGCGCTAAGCCTGCAAAAATTTTTCAAAGTAGAGAATAGTGCCTAAACCCCTAACCTAAGCAGCCTAAGAAACTATGCCAATCAAGTTCTCTATTTGTAAGCCGAGATGCAGTCAAAAATCGTATTCTGCAATCTAGCTTCTACCCGCGTCACTTTGAGCAAAGCGAACTGATTGTCTACGCAGTCCAGTACAGCATCAAACCCATCTAAGCCTATGCTCATTTGCGGAACACGAGTTCATTTATTTCTTCATGAAATGGCTGAGCTCCAGAACGGGTGAAATCGGATTTGTGTAAGCCCACCTCGCACCCGTAAGCACAGTGCCCGTTTGTGTTCTACGTGCTTCTATTCCGCCGTCCAGTTTCGTTCGCGCTGTTGGGTTTTTCATGAACATGAACCAACTGATTTGATTGATTGTAGGGTTTACCACCCCGACGCGGTAATGGTGGCGCCTATGGCGCGCCTTAGTGGAGGGCTTCCGGAATAATTTTGACCACCTGGGGACCTCTAGCGTGCGCCGAAATCTGGTAAACACGGGCGTTTTTGCTTTTCACCTCTATTAGTAAAATGGCCGCCATAGCCGGGAAAACATGAACCAACTAACTCGCACCAGAGTCCTGCTACGTTATATCGATTCGGCCCGTAAGGGAAAAATAAAAATTCAGTGCTGAATAAAAATGTCTACGCAGTTTTACGCAGAACCGCTCAGAGCTTTGGGTACTAAGCTCAAATCTATAGCGATACACAGCCTAAGTCGTCCCGGATGGGTAAGCTTATGTTGAACTTTTTGTAAAAGATTCCCCTGGAATTCCAATTTACATTGCGTAATGTGTGCTATTCCGTGAATATCAGGTTATTGTGAACGGTAACTTACAGAAGACAACCTCATGACTTAAAAAAGAAATAAACTCAATACTTTCTAATTCAAAGTCAGTTTTTTGTTGCTTTGAAAATTACGACAGCTTCATCATCATGAACAGGCTACTTACATCCACCAAAGGACGAACACCTCTCTGCAGGACCTCCAACCACTGCTGTCTTCCGCTGCTCGAGCCCATTATGTTTTTCCGAGTTTATTTATTTCGTCCCTCCATCGAGCTATTTCACTTCCGCTTCTTCTAGGTTCGTCTTTTGATATTTACTCTGTAACCCTAGTGGTCCTCCCGTTTTCTTTTCCTCTCCATACATGGTAAAACCCATTTCATTACTTTTGCTTTATCAGAACTCGGGTATCAGCTACTGGAGTTTGTTTCATAATCTACGAGTCTCACTTTCTGTCTGTATCGGTTACTCCTATCACTATTGGTTCCATATGGACAGTTGAGCCACCTTAACTTGGCATTTCACTTGTTTATTAAAGTGCCGAATTCTCCCTCCATATGCACCTATGGGCATGATGCATTCATGGTATTTTCTGCTTGGGAGTTTTAGAGGTAGTTTAATGGGACTGCTTCCCAAGGTAAGTCCAGGCCATAGTGCTTCTCTGCAAAGCTTATGTAGACGGCTTGCTGCGCTACAGCCTGCCTGTTCTGCAACGGATGTCGCCCACATGCAAAAAGCAACTCAATGCGGCTAGAAACAACTGCCTGCGTACCTGCCTCGGCCTTCCTAAGGGCTCATCGTGTGTTGGCACTGTCGCAGAGGCTGGTTGCTTGCCTTTAGATATTATTAGAATGCAGGAAACATTTAGAATATACTTGAGGCATGCGCTGCACGCAAAATCCAAGTTCTTGGCAGGTATTGTACGATGCAACAAAATTTCGAGCTTCGCAGAAACTCTAAATAATATAAACATCTGTGTACCTACCCAACGACGACAACTCATGCCATCTGATTTCCCGCCTTGGACTCTATCACCCCTATGCATAAAATTAAACATACCTGGACTCACATCAAAAAAAGTTATGCCTCAGATATGCCTCCTTCAACTAACACTTGCCCATATAAGTGACCAATACTCTCGTATGACCCACATTTTTACCTGATGGATCATCTACTCCTGACTGCAGTTCTTCTGGGCTCTTTCATTACAATCCACCGGCCAAGCACTCTCATACCGTCTTGAGCACCCAACATCATCTACATCTGCTGAGCTTCATGCCATCAACAAGCACTTCGCTACATTCCTCCGCCAGCAGCCGCACAGTGGGTAATCTTTACGGATTCGAAGGCAGCACTGCAAACTCTTCGACGTGCCAGCTGCTTCAGCATTCACGAACATATATCCCGCGATGTCTCTTACCTAAATCATCTAGTTTGTGTCGCCGGACACCGCGTGATACTGCAGTGGATCCCTGCCCACTGCGGCATCATAGGCAATGAAAAAGCAGATGAGGCTGCCAAGAGAGGATTGCAACTGCGGAACGTGAGGAACATTTTCTTCACGAAGCACGATGCCTCTAGGCCTAGCAAAGGAGCTTGTTTTCAGGGAAAGAAGCACATTCTGGTCTCTCCCGGAAAAACCAGCACCATTCCTGCATCATGTCGACCCAACTTTGGCACTGAGGTTACCGGAGCGACTTCCACGTCGCCTAGAGACTTTGCTCCATCGCTTACGTCTCAACGTGGCGCTAACACATACCTACCGCTATCGCCTTGGCCTGACCTCGAACCCCTATTGTGACAACTGCGGTTCACCAGAAACCGTCGAGCATATTTTACTGGAGTGTCCTACATACTATCAAGCAAGAAACAACCTCGCACAGAAGATCGAGTGCCTCAACCACAGTTCCTTGACTTTAAAAGCACTTCTGGGACCATGGCCATCTCCCTCCTCTCAGCGTAAAGTGCTAACCGCATTATTTGAATATCTCAACGACATCGGCGTCGCTGAGCTGATATAGGACCAGACCATTCTTGCACTGTAAAACCGCCCATAGACTTTTCACGTGTCGCACTGACGGACCCCAACGCACACGCTCCGTCCTTTTTTTCACTTTTATTTTCTCCTTTCTTCTTTCCCTTCCACCTTTCTTCCTATTGCAACTTTTTCCCTCCTCCCGTACCCGCAGAGTAGCATGTCGGCGTTAACATGCCGGCAGACCTCTCTGCTTTCCTCTAATAAAGAGCTTTCCTCTCTCTCTCTCTCTCTCTCTCTCTCTCTCTCTCTCTCTCTCTCTCTCTCTCTCTCTCTCTCTCTCTCTCTCTCTCTCTCTCTCTCCCTATTCTTCACCGGATTTTTCTTTCGTGGTCAGAGTCAGCTCTGAAAACCTGTACGGGGTAGTTGTACTATTCCACTTATACTGCCATTTAGTTAGATGTGGTAGATAGGGTTCTTTCAGCATGTTTGCTGTTATTTTTATTTACTCATATTCACTATTTCTTCACAGCCATGCTCTCCGATTGGAGTTCTTCAGTCATTTTTGCGGATGCTGTGCGGCCCTATATAAACAAGAATTTGTCGTCTGCAAACGTCAAAGGGCTAGAATTGTCTCCAGTTATTCGTAAATCTGTGTTTTCCCAGCAAGCTTCCTCAATTGTCAGTTAAGTTCAAAATTTAACTCACTCTAGTGGTACCAACCGCACAACAAAGACTGAACATAATGTTGTCTCGTTCGTCTTACGAGTCCCCCTAATGCAATCAAGCGGTATCTCTGACCATGTGACGTCCCGCCTTCGGTGACAAGTTGAGGTCTGGTCACCAGCGGCACTTCAGGGTGAAAATATTCATTGGACATCAACATTGTTACCAATCGACCGCGGTAAAACGAAGCTCCCATATCACCAAGCTCAAAATAAAGCTGCCCGCAGCGGTGGCTCAGTGGCTAAGGCGTTGCGCTGCTGAGCACGAGGTCGCGGGTTCAATTCCCGGCCGCGGCTGCCGCTTTTCTGATGGAGGCGAAATGCAAAAAACGCCCGTGTGCACGAGATTTCGGCGCACGTTAAATATCCCATTTGGTCGAAATTAATCCGGAGCCCTCCACTACGGCGCGCCTCATCACCTACGTTGCGTCGGCGCGTTAAACCCTAAAATCAGAATCAGAATCAATCAAAATAAAGCTTTCCAGGATTAAGAAGAAATTGCAAAACCATAAGACACCATCGAGCATCAATGTATTGCTCAGGGCTTTTTTAATGTTCGTGCATGATGAACAAACGCCCAAGTTTTTTTTACAATAACACCACAGAACAACAAATGCGTGCCTTTGAGCATTCGAAAGTGAATACGGAAGGTAACGTACGTGATTTTTGAAATTTCGTTTCGGAAGAGCAAACACCAAGGCTTCCTGAAGGTCTGAACCAGTTGATAGGGCGGAACTTCAAAACACAATTTTTAGTAAGATAACGGTTACCGCGTTAGCCAGTGCGTTCGCAATTTAATCTTATGGTGCCGTGATACTGTACAAACAGCACATTCTGGAAAGTGCTGGTGTAATAAATTAGACCTTGGAACGGAAAACGTCGCCGTTCCTACTTGTACCAATAACGTTCCGCAGGTTCGTTGCAACTTTGAAGGGATCAACACATCCCGGGTGGGTTGAAAAAAAAAACCGTAAGGGCGGAAGAAAGACGAGCAAACCTTTTCCCTGAAAGGTAAGCACAGAAAACGAATGGACCATTTTATTCGGGCAATATAACGATTGCAAGACGAATGAACTGAAAGTAGACTAATTTCGAAAGCGAGAATAATTATCGCGTATGGCGGGAATTTCGCCCTGCTGCACGGTACATAAAAAACATAAAGTAAGTACAAAGGGTTTAAGGAAAACAAAATCGGGAATGATATTGCAGCGGACTTTTCTTTGTAGCAGATTTTCAATATTTATATTCCAGAAGTTATTGCAGAATTGATTGTTTTTCTTCTGATACCATAATTTCAATCCAGTTTTCAGCGAGAGATAGATAGACTTTTAGAAGGAAATTGTTATCCTGTGTTGCGGGATTTAGCCCATGCTCCACATCGATCATAACATATATGCGTACCGTAGGAAGTATGCAGAAAGCAGATATCTTGAATGGTGGTGCGGTCGGTCACGGCTTACAAACATTTATAACATATAAGTTCCTCAATCTCTTGGGGAAGCTTTAGGGTAAAATAAAAAAGCTGAAAAATGCTTGGGTCCGTTATGACGTAATCTATCATAATTGATTTTTAAAAAACTACCAAAATGTTCGTTAATTTTTTTTGTACAAAGCGCCACGGCAAACGCAGCAAGCCCCAAGTCTATTTGTACATTTCATGCGTTAGCCGCTTTGTCTGTATGTAAGGAACAATTCAAGAATGCTGCCTTGAATTGGCATGCCACAACTACACTCTTAGTCAATTCCTGGTTATACGACCCGCATGCAGGCGGGCCGCCGCGTCAATTTAAAGCCGCTTATAAAGCGTGGTTCAGGCGGCCTCGAGCGCAAGCGGCCCGCCAACACGTGGCCCACCGAACACGTGGCCCGGCGTTTAAGCGGCCCTCTTGAGGGCCGCCTAACCAGAGGGCCACCTAAACGCCGGGCCGTGTGTTCGGCGGGCTGCTGGCCGTAATTTTTCTACGCGGCCCCTTATCTAATCTATTCCCCGCTTTACGAAGCGGCTCCAACATCATACGGCCCTCAAATAAGCGGGCCTTTTTGCTTTTCACCAAAAAAAAAAGAAAAAATCCGCGTGGACAGAATTGATTTTCATACGTTTTTTTTTTCGCTTCGCAATGACAGGTCAACGTCATCACCCCCGTGAAGAATGCTCTAACACATGTTACATCATGCGAGACATGTAAGCACATAAACGTAACCCTACGGAAAATCGAACCTGGGTCTACTACAACACATCAAAAGCCTGATATCATAACCACTGCGGCACGACCCACGGGCTGCTCGGAAGTGCAAACATGGGCTTATAAGTATTCTACATGCTGTTGCGCGTCAAGCAGGAATCTTAAATAACACATTCGGCGGTGAGTGGCTTTCTTTACGACCACCGTTTTTGATTCACTCTACCAAAGAGGCATAATACTACGGTTTGCGAGAATTTAAGTACACTGGTACGAGCGGAAACCTTTTGCCATGCTGTGTGCCCGTTCCAACATGCGCCGTGCGGGGATTTATTCCATCGATGCAAACGGAATTGATAACAGTTATTCTGTCTTGTTACCGAACGTATTCTTGGCCATTGGTGGAAAGTGCCCCCATGACAATACTTGCAAATAACTAACACGTAAGGCGCACTGTTGCACTGAAAATAAGAGCTGTCTCGTCACGAGTAGCAAGTATACCAAACCTGAAATGGTTTACGGAATTTTTTCTGCTCGTCGTAGCTCTTCTGATGGTGTGGTTACATGCCTTGACCTTTGTTTTTGTAATAGGGGGGCGGTAGTAAAATACGGATCTGGTGATGTAATGAACCAATATTAAATCACTACACCCTACCTACCATTGTGTCGCGACGCCTGCAGAATTGCTGCGGTAAAGAGATAAAGAGCCGTTGGAAGGCCAGATAATGCGTTTCTTTTATGGATCGCTAGCACACAAAGAATCTCTAGCGTTTCTCGCGCAGACCGGATAAGCGCTTGACCGTGTAACTTGTAACGCCCTGCCTTTCCAGGGAAATTCAGGTTTCGCGGAAGTTCCACCTTTAATCGTTATAATATCGTAAATGAAGATCATTGTTCAAACAACGTTTTAAAAAAAGTAAAATTAAGACAAATATAAAAAATGACGGAAAATGGCGAACCGTATAATGCCCTGCATTTCCACAATAATGCAGATTTTGCGGAAATTCCACTTGTAATCGTTATCATAGCGTAGATGGAGATAATTGGTCGAACCGAATTTTGAACAACTAAAGAACAAGAAAAATATAACATTACGGAAAATGTTAAGCCTTGTAACGCCCCTTCATTTACAAAAAAATGCGATTTGGCGCAAGTAACACCTGTGATCGTTATAATAAGGTAAATGGAGATAATTGAACGGACAGGACTTAGTAAAACCAAGAAAATTTTCTCTAAAAGACTCCCACTCAAGAAGAGCGCTGTAAGAATGCTGCGCTTTAATAGACATTTCTCTGAATTTATGCAATTTTTTTAAGTGGTCTCGTTTCATTCGCGCTTCCGTTATTAGCGAGTTATTATTGTACGCAGAAGCGCAAGGTCGCGGTTCAGCATTTTTCAACATTTTCAAGGCACTTCACCAAAACCATAGCACTTGGGCATGAACGCACCCTTGTGTCGAAAGTTTAGACCATATAAACCAATGCCACAAATAAATGGGTTACAATGGCTGCAATTACCCCAAAACATTTTTAATTTGTGCCCTTCTGGAACATCTTCATGACCTCAGTTTTCAGTCAATGAGGTTCTACCTTCATAATCTCGGTGTTTTGTCACCTGATTTATCAGGCCTCAATGCTCATACCACGAAATAAAAAAACTCCCTATATTCATAATGCCATGTTACAAGCAAAGCTGTAAAGCAAGTATCTGTATAGGCTTAAACATATCCGGATCTTGAAGTGGTAGTCTACTCATACAAGCTTGGGACACGAACAGAGAACTGATTGATTGATGATTGATTGTGGGTTTTAACGCGCCGACGCAACGAAGGCGATGAGGCGCGCCGTAGTGGAGGGCTCCGGATTAATTTTCACCACCTGGGGATCTTTAACGTGCGCCGAAATCTCGTACACACGGGCGTTTTTGCTTTTCGCCTCCATCAGAAAAGCGGCCGCCGCGGCCGGAATCGAACCCCGCGACCTCGTGCTCAGCAGTTCAACGCCTTAGCCACTGAGGAACAGAGAACTGAGTTGGGTATGTAAATGTTAAGTATTTTGTCATTCTCGAATTCATGAGCATGCACAAGTGTGAGATGAAAATTACATAAATGACACCATGTCCAAGGAACGATGTTTTCTTTTTATTTGATATCCAAGATACAAATGTGAACACAAAAGACTTAGTGAAATAATAAATACAAATATTAGCAGATTGCCGTTATGGAACACACAAATGAAAATCTTTTTTGTGGAAGAGCAAATAATGACCTGTCCAGATAAAATTATTGTTTTAATTTATAGAATTTTCAACAGCTTGCTGCTTACAAAACAGGGAGGAAACTCGTCTTTTTTGCTGGCTACTGTCTGTATAACGCCCAACGTTTAGCTTAAAGCTGACGGTTATCTCCTGTCCTTAATGTAATATATTACCAAACAAAGAAAAAGTACATTCTCCGGGCTTCAATTATGGTCCAGGTACACCACTTCCGATGATGTAGATGGCCTTTGTAGAATTGCCCCAAGCAATCTTTGGCCCGGCAGCTGCTGCTTCTGGAATTTCGTCGCACTGTATTGGAAACACCGTTGTAAACATTTCAAAAATGTTGAGTCACGGGCAGCAATCTGTTGTGTGGGCACTGCGTGAGGAAAAGAAACGGCAGGTGAATAAGTGACCAGGGTAAAAAGGGTGGTGTTATTTATCGGCAGTAAAACAGTATAGCCTGAAGGGGCACAGCAGAAGTATCACCAACGCGTTAGCAGATATGTGAAAATATAAATCAGGTAAGTGTATCGTTGTAGTTTAGACAATTATTTCTTTCTTACTGCTTGTAGATTCAAACGCTCTCAAAAGGACGTTTTCTTCATATACATAGAAAGACTGAGCGCTTTTTCAGTGCAAAGGCGTGCGAGAAAACGTTGCCATAATTTTATTTGACGGAGACACATAAATTGCCCGTCGAAAAGAAACTCTGTTCGCTGTCACACGCGGAAGGTAATGTGCCCTAGTTTCTTTTTATGAAGCAAGTTCCACCAATAGACTGGCGCAAAATATTTTGTTAAATATGGAACAAAATTGCTAGCAATATCCTTTGCTAAAGCATAGGTAAACTGCGCGCACCGAGCAACAGCCAGCGCATCTGTAACAACATTAGAAGCCACCGCTTCGAGCGACCTTCACGCCGGCGACGCGCCGCGTTTGCGCTGCCAATGCTATCATGTTTCTGCAAACCGCGAGTTGACACTCCAGACAGACGACAGCTGTGGCGTACACAGCAAGATGGGGGCTGGTGTTAGTCATGAATGCTGCTTCATGTGAAAAGTTTACCACTTAAGCGCACCGTGATGAAGTTTACAAATCGCCACAGAATACAGACTACTCAAAGCGCGAGAAAAGTCACCAGCCGAAACGACGACGCGAAAACCTAGTTACGAAAAAAAGTTACATAACTTTCTGGTACGCCTACCGGAAATGACAAGCAGAGGCCATGGAATATTGGAAAATACAAAATTCAAACTGGGTTTTATGTGCCTTGACCTGTACACTTAAACGCGTGGAAAAAATGCAATTTCTTTATGAAACCACGGTACTCATTACGGCAACGGAAAGCACCTGACATGTGCAAGCGTTTTCATTTTTCGCCTGGATCCCAAAACGGCCGCCGCACAGGAAAACCGAATCCTCTATATATAAATCACGTCAAATTTACCGTACGGCCCCGGGTATCGCAGAACGGTTTTGGCGCGGGCTTCTTACGACGACGAAAAAGGCATAATTTCATGGCCTTTACTAGTTGTCTGCAAACACAAATTCTTACAGTCTGCGCACCCACCCCTCGATAAAAAAAAAACAAGGAAATCCAGGGACTTACCTATCCTTTCGTATTCAACCGGGCTATGCCCGCAATAGACACACCAGCCGGCTAGACATGGCGCCGCCGCCTGGCTTGTGTGACCGGTGGCCCTAATAAACCCATCGCATTTGCAGTTGTTTCCACTGTTACACTGACCTCGAAGCACCCATTTGATGTCAGCGGAAGCGAACGTGGTCAAGAAAGTGTGAACGCTCGGAACTAAGTATGAACTACACAGAAGAGTCAAAGCGGGGGCCGCCAACTTGCTCCGCGGTGAAATTTGTCGCACGTACGCGATAGAGACAGATCGCCGTATCACAACTCGCCGCGCGTGAACTTTTTCCACTACTACTGCGCATGTGCTCGCGAGATATTTTTGAATGTTTTTCGGCTTTCGCCGCGCCGTCGGGCGCGCGTGGTCGGCCACCGCAAAAGAAGCTCGCGGGCTATTTATTGAGCAGGAATACGCGCATGCGCCGCAAGCCACACATATCGCTCGAAGCTTCACGATTGCCCCCCTTTTTTATTTTATTCCTGGCGTCAGGCTGTCTGCTAGTTTATAGCCGTGACACGGGCCGTTGGCGCAGCTTATAAGCGTGATGCAACTACCTGAGGTTTTGTCACGGAAAAGAAGTCTGTCAGGGCCTCTTATATCACGGTATTGAGACTGCCCACCGCATATGAATAGGACGCCATCCGGGACGCGACTAAGAGTGTATCATTAAGCACGACGTACTACATAAGGTCCAATTGAACTGCGGAGCACCTGTTGAAGAGATCGTCCATTAAAGAGCCCATGCCTCGTCTGTGAAGAACGTACAATCTTAGCACTTGTCCGCTACTGCAAAGCGTGCGGCTGTGCACCATAGTTAGATCGAACAGCTGTAATGAGGTGAATTAAAAGCCAGCGTATAAGGAAATTGCTGAACAATATGAGATTATGAAAAGTAGACACGTGCGTGAGCCAGCGGTCAATTTGGCTAACAGATGATGAGGTTGTCTTGCAAGACAAGTCGTGCTTCTAAGTGTTTGGATGAACTAAGATTTTTGAGCTGTAGCTGGTTTTCGAGTGTTTTTATTCACTGTTTTTTTTGCTGACACAATATGCGTGTTTTTTAAATATTTACGTGCTCGACAGCAGTTGTGTCGTTAATTCTCTTTCTGTCCTCTTTTCGTCTCCTCTGACCATGATGAACAATCTTTAGAGACGAATCCGCGTTCGCAACTGAGGCATACTTTGTAAATAACGAACCAACAAGTTTAGCTCTCTACAAAGCAAGTTTTCTCTAGCTAGGAATAAAGTTCTCAGCGAACAGTATCCCCGCAATGACAGTTCTTTTATACTAATACAGCGGAAAGGACGCCGGTATCATGACTTACCCTACTTGTTTTTTCTCTGTGTCTCTCTCCAGATTCCAGAAAATTCTGTTCCGCCGCATGCACACACTGTCTTTCGAGACTAACGCGAGGAAGCAAGACCCACAAACTTTTAGGAAAGTTAGCTTTGGCTGTCGACTTAACATTGATCACCCTGAATATATATATATACAGGGTGATCAAAGTCAAGTTCGAGAGGTTTTTTTTTAAAATAGGCGCTTAGATTTACGCGAAGACGACCTCTACAGTGAGTTTATGCGCCCAGGGGGACACATAATTAGGAAGTAAATATTGATTTCGGAGGATTAATTAACTAAATTTATAAAAACTTTTTAGTGGCTACAGTAACCAGTCATGTTTGTATTGAGAAGTTAAACGCAATCTTGTTTCTACGCAGTTTCAATTGGCAGAATTCTTCAATCACATCCGTAGTCCGAGATATCGAACTGCGAAGTTTAATTGCCGTTCTTTTGATTTCGCCTGGCAGGTCCACTTGGACCTGCCATGCGTACTCCTGCTAGTGACAGTGATACGTAAGTGGACGTGCCAGTGACGACCAGCGCAAAGCTCCTCCCCTGTCTTCAGTTTCGATAACGGTTCCGAGTACTGCAGATTGCGATAACGTCGGCCGAGGCTGAAAGAGTGCAAGTTATTACTTTTTCTTGCGCCTGCGCCTCGTTGTCGAACTAAACACCGTAGACAGCAGGCGCGTCACAAAAGGGAGGAGCATTGCACCGGTCTTCACTGTCTGTCATGCGTAATCTTCCGAAGGGCAAATAAACCTCGCCGTTCGATATCTCGGAGCACGGATGCTCTAGAAGAATTCTGCGAAATGAAACTGCGTAGAAACACGATTCACTCCAACTTTTCAATACAAACATGCCTGGTTACTGCAGCCGCTCAAAAGGTATTTAATGAATTTTAGTCAATTAAGACATCAGCGTCAATAGTTACCACCTCGTTGTGTGTTCCCCTTGGCGCATATTCTCACTGTAGCGGTGGTCTTCACTTATATGTAAGCCCCAAGCGTGAAATTATATATATATATATATATATATATATATATAAATATACACATACACACAGAGAGGTTCAATTGAGGGTCCGGTGTTCGGAGCAACCTTTAATTAAGGACGCTCGAGCGAAGAAAGAGCGGGTACACACAATGATGCTGACTGTTTACACAGCTGACCGCAAAGTGCTGTGGTGCGTTTACTGATAATGATGATAATGTGCACATGAAGAGAAACCACTGAAGGCAGTGCTAATGCCGCACGCAAAGGGCGACTTCTCAAACCGGCAGCGGTAGATGACAAAGGATGGTGACTACACCACACACACACACACACACCACACACACACACACACACACACACACACACACACACACACACAACACACACACACACACACACCACAACACGCACACACACACATATATATATAGTATATTTATATATATATATATATATATTCTCTTTTAGAAATGATACACTCACGTTGTAGGAATATACGGAATGACTGAATGATTCTAGTGCGTCCATTAAATATATTTGACGAGGGCTCCAGATAAGCCACGTGAATTCCAGTTGTGTTCGAAATAAAGATTTGTAGGCTAGCAGTTTTACATTACAAGGTGCATGATGTACGTGTCGTTTTAGGAAACCAAGCGATCTGTTAGCTGATGATATGATATTGGTAATATGGACGCGCCATGGTGAATTATTGCTCAAAGTGACTCCCAAGTACTTATGAGTGATGACATTTTCCAATGCAACGTTACCGATTTGATAAGAATAGGTTAGTGGGAAGCAGCGACGGGGAAAAGAGAGAGACTTGCATTTATTAGGGTTTGGTGTCACGAGGCAACAATTGCACCAGTTAAGCAGATGGTTAATGTCATCTTGCAATGCAACTTTAGCTGATGTGTTATTAAGGGTACGGTATCTTACGCAATTGTCTTCAAACGTACATATTGCTGGATACATGGAAAGGTAGATCGTTAATGTATATGAGAAATAATAAGGGCCGAGAACAGATCCTTGCGGGACGCCTGATGTTACTGCGAGAAAGTAAGACTTATGTCCATTAACAGTAACAAATTGTGAACTATTAGTCAAAAATTATTGAATGGAAGGTAAACTTTTAGGGTCCAAGTTCAATTTCGAAAGTTTTAACATCAGGTGGTTGTGGGGTACATTGTCAAATGCTTTTGCAAAGTCAAGAACGATGGCGTCAATCTGTGTACAACGGTCTAGGTTAGTGTGCAGGTCATGAACGAAAAGGGCTAGTTGGGTTTCACAGAAATTTTTTGTAAAATTTGTGCAGTGCGGGATGAAAAAAGGTATTAGTGCCCAAGAAGTGCAGGATATCGTGTTAATGACACGTTCCATGAGCTTGCAAGGCACGCTTGTCAAGGAAATGGGACGATAATTGAGTGGACATGAGCTATCACCTGATTTGAAGACTAAGATAACCTTTCCTATTTTCCTGTAGATTGGTAGGTTACCTGTAGGTAATTACTAACAGAACGACAGTGACAAATATATGGCAGATACGTGTCTGGTATTTTTCAGAAATTTTGAGGTAAAATTGTATAATTCCGCTGAAGAGAGTTTGTTTTCCGATTAACTATAATATTCCAGCAGCAATGAAATCAATACTGGAAAAAAAGAGACGATGCTAGACGGAAAAATCGCAAGGGGACTGTTAGTTTTGTTTGTGAGCACGCAAGTGAATGCTGCATTGAATAATTCTGCTCATTCAGAATCGCTAACTTCCCCGCCAAAATGATTATTCTTAGGGTTCTTAGGGGAAATTTCGTAGGTATAATAGCCTCCCAAAACTTCCTAGGGTTATTTACTAAAATATCGGAAGATCAATATGAAAAAAGGTTCTTTTTTGAGGTTCGAATGGCGTTATAATAAAAGGGTTTGGCTTGTTTATTCCTTGCCGTTGCGGTGGCGGTTGCTGCGCGTTTAGCTGCACAAAAAAGTCGTTTTTTTATTATCAATTCGCTTTAAAAGTTTAGAAAACCGTGGTTTTTGTGGATTAGAATGGAAGGTCACACTGAGAATAAATTTGTTTGTCGGCTCCTTAATTTTGTCTTCGAAAATTAACCAGTATCGTTGACTGATCGTTCACTCAAGGTTGTTTTTTTGGCAGTAGCAGCGGCAGCGGAAATGTCCCGGACCAAGCTAATCTATGCGCATCGTGCTCTCGCAGGCGCAGAAAACGGCTAAACGGGGCGGACGATCAACCTGAAGCAACGGGCAGCTTTCTGCGACAGCGAACCGCAATTTGCAAGAGCATTGTTAGGACAATATGCCCACCACTGACGCCAGCGACATCAAGGGGCCTCCCGGCATCGCTATAAAAAAGCGACGCATTCATCGCTGGACCATTTTGGCAGCAGCAGCGGCAGCAGAAACGTGCCGGCCCAAGCTAATCTGCGCGCATCCTGCTCTCGCAGGAACAGAAAACAGCTGAACGGGCGGACGATCAACCTGGAGCAACGGACTGCTTTCTGCGACAGCGAACCGAAATTTGCAATAGAATCGTTAGACCAACATGCCTACCACTGACGCCAGCAACATCGAGGGGCCTCCCGGCATCTCCATAATTTTGGCAGCAGCAGCGGCAGCGGAAACGTGCCTGCACAATCTAATTGCCACACATCATGCTCTAGCAGTTTGGTCTGTTTTTTCTGTGAATTTTTTTCACCAATTAGGAAAGGTATGCTTCTGCTATAGCTGCTTCTTTGTTTTTTTATGATTAGTGACTGTCCAGTCTCCCCGAACCCCTTATCTTGCCATACTTTACCATGTCTAGTGAATAATGTGAAGAGTGCCCTTGTTGTGAGGTTCAATGTGAAGATGGTGAAGGTTTGCTGTGTGCGGAATGAAACCATGACTGACACTTTGGGAAATGCTCCAACATTGCAGGAAGTACGTACAAGTCTAAAGGCGAGGCATGGCGAAAGTCATTGCAGTGCCAAACCTGCAAGGGAAAGAAGTCGAAAGACAGTCAGGGTGAAAAACTGAAGAACCAATATGTAAATGTAGCGAGCCTAATGCTAGCTGTCAACGAAACGCTTGAAGGCCTCATGACGCTTAAAACCACTGAAGAAAATATTGAGTAGTCCGTGGATATGATGTCCAGCAAGTATCACAAAATTCTTGCTCACATTCGTAGACAGGACAAAGAGGTCTAACAGTTGAAACACCGGGTTGAGGCCATTGAAGAACGGCAGAAAACCTACAGAACGAACGAAATCGCTCAGGAACTTCACGAGCTCGAGCTGCACAGTAGAAAACCTAATCATGAGTTTATTGGCCTTCCTGTAACCGAGAATGAGGGCCTTTTGAGTAAGATCAATGCCGAAGCGGAGAAAAACACCTGCCCCAGCTGGCTGACAGTGATGTTGTATCAGTGAACCGGTTACCGCCTGCTAAAGATAAAGTGCCAGGCAT
The DNA here is from genome assembly GCA_013339765.2 of Haemaphysalis longicornis. Lineage (NCBI taxonomy): Eukaryota > Metazoa > Arthropoda > Arachnida > Ixodida > Ixodidae > Haemaphysalis > Haemaphysalis longicornis. Next base: position 51,609,436 of record CM023455.1, read on the forward strand.
AACCGTACGATTCGTGAAGCAAACCACAAGAAACTTCTTCGTGGAAAAAAAGAGCGAACTGAGGAAGTTAGATGAGTCATGCCACATTATGGAAAACTTTACAAAGAAAACAGGTTTCTATTAGCAACAACAAAAGTTTGGGCTAAAAATCACGGCTACAGCTACGCCTGGCACACGAATGAAAGAGTGTATACGAGGCAGAAAGATGGACAGATGGCGGTCAGGGTGCGGAACGAAAGCGAATTAGATAACGTAGGGCAAAGGCGGCTTTGCTCTTACACCTTTCACAATAGTGCTTCTTTATCAAATGATGGGGGACTTCCCAATGCCTTCCACGTTTACCAAGGTCTGTGGTAGCGACTGCACACAATTGTTAATCCTGCTTAACGTAAACAAGCAATCTGCCTTAAATAAGATACTGTTACTTGAACTACTTTTTCACCAGTTCAACGATGTGTTTGACGTAGTTATGTTAACCGAAACTTGGTACGTCGGAGATCCTAATGTTCTGCATCTCTCGACTTACAGTATTTTTTATGAATCGAACTACCGGTTGCGGAGGTGTTGTATGCCTTATGGTTAAAAAAGTTGTCATGTGTGACGTTATATGAAACTTCTCTTGTGTTAACGTTGACTTCGAAGTTTTGTCTTTGTACACAAAAGAAAGCATACTAGCGGTTGTATACCGTCCACCAAACTGGAAACTTTTTTGCTTTTCTTGGGACTTTGCAGGTGAAAATAAATACAACATTCGTTTTGCTGGGACTTTAACATAGGCATGTTAACAAACCCCAGTATTAAGATCAAATTTAAACACCTAATTCTCTCATATGGATGCACCAATGTCATAACATGTTCAACGAGGATCACCGTTTCATCTACTACTCTGTTAGACTTATCACGATCACCCACACTTCTCCTCTAAAGGCAGGTGTTGTATGTACGGATATTAGTGATCCCAGTGCAATTTACTTAGTCTTACAGAACCAAAAATTCAATTACCCGAAAGCCCCACCAGTATTTTTTCAGGAGATGACGCCATATATTTCTAACGAGTTTCGACACAAATGAGGACGTTTTGATGGATGCACAATATTGCAACAAACGGATGCAGCGAGCGCTTACAATTTATTTTGGAACAGTTACAGGCGAGGGAGTAAGACGTCTGACTCTTCGGTCCTACCTCACGCTCGTAGCCCAATGAGTAAGACGATTCACACTAACTCTGTCTGGTCTACCAGACACAGGCTGAAATCCTGCCGGTGCCTGTGTGATTTTTTTATTTGTAAAGGCTATGCGCACGTACGCGGATGGACATTGTGCGGTCTTAAGGTGCTCCAATCGCAAAATCTACAAACAGTGCAGACTGCCGGATATGACATGCGGAGCTGAAACTTGGTGCCTTGCTAAACAATTAAGGTACTTCTTAACTACAACAAACTTGTTCAACTACGATTTCGAATTTCATCGCCTAGGTATCACTCCCCTGTAGGACTCAGCAAACAGTGCGAAGCCCACGCAAACTGACTTATTTCTCTATTTTGGGCATCCGCCTTTCTACATCTTCGTCTATACATTTCATGCTTGGGGTGAACAATATTACGTAAGTGGTGGCAGAATACCTATCAACGAAACATAACATCTTGGCTCCAAACCGTTGACGCCACACCACAGTGGTACCTTCATGCAGAACGACAGTTAAGGCCTCGATACGGTTGTTCCTACATGGTTACATAAAGTAGCAGATTCTATGCATTTCTTGCAATCCGATCATGTTAATTGTGAATTGTTCGCTTCAAAAACTTGTTGAAACGGGTCTCTCTGAATACATATATTGCCCACAATAGTTTTAATACTTCAGCAGGAATTCTAAAACTTGCATACCTCTCTACGACATTTTATTCTTGGCTTTATTGAATTTATAGGGGCCGCGTGATATAAATGACGAAAGAAAATTATTTTTTTGCTGAAAGCACACTGCTGTGGAGTTTCAATCGCCAAAAGATTTCTCTTCAGCCAGATAGCCACCCTAACAAGAAATGGCTTGAATTTTCAAGTGTGCATATAATTGTAGAAGCAAACATATGGAGAAAAATTGAAATAAAAAAAATTAAAATATTGAAAAAAAAACAAAATTTAGGCTTCTAACATAGATCGAGAAATTCATAAGACCAAATATATACAAAATACAAAGTGTTCCAAAAAAGCTTCAGTACAAAAAATTAATTTCTTAGTTCAGCAAGCTGTGGCTGGAACTTTGCCAAAGGTTTGCCAGCCATCGAGGCTCATAACAAAAACTGGCAAACGGGATAGTTAGCACTGACGCATTCTTCTGATGAAAAAACAAGGTTATCAAGACACATGCACATATAACACAGAAATATCAGGGTGGCTTTCCCCTAATTTTTGCTGTTTTTCCAGTAGAAGGAGGAAGCGCATAACCACTTTGGGTTTATTTTAGTGGACAGATTGAGCGCTATGCTTTAATTCCTGATCGTTGTAACCTGCACTCGTCGTGTGTTATCTGGTGTAGCTTCCAAGAGGGACATTTATTTTCTTGACGTTTATGCACTAAAATATGCTCAATGTGCCGCTACATGAATGCCGAAGTGACTTAGGGCAAATAGGACTGGGCTTAGGGCAATAAACGAGGAGTGTAAATGTTTACCAATAGCCCACATCTGCGGTACGCTTCATTACAGCAGTGCAATTCCATCTGCGTTACCTCTTCTTGGCCGCTGTTGGATTGTTTGCAAAGGTGCACATGTTGTGATTAAACAGGTAATAATTCGTGAAGTTTAAAGTTATGTGTAATGTCGCACAATGTATACACGAGAGCGATACCAGGCACCGGGAAACAGCACAACAGCATCGAATCCCTAGAGGCATCCTGCAACAATCATCATCAGTGGTGCCTGGCTAGGCATGCGCAGTGGGGGTGTGGTACTGAGGGTTCCCCTAGGGGAAGAGGGCGACGGCTGTTGAACGCCATGCTATCTCGTGATGGATTCTTTGGTTGGCCAATCCCTAGGGCATCCTGCCACAATCATCATTAGCGGTGCCTGGCCAGGCCAGACAGGCGCACTGGGTGTGTGGACGGTGGACAACAACGACAAGAAAGGGAGGGACACAGCCCCGAGCTTGAGTTGCTTCGCATCTAAAAATTTAGGGACGCTTGCAGTCATATGCAAGACTGAATTGCGAAGCGGTTGTAGGTAACCATTGCGGGACACATAGTTCAGATTCAGTATTATTGTTTACTGAATAGTTGTGGTGCTAGTAATCGTCGTCACATACATCGAAGAGGTTGTCGTCTTCTTCAAGGCGAGTGGTGGATGCACAGTCAACCACAGCATTGTAGACTTCCACCAGATGAACTGACGAAGCTCGCACTAAGTCGCGGACTGCTTCAGACATAGCGAAGTGGCGGGATTTATTTTTACGTGAGCACTGATAGACACATCGGCATGCATTTTATTGTGTTTGAAGTTTTTAGTTGCATATTCCAACGTTGCTTTGCACTTTGCTAGTTGTAGTTATCGTCATACGTATGAATGTCGTCTTGTTCCTCAAGTAAAGCATTAAACGGCGTGGTACTGCTTGAAGAAAGCGAGTTTGTTTCTAAAGCCACCGAGTGCGCCGGGGAATGGGCTGTCACCGCGAGGCACGTGCTCACGAGAGCTCGGAATTTTCTCGCTCCACTTGGTTTTTTCCGTTTCTTTTGCGAAAGCAACTGTGCCTGGCGTGAACGCTTGGCTGTCGCTGCGAGACATGGGCTCACGAGCTTTCTACATTTTATTGGTGTTTTTCCTGCAACACCAAATTGCTGCTTGTAGAACAGCTCCCTGTTATAACAGGCTGACGGACATCTATCAAGGTCGAAGGCAAGATCGCAGCGTAGCCCATAAACGAGTTTTGACAAGGCCTATATTGACAAGCAGTTTTGACAAGGCCTATATTGACGCATCTGGCTATGACGGTAATTTTGGCTGTGACAACTTTCAAAAATGTCTTTATAACCTATGCATCATGGCGGATGTCATCCGCGAGGAATGCAGACCTTACCACTGCATTAATCCCTTCTCCAATGCTCTGCAAAAAGAGCAATCATACACTCAAATGCAGGTTGTCGAATGCTTGTGTCGGACGGTAACTCCCACGACGGTCCGTGAGCTGTAGAGACACCATCCAAACCACTACATCAGCATGGCGTGGAACCCTGCCTAGTTGTCAATGGCGAGTAACAACTTCATCCAACAAAGGGCTTGGAACTTACCCTTCGAGCTCCGCGTTTTCGGCAGCCCGCGCCGTTCCTTACATACAAGAAATTACCCAATATAAAAGGATTTTTACAGATACAACGAAGACCGCCCACTTTATAATAAAACAGGTAGTATTATACACCGAGTTAAAATGTCTTTATTGCTCCCCATGCTATACGCCATTAAATAGAATTTCTGTAGTCAAGAATTCACGCTCCGCCATATAATTGTGGACTGCAAGAAAAACGCATAAATATCATCACTTAATATTTCTCTTCCCCTAAGCAGTGGGCGATACGGTTGACGAGCGGTTCCCTGGAGGACCACGATTTCTTTGTAACAAGGCTTGCGACGGCACGCTATACACATGGCTTGCTGAAATGTGGGTCAATTGCAACTTGAAGAGCCAAACAAACGTTTTCTTCCTGGCCCTCTATAGCGTACACTCTTTTCTTACGAAAAGTAAAAAGCAGGGCATAATTCATTCTAAACTAACTATTATACCTTTTACCAAATTTAGACGCACATACAGACACAACCACTCTTCTCATGTGCAATAGCCGTAAACATGGAAGCGACACATCTAATTTACACTCGATTTCGGTTCCATAAAACAGACTTCGCAACTAAACCTAAGCTTTCAATCCAGCCGCTCACCAACCACTATAGTTGCGCAATAATAATATTTCCCTGTTAGTGACGAACTCGGAACAAGCTATCACGAGAGCGCTGTTTTCATTGAAATTGGTGCCACCAACACCTCTGCGTTCGACCACTTGGTGAAAAGAAAACTAGTACTCCGGCATTGAATATTTTGGTCTTACAGTCATTTTATCTGCGCCGGGAGTTATCTGTTTGCCGCAGCGACAGAAACTCCGAACAACTCCCTGGAACTGACACAATAGGAGCTCGCTGAAGAAAGAGGGAACTGATTAACAGCGGGAAAAAAAAGGCAAGGCGGCTGCTAAAAGAAACCCCGTGCAAAAAGCAATTTCCTTTAACACTATTCGTTGAAGCGACAGCTCGCAGCTCCAGCGGTCCACGAAAGACAACTGCACCTGTCACCTTCTGTTCTATGCATGGTGGCTGAGACATCCCCGCTACGCAAAAATGCACTCACCATCCTGCTGCAAAAACAGACTCATTTAAGTGACGCAATGCTATGCCGTGTTATTTCCAGAAGGAGTGCGAGGACAGCGAGTGATCGCGGCTGAGCACTTGCTTTCTATTATTGTCGGTTTTGTTTTCCACCCGCAGCAAACAAATTGGGTGGCGGAATGTCGAGGAAGGAAAAAATAGGAAGACAAGTTTTGTTCTAGGATAACAAGAGCAAGAAGAGGGAAATGTATTTTCTTCTTTCATATGTCCGACTCCTGGAAAACTACGGGACGAATTTTCGCAACGGCCGCTTATTATGCTTCGCACTGCGGAAGGCGCAAGGCATTCATCTCAAAGTAAATTTGACTGCCGTTGGCAGATTTTGGGAAAATTAACTAAGGCGAGTATACGGCGCTATTTTAAAGAATTGTGCAGACGAAATGGAGGCACAAATCCACAGACAGGCAAGCATACTAATTATAGCATGCTTAAGAAAGGCAAGACGAAGTGTTGAAGATTAGATTTTGATCACCCGTTTAGCCATTGCCACTTCTGAACACCCGTTGCTACAGAGAAATTTTGAAAGCACACGCGCAACATGTTTAATACATCAAACTTCCGCTTTCAGCTCGAATACTTTGAACCCTATTCGGAGCATCATAAATTCACTGTGAAGTTTAAATTCGCCAGATTGCTTGACTGATAGACTTTCATTTTTGGTCGCGTGCTGCCGGCTGACGAATCGGCTTTGTATGCATTTGTATTGTGACGTTTTATGACGTTTAGTGTCCCCAATTCTGTAGTTTGAATTCTTTCTCTCGGCTGAAATCGCATAATACTTGGCCTCCATTAAAATCTGCACTAAATGCAGTAGGCATGACAACGTAGCACTGTTTTAAATGCAGAGCATTTCTTTAACTCACGATGTCACCCAGTTCTAGGCGTCCGTAGTAGTCCGCTTCGCTCGCCCCCTACACTATATAAAAAAATAATACTTACCGGCGCCTGGTTTCGATCCCACGACCCTGCGGGCGGAACGCAAGGTACATGGTGCTCTACCCGCTGCGCCACAAAGCCGACATCAGAATGGAAGGCTACGAACGCGCCTTATATCCTTGACTCATTCAAACTACGTCAAGAAGCTGCTGATACAACGCATTCACTACCTGTGGGCGGAACGCGAGGTACATGGTGCTCTTCAAACTGCGCCACAAAACCGACACAGAATGAAAGGCTACGAACGCGCCTTATATCCTTGACTCATTCAAACTACGTCAAGAAGCTGCTGATACAACGAATTCACTACCACCAACTCGCCAAACACTAAACGTTAACGCAATACACCCACCCCCTATGCGACGCATTTACTCGAGTCCCCCTCGCGGGGAGATGGGCCCTTCTTTTTGTTATTCAACAGCAATACGATTCTGAAGTCGTGCCCTCTTTGTGATTCGCTGAAAATGTGTGACGTAATATAAGCATAGGCCGGAAATGCTTGAGTCACAAATTCGTAACTTCAACCTGCGTAAAAACGAAGTGGTGTTACGTAGCATCTTCAAAATGGCGTCTGGTGTTACAGCAAAATACGGGAAAAACTTCACTGACTTTCGGCCTCGAAAATTTGCCGCAAGTGCGGTATCGCACGACGTACGATTTAAAACTCCCCCCTTCCTTTTTTAAAGTGTTCCTATTGTTTTCTTCTGCAGACTTTGCGTATTTTTTCATATGCCAGACAGGAAAATTACAAATAAAAAAACAAGCGTGGAATGCGCTGGCCTTACAATTCATTGACGGAACGTAAAGACACACCTTTTGCCGCTGGGCAATCGGCAAGAGGCAAAAGTGTGAGCGGCTTATAAGTAAAGGGCTCTTGAAATCGTGAGATTTTATGCACTACCCGTGGCGCTATCTGAAGCTGTGTCCGGCACGAATTCGGACGCTGTGGAAAGCGACGTAAATCGGAACTATGCGTGGCAATTGAAAACGAAAGTATTGCTTTGACTAGTAGTCGGTGTTGATTTCAAAGGAAGTAAAATAGAGCAATTGTTTTGCTTTACGCCTAAAGGAGTGCTGAAAAGCATTCTGAGCACAATAAATGAAGAAATGCAATCGCTAGATTGCCTGGTCTCTGTCAAGTATGCGAAGTGTAACATTCTTACGTTCTGCTGAAAGCTCACACTTTCGATCCAAAGTTTGTCTGTGTTCCCACCATTTCCTGCGTGTTTGTCGTCTCTGCCATTTTCCGGCATGTATGTCGAAGAGAGTCAAGTAGAACTGAACAGGGCGCTATGGGGCATAATATAGCACGGGAAAAGTGTTTTCGCTCTCCTTGCGTGCTGTATGCACCTTCCATGCTATGCCTCTAGAGCGTTGTTCCAGGTACCCCATGCTGTTTGGTCCGGTATATAAGGTCGCCTGATACCGCGGGATAATTGAGATGAATGGGAGAGAGGCCTTTGCCATGCAGTCGGCGTAGATAGGCTGCGGCTGGTGATGGTGATGATGATGATGATGAGTATGATGATGAGGATTATGATGATGATCACACAGGAGCTGTACAAGATACTTTCAACCATTCTCTGTGAGGCTTCCTGGAACATAAACACCATTTCCTTACCAGACTAAAATTTGGGAACCCTCGTTTTGGAGATTTGCAAAAAACCTTCCAATGATTCTAGAATCACACTTTCGGCTTTTAGAACTCGATAGACGTGGCTGGAGATCGTTGGCATAGGCCTTTGTTGTGCCATGGCCACAAGGAACTTCAAGATAAAGACAAAGATACGTCTTCCATTCTCCCACGTGCGTCACAAAACAGAAATCTTGCAATGTTACAGCTTTTTCTCCCATTTCCGGTTAATATAAGCGTCGCCTGCCCAGCGTTGATGGGTTGCGGTGGTGCCTATGTGTATTTACCGATCCCTAAAGCGTGCCTAACGCTATCTTGTTTGTCCATATCTACCAATTTACTCTATTAGCAAGCTTGCCGAAAAGCCGCGTTGGCTAGGCCAACAAGGAAATACGATAGCGACGCCGACTTCTGAGTTGACAGACCGCCTTGTCACATGACCCTGACGGGGATAGGAACACGGCTATTGATCGAAAGTCCGAGTGGTGTGAGTGGCTCGCTGACAAAAAAATACGCCAATACCAATCCGCCGAACGGTCGCGGGTAATGATCGTGAAGCGGAAACTGCGCCTATATAACATTCGAGCTGTAATAAATGCGGGTCTGTTCTGTTAGTTCCTAGAGTGCAATCAACATGTTAAAGTCTATGAACTTCGCACACTACACAAGCGCTAATGCAACCTTATTTGGGGTAACTACGCTTCAGCGGTTCATTGTGGCGAAAATTCGTTTCCCGGAGTTGCAAACTGCATATTAATGTGAGAGCAGCAACGCTCGTAGAAAATATAGGTTCAGGAGAGGTGCTAGGGAAGGTTTATTAGCTAATAAGTATTCAATATCCACCAAAATGTTGAGCGAATAGAATAAAACGAAAGTACCGCGAGGACTATTCCCACAGGGAGAAATCGCAGTCGCAGCCGAAACGATGCTTTTGCTGAAGAAGACGTATGGTGGGGGCTTCATGGAACCTCACTGCGCCACTGTTATTCAAAAAATGTTCACTTGACCTGCCAGGAACGGGTGGGTCTCGATATAGTATACAGGTTATTTCGGTTGAACGGCCCATTCTGTCCGTAGTGAAATTACATAGGGTCTTGAGCTCCCAAGAGGCGTCCATTCCGGCGCAACCAAGCAGCGGAAACAGGATTGAGGTTAGCAATAAGGAAGAGTACCAGATTTTTTTGCCCTCTCTTTTCAAAGAGTGCGCACGCGCACTGTTTACTGACTTTGCAGCTGGGTGGTTCAGCGCCGACGCCCAGTGTGGCCATGCTGAACACTTAAGACATATCAGCGCCTACGCCTACGCTACTACTGGCGAGGCATGTCCACGTTCGTCGCGAAGTAAATTCGTTCCTGCACTGACTACCAGCGTCGCAAGACCCCTTTACGGCACCCCACTGGAGAGCTGCGGCCGCTACCATGCCCGGAACGGCCTTTCGGTCGGGTTGGGATTGACCTCTACGGACCCCTTCCGAGCACTAAATCAGGCAACCGTTGGATCATTGTCGCGGTGGATCACCTGACTCGATACGCCGAAACAGCCGCCCTGGCCACCGCAACGGCACGCGACGTCGCCATTTTTCTACTCCGGCGTTTTGTCTTACGACACGGTGCTCCCCGAGAGCTGCTTAGTGACCGCGGCCGGGTATTTCTCTCCGACGTCGTGGAGGCGCTGCTACAGCAATGCCAAATTGTCCACAGAACCACGACTTCATACCACCCACAGAAGAATGGTCTAACTGAAAGGTTCAACCGCACCCTTGGAGATATGCTTTCATGTACATATCGTCCGACCACTCAAATTGGGACATGGTGCTACCGTTCGTCACGTACGCATATAACACCGCGACGCAAGCGACCACAAGCTTTTCACCGTTTTTTCTTCTGTATGGACGTGAGCCATCTTGCTTGATCGACACTATTTTGCCCTATCACCCCGAACGCCTCTGAATGTGCCCCAGTTTCCGAGATGGCGAGGTATGCTGAGGAATGTCGACAGCTCGCTCGCAAGTTCACATCAGAAGACCAAGGACGCCAGAAGTCTCGACATGACAGCTCCGCCGCTGCACCAACGTTTGAACCTGGATCCCTTGCATGGCTTCGTGTGCAATGCCCCACTCCTGGTCTTTCAGCGAAATTCCTTGCTAAATACCACGGCCCATATAGGATTCTCGAACAAACATCGCCGTTACCTACCTCATCGAGCCCGTGACTCCCACCTCAGACCTTCGCCGTTGAGGTCGTGAAATAGTGCACATCGAACGTTTAAAGCCCTACTACGATCCCCTCGTCGTTTCGTCCCCTTAAGTCGCCAGGATGGCTCCTCTTTTCGCCGGGGGGTGATTGTACTGGAGATAGTTGTCCCCGACACGACGACATACCTTGCGCTTAGTGTGCGCCAATCTCCACTGTGCAACCGACGGGGTATGTGGCGGAGGAAGGACTGCTATGTGCCGCATGATGATGGCAGGCGCAAGGCGCTGGGCGAGAGAGGAAGAGGAACGGTCAGCATCGCGAGTGGCTCGCTCTAAGAGAACGCACCGAGACATCGGTCTGCGCTGCCTTGCCCGTCTCTGGTCTCTGCCTCTTTCCAAGCGTCTTGCTGGTCCCCAGCTATAATCCCCCTTATATTAAATATTTTCACGAAGCCAGGGACGACGCAATTGTTTGGAAAAGAAACAAGTTTATTGGAGCGAAGTTGTGCTCCCCTAACAACTCAAAAGAATACAGAGGCGGCGAAACAGCGGTCTACAAAGTGACGTGCGTCGGCGAACGTCGCAGAATCGAATGCCGCGGCGTCTGCTGTGCAGGCTTTTATCTTTCGGCGCGAGAGTTTCTGGAACCGTCGATTCGCATCCAGAACATTGTAGATCACAGAAGGTTATTCTGGGCTATGCGGCGTTAGGGCGAAACACTCTGCTTATCTGAATGAGATAGCCCGTGCGGCATAAAAATAAAGAATGGAACACGCGCTTCGCATGGGACACAGATAACAGAGCCGGGCGCGGCCGAGCATAAAAACAAACAATAAATAAACAAACGCGTACTGGTTCGCAGCATTACCCCTCCTCTAAGAGTGCATCGACCCGATGCTAACATAAAACGACAGTCCGAACAAACAGCAACAACAAAACAACAACAAAAAAAACTTCCTCATCTTGCGAAGTACGGTTTGAGGCGAACCACGTGCGTCGTAGTGATGTGCCGGAATCACCACTGGGGATCACTTCGTAGGTTAATTGGCCAACACGTCGTAGAATCTGGTAGGGTCCGAAATACCGTCGCAGAAGATTCTCACTGAGTCCGCGTCGTCGAATGGGAGTCCTAAACCCACACACGATCCCCTGGGTGGTACTCGGCGGCTCGGCGTCGGAGGTTGTAGCGGCCGGCATCCACCAGCTGCTGGTCCGTTATACGAACTCGAGCAAGCTGGCGGGCCTCCTCCGCACGCTGAAGGCATCCTTGGACGTCGGCGTTCAGGTCGTCGTCTTCTACATGAGGCAGCATGGCGTCAAGCATTGTAGTCGGCAGTCTTCCGTAGACGAGCTCGAACGGTGTCACCTGCGTGGTTTCTTGGATAGCCGTGTTGCCACGCAAACGTGACATACGGGAGCACTTCATCCCAATTCTTATGTTCAACGTCGACGTACATGGACAGCATATCCGCAATCGTCTTGTTCAAACGTTCCGTTAGTCCGTTCGTTTGGGGGTGGTACGCCGTCGTTCTTCGGTGATCCGTGTTGCTGTAGCGTAAGATTCCTTGCATGAGCTCCGCAGTAAAGGCCGTTCCGCGGTCCGTGATGAGGACTTCAGGGGCTCCATGTCGCAGCACAACTTGTCTTATGAAAAACTTGGCGACTTCTTGTGCAGTCCCCCTCGGAAGAGCGGCGGTCTCCGCGTAGCGCGTCATGTAGTCTGTTGCTACGACAATCCACTTGTTCTCGGATCGTGACGTAGGGAACGGGCCCAGAAGGTCCGATCCAATCTGTTGGAAGGGCCTTGATGGGACGGAGATCGGCTGCAGAAGTCCGGCGGGTCTTGTCGGTGGCGTTTTTCGTCGCTGACAGTCACGGCAGCTCCGGACGTAGTGGGTGATGTCGGATGTAAGGCGGGGCCAGTAGTACTTCGCCTTGATTTTTCCAATTGTGCGGGCTGTGCCGAGATGTCCGGAAGACGGGTCGTCGTGGCACGCTTCAAAAATTTTGTCACGAAGGTCTGCGGGGATGACAAGAAGGTAACTCGTTCTCGTTCCAGGGCTGAAATTCTTCTTCACGAGGACGTAGTTTCTCAGGCTGAATGCTGGTAAGCGCGTTTGAATGTTCTAGGTACGGTGACGTTGCATCCCTCGAGGTAGTCGATTATAACGCGTAGGTCAGGGTCGGCACGCTGCTGGGCGGCTAGGTCGCTCTCCGTCACGATTCCGAAGAACGCGCTGTCTTCATCAGAGTCTTGTGCTGGTGGGTCGACGGGGGCGCGGGACAGGCAGTCGGCGTCGGAGTGTTTCCTGCCGGATTTATAAACGACTGTAACGTCGAACTCCTGCAGGCGCAAGCTCCACCGCCCAAGACGGCCAGAGGGGTCCTTCAAATTGGCGAGCCAACACAGCGCGTGGTGGTCTGTCACAACCTTGAATGGTCTTCCATACACGTATGGGCGAAATTTTGAAATCGCCCATATAATTGCCAGGCACTCTTTCTCAGAGGCAGAGTAGTTTTTCTCCTCCTTCGACAGACCACGGCTGGCATAGGCGATTACCTTTCGCACCCGCTTTGTTTTTGGACGAGGACGGCACCCAAGCCTATATCACTGGCGTCCGTGTGTATTTCCGTTTCGGCGTTTTCGTCGAAATGAGCGAGCACGGGCGGGCTTTGCAGGCGTTTTTTCAGCTCGCCGAATGCTTTTTCTTGGTCGTTGTCCCAGCTGACAGGGGTGCTATCTTTCGTCAAGCGCGTGAGCGGCTCTGAAGTGCGTGCGAAGTTTGCGACGAAGCGCCGGTAGTTTGCGCACAGTCCGAGAAATCTTCGCACGCCCTTCTTGTCTTTCGGCCTTGGGAAGTTCGCAATGGCTGAAGTTTTTGCCGGGTCAGCTAGGACTCCCGCGGCGTTGACGACGTGGCCCAAGAACTTGAGTTCCTCGTACGCGAAACGGCACTTTTCAGGCTTCAGCGTTAACCCCGACGTACGAATGCCCTCGAGTACAGACTCCAACCTTGCGAGGTGTTCGTCGAAAGTCCGGGCAAATACGACAACGTCGTCGAGGTATACGAGGCAGGTGTGGCCACTTCAGGTCAGCTAGCACCGTGTCCATGACTCGTTGAAACGTTGCTGGCGCCGTGCACAGCCCGAAAGGCATCACCTTGAACTCGTATAGGCCATCCGGGGTTATAAATGCAGTCTTCTCTCGGTCTCTCTCCTCCACTTCAATTTGCCAGTAGCCGGTCTTAAAATCCATCGATGAGAAGTACTTCGCATGGCAGAGGTGGTCGAGAGCGTCGTCGATTCGTGGCACGGGGTACACGTCCTTGTCGGTGATTTTGTTCAGTCGCCGGTAGTGAACGCTAGAACCTTAATGTGCCGTCTTTTTTCTTGACTCACGGACTTTTCGATGGCTGTATTATGTCGTCGCTGAGCATGTCGTCGACTTGAGTCCGGATGGCTTCCCGCTCGTGTGAAGAGACGCGGTACGGGTGACTGTCGGGTAGGTCGGGCTCTATCTTCGGTTATAATTCGGTGGCTTCGCTAGGGGTGTCTGACGTAATTTTGAGTTTGCCGAAAAGCACTCGCTGTAGCGACGGAGCAAATCCAGTAATCTGTCCCGATTTTCTTGCGGCAGCGCCGGGTTCACGTCGAAAGGTTGCGGCGGCTTGGAAGCATCTGCGCGTGCGCATTCAAGGTTAGCGACCGCAATCACTTGACTTGCTTCTTGCGTTTCTTCGAGGAACGCAATTGCAGCATCCTTGTTTAGATGCTGGTACTCCCTCGGTGAAATTGGGTGACCAAAACATGGGATTTGCATTGCTCAAGCGCGCAATGCCTCTTGCGAACGGAGACACCGCGGTTGAGAAGCAACCTTTGGTCACCTCTACGATAGCGTTCGATGTTAGGAGCAGCATCCTCACAGTAGACGGCGATCATCAAGCTTGCGCAGGGTGGCAGGGTGACGTGATTGTCGGCCATCCTTACAGCAGCAAAGTGATCGGGGTTCAGTGGCGGCGTCGTAGAGTGATCAGAGGAAAAAGTTATCGGCTTGGTCTGGAGATCAATTATTGCGCCGTTGTCCGTCAAAAAGTCCATTCCGAGTATTACGTTCGCGGATCAGTTAGGTAAAATTAACGAACGCAGCAGGGTACGTGATGCCGTCTATGGTGACGCGGGGTGTGCACGTTCCACTTGGCGTTACGAGATGGCCTCCTGCTGTGCGTATATGCGGACCAGTCCCATCGTGTCGTAACTTTCTTCAGCTTAGACGTGAATGATCCGCTCATCACCGAGTAGTCGGCTCTCGTGTCGACGGGGCGACTACGTCAAAGGCGTCGATGGACAACTAGACGTCGGACGCTCCTTCGTCGAGTTCCGGGTGCGTCGGGGCGTCGCATCTCGGCTTGTGCGTGTTGACGGTCGGGCACTGTGCGTGGTCGTTGTAGTCGTCTCAGCGGAAGGTTCGGTCATGTCGGGTACGCGTCGCACCGTGTGGTTGTCATCGTGTTCAGGAGTCACGTTAGGGGTAGGTCGGGTCGTCGGGATGAGGGCATGTCGTAAGTCACAGTCTTCGGCGAATCGTGCGTCGTTGGAGGGTTTTCGGTTTTCCGCCGTTGTGCAACTTCACCTCCAGAAGTTGCCGCCATTAGTTTCCCCCGCGTGGGCTGGGGGACCTTCCACGTGCGAAGTCAGCACTGCTACGGTCGGTCCGGCGACTGGTAAGGGTAGGGCGACGGCGAACGAGTGAAACGGGCTGGTCCACGGCTGGTGTTGGACAGGCATTCTTCAATGTCAGATGGGCGCTGGCCTTGGTTGGGGGCCGTGGTGCGTCGAACGGAGAAACCACGAAAGTCAGAGTCTCTTGTATGGGCAGCGATGGTAGACGTGGTCGGCCTCATCCGCAGTGGTAGCACAGAGGACGATTATCCGGTGTTCGCCATACGTCAGTCTTCCTCGGCGTCTGGTTTCGCACTACAGGGGGTCGGGCGGGGCGACAGTGGGCGGCGGTAGGGCGGGGGCCTTTTGACGTCTTGTGGGAAACAGGGCGGTGTCGACGAACAGCCGCGGAGTAGGTCATAGCCTCTGCCTCGCGGGTGGCTTCGGACGGCATAGAAGTTCCCAAAGCCTGCTGTACTTCTTTCCGGATCACGTCAGTCAGGGAGGCGACTTGAGGGTGTGGTGTCGTCGTCGGGAAAAGTTTCCAGCAGCTCTTCCCTCACCACTGCACGGGTGGTGTCGCGTAGTGAGTCGGAGTTAATACGCCGGCACCAGTCGTCTCCGAAACCAGCGAATTGATTGGGCGGTCGTACTGCCTCGCTCGGATTTCGAGCGTCGTCTCCATCGCGGTGGCCTCAGACGCGAATTCGGACATGGTCTTGGGGGGGGGTTGCGAACAGGCACGCGAAGAGCTCTTGCTTCACACCTCGCATCAGAAATCGTAGTTTCTTTTCTTCTCGTCATTTCTGGTCCGCACGGCGAAAAGTCGCTTCATCTCCTCGACGAAGATCATGACCCCTTCGTTGGGGTGCTGCGCTCGAGTTCCAGCAAAATCGCTGCGCGTTCTTTTCTGACCACGGTAGTAAAGGTCTTCATGAACTCGCGTTTGAACTGAGCCCAGTTTGTCAAGGAGCTCTCGTGGTTCTCGAACCAAGTGCGAGCCGAATCTTCCAAGTAAAAGAAAACATGCCGGAACGTTTCTTCGTCATCCCATCTGTTGAATTTCCGGACGCGCTCCAGTTTCTCCAACCATTCTTCTGGGTCGTCTGTGGGGGCTCCTCGGAATGATGGCGGATCCCGTGGCTGCTGCAGAAACGACGGGACGATCGGCTTGGTTGACCATGGTGCTGGTTGCGACGTCTTCTTCTTCGCTTCCTCCGGTAGCAGACCGAACTCGGGTGGTAAATCTTGCCGGCGGAGGCTGGCTCTTTTGGACTGGCTTGGCGGCTTTCAGAGGTTGTAGTGGGCATGAAGGGCACGTAGTGGGCACGTGCACATTTGTATGTCCGAAGTATCTGTGCATTGTTTTTCTGACAATCCCGGCCGCGGACGGTGCCCACACCCACACGATCACCTGGGCGGTAGTACACTTCTTATGGCGAATGTTGTAGCGCGCGGCGTCCGATAGCTGTTGCGCTGAATGTGAAGCCGGGCGAGTTGGCGGGTTTCTTCGGCGGCTCGCGAACTGCTCCGCCGTCTGGCGTTGCCAGGTGCTCTTCTTCGAAAGGTAGCATTGCATCAAGCATAGTCTGCACTCCCGTTCATACACCATACGAAATGGTGTGAAGCGTGTTGTTTCCTTCGTCGCCGTGTTATAGGCAAACGTCACGTACGGCCGTATTTCGTCCTAAGTTTTTTGTTGTACATCTAGTTACATCGACAACATGTCGGCCAAGTTTGTTGAAACTTTCCGTCAACCGTTCATTTGCGGACGGTAGGCTGTCGTTTTCCTGTGCGTGGTACGGCTGAGTTCTAGCGTTTCTTGCATCAGATGGGCAGTGAATGGCGTTCCCCTGTCTGTGACGATGCGCGACGGAGCTCCGTGTCGTAAGACGATGTTTTCGATGAAGAATTTGGCCACTTCAGCTGCTGTTCCTCGCGATAGAGGTTTTGTCTCGGCGTAACGAGTCAAGTAGTCCGTTGCGACTACGATCCATTTGTTTCCAGAAGCCGATAAGGGGAAAAGGGTCCTAGCAGGTCCATGCCTATCTGCTCGAAAGGCTTGGCGGGCGGTTTTATGGCTCAAGTAAGCCCGCTGGCCTTAATGGCGGCGTTTTCCGGCGCTGACATTGACGACACGTTTGGACGTAGCGTTTGACGCTTGCGGTGAGCCTTGGCCAGTAGTATTTCTGACGCACTCTGGCCAAAGTCCGCGTGAAACCCAGGTGTCCCGCTGTCGGCTCGTCGTGACACGCAAAGAGGATGTCGTCGCGGAGGTCTTGTGGTATGACAAGAAGATAAGCCCTGTCGCTGGACTCGCCGTTTTTTCTTGTATAGGACTCCGTTTTGTAAAACGAAAGAAGTCAGCGCTCTAGAGAGGTACCGTGGTATGGTAGCGCTCCTACCCTCAAGGTGGTCCATCAGTGGTAGGAGATCTGAGTCAGCACGTTGTTTGGCCGAAAGTTCGGACTCGGTTATTGCACATAGAGAAGTTTTTTGTCCTCGGCGTTTTCGCATGGCGATTCGACTGGAGCACGAGATAGACTTTTCGGGGTCATTGTGCTTGCGGCCTGATTTATAAGCTATGGTAACGTTGAACTCTTGCAGTCGCAAGCTCCAACGTGCGAGGCGCCCGGAAGGGTCTTTCAGGTTGGCTAACCAACACAGGGAATGGTGGTCGGTTATTACTTTAAAAGGGCGGCCGTAAAGGTACGGGCGGAATTTCGTTATGGCCCAAATCACAGCAAGGCATTCCCTTTCAGTGGTACAGTCGTTCCACTCCGCTCGCGAAAGCGCACGACTTGCGTAAGCAATGACCTTCTCGGCTCCTTCTTGCCACTGAACTAGCACCGCGCCCAGTCCCATGCTGCTGGCGTCCGTGTGGAGCTCGGTTTCAGCCTCCTCGTTGAAATGAGCGAGCACGGGAGGCGACTGTAGGCGATGACGCAGTTCTCTGAAGGCTTCCTCTTGTTCCTCGGTCCACAAAAATGGGACGTCCTCCCTAGGTTAGGCGCGTGAGGGTTTCAGCGATCCTTGAAAAGTTGCTGATGAAGCGGCGGTAATTAGGCGCAGAGACCAGAAAGCGTCGCACGCCTTTTTATCTCGTGGGGCCGATAGGAGCCACGGCAGCTGTTTTTTCTGGGTCCGGTCGCACTCCGTCCGCGTTCAACCACATGCCCTAGGAACTTCAATTCGGTGAACACGAAGTGGCATTTTTTCCGGCTTCAATGACAGGCTAGCCGACTGAACCGCTTCCAATACCTTTTCGGTCGCTGTAGGTGTTGTTCAAATGTTTCGGAAAAAACGACGACGTCGTCTAAGTAGACGAGACACGTCTGCCATTTCAGACCAGTGAGGACGGTATCCATCATCCTCTGGAAAGTGGCTGGAGCCGAGCATAGACCGAAAGGGAGTACTTTGAATTCATAGTCCATCGGGGGTGACAAAGGCTGTCTTCTCCCGATCCCTTTCGTCTACTTCGATCTGCCAGTAGCCACTCCTGAGGTCTATGAAGAAAAATACTTGGCTCGCCGAAGTCTGTCCAACGAGTCGTCTATGCGCGGCAGTGGATACGTGTCCTTTTTCGTCACGCTGTTCAGTTTGCTATATACTACGCAGAAGCGTAGCGTTCCGTCCTTCTTTTTAACGAGAACCACTGGGCACGACCATGGGCTGCTTGACGGCTGGATGATGTCATCTTCAAGCATTTCCTTTACCTGTGTTTCGATTGCCTCCCGCTCCTTTGAGGACACGCGTAAGGCTGTTGTCGTATAGGGCTTGCATCTTCTGTTATGATGCGATGTTTCGTAATAGGTGTTCGACGTAGTTTGGTGGACGAGGCGAAGCAATCTTGAAACTTGGGATAAGAGTTCCCCGAGTCTTGATTTTGTTCTTCGGAAAGCTCCGGATTGATGTCGACGTTTTCGAGCGTGGGCTTTCTATTGCAATCGCAGCGATCTTCTTCGAATGCGAAGCATTCCACAACCTCAGTAATTTCGACGACGTAAGGCACAGTGTTGCGCGAAAGAGGCCGTGTTTTCGTAGCCGAAATTGGTGGCGAGTAATTCTGCCCGACCATCACGAAGCTGCACAATGCCCCTCGCGACACAGATGTGTGCTGTGAGAAAAAGCGAATGGTTGCCATCCGCAATGACTTCACCGTTTTTCATTTCAGCGCACTCAACCTGAACAAGTACGCTCGTTCGTGGTGCACGTTTACCCCTTCTTCGATGACGCGAAGTTTCCGTCTGCAACCATTGTTGCCACTTTCTCAGCTGCCTGCTCAGTAGCAAAAGGCGATTCGGCGTTCCCGAAGGTTTATCACCGCAGCATGTTCGCGGAGAAAGTCCATGCCGACTATCATATCGCGAGAGCATTCGGGCATTATGAGGAAGGTGGCGACGAACATCGATTCACGGAATACTCACTCGGGGCAGTGCACACGTCGAGTGGTGTGACTGATGTGCCCTCCAGCGGTTCGAATTTGCGGTCCCCACCATGGCGTCGTAACTTTTTTCAGTCCTCTAGTATGCCTGCCACTCATGATGGAATAGTCCGCTCCGGTATCCACCAACGCACTGACTGTATGACCGTCGATTAACACTGGTATATCTAAAGACAAGCGACCATTATCATCAGGTTTCGCCGTCGCCGTTACTTGCGTGCTGCGTTGGAGCCGTCGGTGGAAGCTGTTCAGCAACTCTTCCTTCAGCGACCTCGCCTCCAAAGCCGCTGCCCCTAGTTTTCCTGGGGAGGGCTTGGGGAACCGTCCCCGTGGGCACTTGTATAACTTGAACGCCTTGGAGAGACCCGGCGTGGAGACGGCGACCTTGATTGATGGCGCTGCGGTGAGAGTACGGGGCGCTGTTGTGCAATGTACTCTGCAATGGCGTGGGGTCTTTGGACGGGCCGCGGACGAGGAGAGTCGATGGCAAAGCCTCGCAGTCCGAGTCGTCGGTAACGACACTCCCTGTACAAGTGTCCGGCTTCGCCACAATGGTAGCAGAGAGGCTGCAAATCCGGAGTGCGCCACACATCCGCCTTCCTTCGTCGGTCTGAAACGTACGCAACCGACTGCGCCGACTGCAAAGGCATGCGGGGTCCGGGTCCAGAGTACAAAGAAGGAGCTGCTGCGGAGTGCGCCAAATGCACGGGGATGACGGGGCTGGGGTACACAAGAGGAGCTGCTGCGGTAACTGGACGCCGGAGGGCTTCTGCATAGCTCATGTGCAGAGGGTCGGGAATCATCACTGGCGGCTCAGCATAGACAGGAGGCGCTCGCAAGGCGTGTTGCACTTCGTCACGAACGACGCTAGCAATAGAACCAATCGAGGGTTGGTGGATGTCGCGACGTTCTTGTAGTTCCTCGCTGACTATTGAGCGAATCAGCTCACGAAGTGCATCAGCGTTCTCGAGCGCGTTGCCAAAGCCACCGGAGTGCGACACGAAATTTGCTTGGCGCTCATACAGGCTTGCACAATGCCGTAGCGTTCTTTCTATCATAGTAGCTTTGGTAATAAATTCGCGCAAGTCTTGGCGGGCTTCGAACAAGGCCTCCGAACGTCTGTTCTTTACCCTGCGCATGAGGTTTGTACCTTTTATTCTTCGGCCATGGCGGGATCAGCTCTTCTGAAGAGGCGTTCCATGTCTTCCGCGTACATGGTCACGCTTTCGTTCGGAGCTGAACCCGGGATTGCAGCTCAGCGCTCGGCCTTCTCTCGGCGGTCGCTATTTCCATGTGCTTGCAGAAACTCGCTTCTGAATTCTGTCCACGTCTTTAACCTCCGTTCATTGTTCTCAAACCACATGCTCGCACCATTTTCTAGGCTGAAGTACACGTGTCTTGACTTCGCCGCGTCGTCCGACTGATTAAAGGCAGCTACTCGTTCAAACTGGTCTAGCCAGTCTTCCGCGTCTTCGAATATTTCCCCATGGAATGATTCGGTTTCCGAGGGTTCTGGAAACTGATGAGTGGGGGTGGCCATACCTTGCTGCTGGGTTTGCGGTGCACCCGTCCTGGCTGTGGTTTCTTGGAGAGTCCAAACTCTAGCGACGCTCCTTGAAGCCGCCGGCTCGCCCAGCTGAACGGGAGTGTCCACAAGAGGAGGCTTCGAAGGGTTCGCGTTGCGGCTCTTCGATGGCGTTTGAAACATGGGATAGGATTACCCCCGCACCTTCACCAGTTTGTCACGTAGAGAAAGACGAATAGGCCTAATCAAACTGATTTATTTGGGACGCACTTGGGCCCGCAGACAAGAGAACAAAAGGTGACCTTGCTGGCCGCTCAGCGTCTTACACCCACACGCGCCCAGCGTCTCCGTCAACCTCCGTCCCGCACGTGGCGGTCCAGTTCACTTGGCGATCATACGAGGGGTGGCCGGGTGTGTAACCGATGGTTAGCGCGTCGCGGCAACACCGGCGTCGCCTGTGGGACGAGCTTAGCTCTGAGGCGATTGGCGAGCATGCGGCAATATATATATTGTTACACAAAATGTCAGGACTGCTTCACTGTACGGGCAATCCTCCCCGCCAGCTGCACGGCCGATGAAGAAGGGAACGAAGCGCTTCTTTCGGGCGGAATCGATGTTGGCTGCACGCTCTCCGGTGAACCACCGCCATTACTGTGAATAAACCCCACTTCGCCTCTTACTCGCCCTGCTTATCCCCGTAACAGTCTTGGTGGAGGAACGGGGTAATCCCAGCGGAGAACGGCGTCACTAGATCTTCGTCGAAGCCGTCGCGTAGCTGGCCTCTCGCCCGTCCGAGAAGACATGGCCCCTCCGACTCAAGGCAATTCTTCGGTGACACCTCCCAACGGCTGGCAGCAGCCACGAGAGCCGCGGAAGTTCTGAAGGGAAACCCGAAGAAAGATGTCGACGAAAGGCTCACCCATTACGAACTAGTGAGCAAGTACAACCGCTGGAACGCTGCGGACGGGCTTGCGAACGTCGTTTCTTCTTAGACAAGACAGCGTTGACGTGGTTTGAAAACCACGATGAAAGGTGACCACATGGGACGGATGCGTCGAGGAAATCAGGAAGGCCTTCGGTGATTCGGAAGCGAAAAAGAAGAAGGCCGAGCAGACACTCCTTCAGAGAGCGCAAGTTCCCGGGGAAAACATGCACGACCTACATAGAGGAGATACTGAAGTTGTGCCGGGTCGTCGACGCTAGGATCCCGGAGGACGACAGAGTTGGGCATATACTTAAGGGCATTGCGGAAGACGTTTTTAATTTTTCTCATCAGTAGTACAACCTGAACACCATCTCTGACGTAATCCAACACTGTCGCAGGTTTGAAGCGCTCAAGATGCGTCGGATAACGTCAAAGTTTGGTCGACTACCCAACGTCACAACGGTCGCCCGCGTGGACGTCAACTCGTCTGTCGACCTTGCGTCGACATACGGCAAATAGTCCGTGAAGAGCTGCTCCGACACAGTGACGTTTGCCCGTCCCTAGACCCCATCTCACAACAGCGACTACGGCACGAGGCACCTCCGAGGCACGTGGAATCGTTACGGACCATCTGTCACGTGGCCGACTTCGTTGACGACCGCGAGGTGACATGTATACTAGCCCAGACACGAGATCGCTACTATCAATCACGAGGCCGTTTCCATCGTCCACAGGACGCCTACCACCCGGACGACTATCGGCGTTCAAGCCCTTCCAGTCGCCAATTACCATCCGGGCGGTTCGGACTCTCCTCGCGAGCCACCTGTTTGTTACCGATGTGGGGTCGCCGGTCCATACCTCGCGGTTTTGCCGGCGTCGCAGCCCTTGGATCAAGCGCGGGCCCCGCGGTTTACCTGGTCTAGGGTTGTAATTATATCCTAACCGTTGGTCGCCACCATTTCCACCCACTGGCAACAACCAGCATCTTAATGGTCCCCGCAACGGCTCTCCCGCCTCCGACAGGAGTTTGACGCCACCGCCCCTACGCCAACGCCAATCCCGTCGCCTCGGCGGCGCCCCTTGTCACCGCCCCCGGGGAAACCCCGGGCGCGGCCGAGGGGGGTGAGGTCGCCGGACAGTCTCTAGGAAACATACCTCTGCCCGTCTTTATGGTCAAGAACAAAGTGGAAGTGTTTATTGATGGTGTACAGACGATGGCTTTAGTTGACACTGGAGCAACAGTTTCCGTTATGAGTGGGGTTTTTAAGGAGCGTATTGGGCCTAAAGTGATGTTCAGCTGGGACCGTGGTGCCATATTTCGAGGTGTTGGGGGAGTATTTCTATTTTCGGGTTTTGGCTGAATTTGCAGTGCTTCCGAGGTCCACACATGATGTTATTCTCGGTATCGACTTCCTCCGGAATGTGGCGCTATGGTGGACTGTGCGACGGGCGAGCTCTCCATAAACAGCATGTTCCATTCAGTACTCGCGGAGGAGCCTTCTCTCTGCGAAGAACGCGTTCTGGTTGTATCCGAAGACACGCTTCTGCCCGCCCGCTCAGCGTCTCTTGTTCCCGTTTGGCCCGCGGGGGGGAGCCTACCTTTTGCGCTATAGCTGAGCCCATTGCATCAAACTGCATCAAGAAAGATGTTTTGTTACCGCATTGTTTGATTTCGGTAAACGGTAGGCGCAGTCTTCTATGGGCCGTTAACTGCTCAGCGGCTGGTACTTTTTTGCCGCGGGGGAAGGAAACTAGCGGCGTTTGAAAAGATGTGAGAGTATCCCTGGCAGCAGTGAACGAAGAAAATTGTGATTCTGGTGGGAGCTCGGCTACCCTCGACGGACCATTCCTGCAAAATGATAAACAAGGGTCTTTCTTCTACCGAGAGGGAGGCACTAGCTCGTGTACTCTGCAGACATGCATTGGTGTTTGACTTCTCGCAAAGAGACGCCAAGATCGACATTCCGTCATGCCGCTCGCGACACACCATCGATACCGGAACCTCCCGGCCAGTGCGACAGAAGCCTTACCGGTTTCTCCGAGCGAGAGAAGGAATATTGCCGACCAGGTCAACGAAATGCTGCAAAAGAGGTGTTGTGCAGGAATCAGCCAGTCGTGGGCAGCACCGGTGATTCTTGTAAAGAAGAAGGAGGCTTCTTGGCGGATTTTGTGTTGACTACAGGCGCCTGAACGCCAATCACAAAGAAGGACGTCTACCCACTACCACGAATAGACGACGTCATCGACTGCCTGCACTCTGCTTCGTATTTTTCGTCAGTCGACCTAAGATCTGGTTACTGGCAAATTCCGATGGATCCAGCCACAAAGAGAAAACGGCTTTTGTTACCCCCGACGGACTCTTCGAATTCAACGTCATGCCGTTCGGCCTCTGTAATGCTCCTGCTACATTTGAGAGGTTCATGGACACAATTCTGCGAGGCTTGAAGTGGGAATTTGCTTGTGCTACCTCGACGATGTGGTAATTTTCGGCCGTACTTTTGAAGAGCATAACACACGCCTTGACACTGTCCTGAACTGCCTAGGAAAGGCCCGGGCTTGTGTTGAATTCGAAAAAGTGCCACTTCGGTGAGCGCCAAGCACTAGTTTTGGGCCACCTAGTTGACAAACATGGCGTTAGACCTGACCCGGGAAAATCGCAGCCGTCAGCCATTTCAAGCCGCCCCAGTCTTTCGTGACCTTCGAAGTTTCTTTGGGGGTATGCTCCTATTTCCGCCGGTTCGTGCCTAAATTTGCAGAGCTGGCTGCTCCTCTGTCCTATCTTTTGCGCAAGAATGTGCCTTTCAACTGGACGCCAGAGGCGAGGACTCATTTTCCCAACTTAAGTTTTTGCTCACTTCTGGCCCGATACTTCGCCACTTCGACCCATCGGGTTCGACCGAAGTGCATACGGATGCCAGCAGCATCGGCCTCGGAGCAGTACTCGTGCAGAGGCATCACGGGGCCCAACATGTCATCGCCTATGCCAGCCGCACACTCAGCAAGTCAGAAAGAAACTATACTGTGACCGAGCAGGAATGTTTGGCGGTTATCTTCGCTGTGCAGAAGTTTCGCCCTTACATTTACGGACGTCCTTTTACGATTGTCACGGATCATCATTCTCTGTGTTGGTTGGTTGGACTACGTGATCCATCCGGGCGACTCGCCCGCTGGTCTCTCAGACTCCAAGAATACGACTTCGTTATATCCTACAAAAGCGGCCGCCGTCACACCGACGCTGATTGCCTTTCCCCTACCACTTTCAACGACTGCGTGCGACGCGGACAATTTCGACGACTACCTCGCGCCATATCTGAGGAATTTCCCAACGTTGAAACCTTTCGACGAGAGCAACAGAACGATCCCAAGCTGGCCCCATTCTTCGCCGGGCTCGTGCATCCGCCCCTTCTAATCGCTTTTCTCTTCGGGACGGCCTGCTTTACAAGGCAAACTACGGAGCATCTGGTGCGCGGTTTCTTTTTGGGTTTTACCAGAGAGTCTGCGCTCTTGCGTACTGCGCGCTATGCACGATGATTTGATGTCTGGACACCTTGGTTACGCTAGGACATTACACCGCGCCCAAGAGCGCTTTTACTGGCCCAACATGCGGCGCACGACTGAAAAATACGTCGCCACCTGTCAGAATGCCAGCGTCACAAGCGTCCTGCCGCCATACCTGCCGGTCTTCTTCATCCTGTGCAACCACCCACTGCTCCTTTCGAGCAGGTTGGGGTTGACCTTGTAGGCCCACTTCCACGAACGCCTGGCGGCAACCGCTGGATTATCGTCTGTGTTGACCATCTGACGCGTTATGCGGAAACCGCAGCTGTTCCAACTGCTTCAGCAACCTCTGTGTCTGTATTCCTGCTGCATGCCCTTATTCTTCAACACGGCGCCCCCTTGTGTGCTTATCAGTGATCGTGCCGCCAATTTATTGCGGATGTGTGGAGGAATTACTTCGGCTTTGTACTTCGCAGTTCCGGCATGCTACACCGTACCATCCACAGACGATGGATTGGTGGAACGCACGAATCGCACACTCATCAACATGATCTCGATGTACGTCTCCTCCGACCATAGAAACTGGATGAAATACTACCATTCATCACCTGCGCTACAACACCGCCCAGCACGAACCACAGGCTACAGTCCTTCTACCTCGTCTACGCCCGCTCAGCTAGGACGCCTATCGACACCATTCTACCATTTTCCTTGCACACACGAGGACATCCATTGCCAAAACCTTTGCCTGGCTGAAGAATCCCGCCAATTAGCCCGTCTACAGTACACTGTCCTCGCAGCGCCGTTCTAAGGACTGATTACGACGCTCGCCACCGCAGTATTGCATTTTGTAAAGGTGATCTGGTGTTGCTATGGACACCGCTTAAGGAAACGCGGTTTTGTGTACCAAGTTTTTGTCCCGTTACACTGGCCCATTTGTTGTTGTGGATCGTGTCAGCGATGTCCACCTACGTCATTTCCCCGTCTCACTGCGACCGGACGCCGGCAAGCAAGACTCAGCTTGTACATGTTGCACGCCTTTAAAACAATACAACCCGCGCGCTGCTGAATGACCTCTCCCAGGGGGTTCGTCTGCGGAGGGGGAAATGTTACACAAAATGTCAGGACTGCTTCACTGTACGGGCAAATCCTCCCCGCCAGCTGCACGGCCGAGAAGAAGGGAACGAAGCGCTTCTTTCGGGCGGAATCGATGTTGGCTGCACGCTCTCCGGTGAACCACCGCCATTACTGTGAATAAACCCCACTTCGCCTATTACTCGCCTGCTTATCCCCGTAACAATATATATATATATATATCCATTATGTCTATTTACGCGCGCATAAACAGCCCAAGAGCCTGATGGTCTCCTAATAAACACATCTGAGAATATATTATTATTATTTATATTACTTTTTAATGTATAAAAATGCGATGAAGCCAACATTCGTATGTCCATAAACCAAATTGAGAATGCATGACTAGCTGCATAAATTAGATTTCGCCGTGTACAAAAGAAACCTGGCACGAGGATAATGGAAAGGGTGTTTTGGGAGCGGGTTGATACGGGAAGGGCGTTCTGGGATCGAGTTGAAACAGGCAGAAACAGGAAGCAGGTCTCGGTTCTGGTGTCACGGTTCAGCCATCTAGCCCGCTGTTGTAAGCAATACGAGTGCGCGTCCTTCGTGGTTCATGTGCACCCTTACCAAATTTAAATACATACGTGGTAGTGACGACCGAGCGTTGCGTCAGCGCCTTGTCACTGCGTCCAGCGGCGAAATAGCGAATCTATACGCGCCCGCATAAACCCCAACCCTGTGTGGGCATTTCCCGCTGTTGTATTTTCTCGAGAGTGACATACCCCCTGCCATGGTATCTGGGTGACTTTGTTTACAAGAAACCGCGGTTATTTGAACCCCATCCACATGGTGAGTGCGTGTTTGGTGTTTAGTTTTATCACTTTCCGGGCATGTTCGTTAGGGATGTTTACACTGCTTAACATCTTTTCGCGGCAAGCAAGCGGCTTTCACCGATACGAAAAGGAGGGAGAGTGGCTCTATGAAGAATAGCGCAGCAGACGACCGTCGTACAGCAGATAGTTCTATGCTCGTCCGCATAATCTCGTGTTTTTCGCCACTGGACACTGAGATAAGGCGCTGACACACATATCGGTCTTCGCTCCCGTGACACAATAAAAGTTTGGTACGGTGTACTCTCATCTGCCTCATTGGTTGCTGCGAATGGCGTACCAGCAGACTGCGAACGTTCGTGGCTTGACTTCAGCGCGGGTACTTAGTGCGCAAAGCGCCATCAACGTCAAGACTCTGGCCTCTCAATAGGCACCTACCCTCCCCAAGAGGAAGAATGGATTCAGCATACACTGGCAGTGCCGTCTTTATTGACATTAGCAGCACCTATACAGCGGCAACATCTCGGTGCCACGCTATGTCGGCTCGGTAGCTTCGCCAAGGAACAGCTATCTAACCGACTATGGTCGCTTTTCAGGTGGGTATACAAAGTTCTCTGTTTTCCGGAAAATCAAGCAATAACTCGCTGGTCCCGCTGCCGAGCTTGCAGTGTCGTGCATATTTGGCTTTTGATTGGAATGATGCCATTCACTGCTTATTGGTATATTACCGTCTGGAAACTTCTGCTGCTTGTTTAAGACTTCCGCACCCTTTTACTCTATCGGACTTGCAAAAAATGTCTTTTGGCAGTCTACACCTCTTTCTAAGGTGCAAATCCGGACTCCGCAACTGCACAGTATATAAAAAAATATAACGGCCTAAGTGATCGAATAACGCAGCTCGGAAAACGCCAGCAAAGCCTTACAGCCATTCAAACTCAATTTGCTACATTACAAGTGAGTACAGCCGCCACCGCTCGTGAAACTGAAACATTAGAGCCCGGTATGGCAACGCGCAGAATCGCTGGCGCTGTAGCAACCTCTAATTCTATGGTGTTTCAGACAATAACCCCTCTGAAGGTTTGTTTGAGTCGAAAAAAACAATTATTAGCCTCAGCATCGAGCACCTAAAAGTAAAGTTGATCCAAATGAAGTTGGAAGCGCGTATCGGCTGGTTGCCACAAGGCTGGTCTGCACCGTCCTATCACAGAAAATTTGCATCTTGCGAAGCCGGTTGGACGTGTAATATCCATGCACGGCTCTGAGACAGTGCGTGTGACTGTTGCGTCGTCTGCTCGCCCTACAGTCCCCCAGAAATGCCCGCCACGTGGCGCATCAAAAAATGGCGACACACAGTGCAAGATGAAAATTGTTGCGAACAGCAGTGCAATATAAAAATTGCCCACCCAGTGGAAATCGTAGTCGCTAGCTTCAGGAAAGGGAGGGCAGGTCACACACGTAGCTCCCAATGGGTTCGTGACGCAAAGGAAGGCGTCAGGCGTTTCTGCCAGGGAGAGGAATTCGATGGCGCTTCCAAAGGAACAGGAACGTCGCTTCACGATTATTTCTTCAGAGATGGCTTCAACCGGTGCTTTACATATGCTCATTGAGTGGGGGCAGTGAACCTGCTGTAGCCGTAAAAAACGCGGTGGAGATCCGATGAATCTCCACCGCGTAGCAGCCAATTTAACTGAAGGCGTAGCAGCCGATTAAACTGTGGGTCCGCCATACAACAAACCCAAATATTGCACCTGCCATCCTGATAACTTCAAGCTTCAAGGTGGCGGCTTTCATGAGTGAAGCGGTTTAGGTAGGTTTTCTGAAATGATTATCGTTGTTGACATATTTGGATATGTTGTCTCGTCTTGCGGTATTTCAAATTGCTGCTAAGATTTGCTGCGGACAATTATATAAGAAATTTTTCGTCATATTTGATCAAAATCAAGTGTGGCCTGGCGGCAGACTCACATTTTTTGCCGATTTCAGCTGTTCCACGGTCTCCTTCGCAATCCTCTTTCATCCTCCTCGGTTCAAGATCTTTTTTATTCAAGCTTTTCAAACTTGGTACGACACATGGCTTTAAAAAACTCTTTTTTGTTGGTGCCTCCCCCAACATCTGCTTGTCTTGGTAAATATGGGTGGAATTTCAAATGATGAGATACAACTTTGTTTTGTATATTTTATACAGAAAAATACTTACTCTGATGGAATTCTATGACCACTATTCGTATTAAGCCCACATGTTTTGGAGCTTCTTGAAATTTCGCGAAACGAAAAAAAAATTCACTGATTCGAGTTTTACTGCTGATATTTGGGGTAGAATATATCAAACGAAAATGTAATTGTACTCCGCTTATGGCTGCCTCTTTTAACATTATTAAACGTTGGCGAAGAAGCAATGCCACTTGTGACGCCTCAGCTTTCGCCTAGAGGGGAACACTACTAAAGAGTTAAAGATTTCAATTCAGGAAGAGTGAGCAGTGGTCTCTTTGAAGAAAAAACTGAGCCCTTAGTTCAGTTTGCTAAAGATTGTTCAGAGGCGTCAGGAAAGGAGAGCTCCTGATGCACATCGAAGATAAAAGTTGCATGGATGCCTGATAAGTCAAAATCCAGGGGGATGTACGCGCCAATTTTCACCAAAACCCTAATTTGCGTGAAAATCGTATGCATAAAAAAACTTGGATTACGGCAGCAAAAATAGTCCCAGTACCTTCGGCCTCTAGTGCAGCGTTATCTTGCTGTTCGGAACCCTACTCGCAATCTATATTAAGTACTTATCCAGCGAAGCAGTAAAATTTCGTTTAATATCCTAATTTAGACTACAAGTCTCATTGAAGACCAAATGCAAGTTTGGTTAATTCGAAATTACACATTTAAATAACACTTACACCACTGGTAAGTCAAACGTTGGTCAAATACCCTTTATAATTATCAATTTAGAATGGTGGCGCGACCCACATGCTTATTTCCCGCACTAGAGCTTATGACGTATTTTCGAACGCTGTAGAATTAACCCAGGCGGACAAAATGAAATCCAAGTTACACTCTTGGAATAAAAGAACTAACATTTCATTCTCCGAGGGACTAACTTACTTTGGCTCAATAATAAATCGCTCTGGAACTACATTTGAACCGACGAACGGTTAATCAGCTCCCGGTAATACGTTCTGATACTCGCCAAGGGCTAACTGCTAAAAGGGAGTCGAAGAAAACAAGAAACCAGAACCCACACGGATGGAACCACGGACTCCCGAAAAAACATTTAAGGCCTCCAATGCGCTACCACTAGACCACGCCGCCCCACGAAAGTTTCAGTAAAAAATACAAGGTGTTAAGTTTATAGGGTGTTGAATGGTGCACAAAGCGACGGTGTCATTGCAGCGGATGTCCGCATTTCTATACGTGCAAGCCAACTTGACCGCGTGTTCCGCTCCTCGCGTTGCGTTTTACTAACGGTAGGAACTATTGTCAATTCGATTATAAGTTGAAACTCACAGCCAAAATGTTTCACTGTAAAGAACAATCAACCCGTTGCCCAGTTGAGACAGGTGCCTGGGTGATCGGACGACGTATTTGTTTCCGTAAAAACTACCGCAAACGAAGTGTGTTCATAGTGTTCGCTACGTATGTTAAGTGCCCTAGGCATCGTATGCGAAAGCCGTCGTCCATAAAATTCTCAGGATCGAGAAACCGACCATATGTTCCTGCATGGGCGAAACCCAATTCGGTGTTGCTTAGCCAATAATTCTCTGTTAGCGTTGGTAAAAGATGTGAACTGGAAAATGCAGCTGGGTTTTCCAGTAGCTGAAAAACTGTCATGGCTTTGGTGCACAAGGCAATTAAGTACCGAGTGTAAGAGATAACCTTTAGCCGCCGTGAGTATTTTTTTTTGCAGTTGTCATCAGCAATGAAGGCGTTTTTTTTGTCTTGTTAACAGATACATATTTATTCCACTTGGAGATCAATGTTTGCTATTGTTACTAATATTTGTCGTAATGCTGACGCGCTTGAAATATTTCGTCGGCCGGAAATGGATCGCGCGAATCGTATTCAACACAGCGTATTAACAGAAACTGTCCGAGAATCCTTTGCCCATCACGCTTCATCGCTCCTTGCCATTACCCGCCGCTAGATTAAACCTAGGCGCTTTTAATATATCATCATATATATTTTCTCCCGTGGCACCATGTAAAGGACACACTGACTCAATGACTTGTGTTTTGGAAATGTAAAACTATCTACAGACATATGGGCGAAATGGCAACGATGACGCTATTCCAGGGGAATAATGGCGCATAAAAACGACTAAATGCATGCGTTTCCGCTTCCCCTTACTTCTTAAAGATCGGCGAGCACGACCATCTAGTCGGCATTTGTGGGCACGGCACACACTCTACCATAGTTACTACTTAAACATGAACGGCTGCCCGCGCAGACTAACGGCCGTATGTTAGCCACTATTTCACACCCTTTTGCCCAAGAGTGTAAGCACGGCGTAAAAGCTTGCAAAACGAGCTATTTGTTTCTACATTTTGCCCACAATAATTTATAGCAGTCAGAATATGGGTTATAAAATGGAAGTTACGAGGGCACCCGTAAACAGAAAATCACCAGTGCGCACTGCGGACGATGCTTGTTTTGGCTGCACAGCAGTCCGGCGATTCCGGATTGCCCAAAACAAAACAGGCAAATTTGCGTAAGCAACATTGTCTTACGCGACTCACTATGCCTTGAATACCGAGTGTTCCACGAAACGGTTATTATTAGCCAAAACAAAAACAAGCTAACATGAAATTCGGTCTGAACCAAAGAGAGTGTGAGCAGAGGGTCTGAGCGGTATTGTCGCAGCTCGTATATGACTGATGGTAAAGGAAGCAATGACAGATGTTTCGTCGTGTATTGCCGCACTAGTTAACATACTTACCATTTGTTTAAGAACAACCCTCGATACGTCACCGCTCACGTTGCTCAGCTGACGCTTTAGGAAGAGAAATGAAATCTTGGCTTGTGTAAATCAAAGTGGTAAAGCGTCTCAGTGGGTAAGGCGTCGTTTGCTCTAGGACAAGTGCAAGGAACAATATAAAACACATATTCTGTCGAAAGAAGTAAACTTGCTTTTGGCCTTTATGGTGCCTTTCAGCTTTTTATTAGGCGTTTATATGAATGAATACATAAAGGCTTGCAAACGGTCTTAGCTGACGTTTTCTGGTTGGTCCCCCCCCCCCCCCCCAACACAAGTCGCTGTACTTCAAGCTCCTTTGCCACAACGGCTCAGCACCTGCTTTATACGGCCTCCTTAAGATCCACATGGCGAACGTCCCGATGCGACCGATAGTAGCGTTCACACGTTTACCCCTATACGCTTGTCGGGCTATTTGCCCAACAAATTTTCACCACTCGTCGGAAAGGGTTTACTGTCATACGCAACTCCTCAGATTTTATTGAAAAGGTTGCTCGGCGTAGTGGTAGACGACGGCGAAAATATTGTTGTCCTTTGATTTCAAGT
This sequence comes from Haemaphysalis longicornis, assembly GCA_013339765.2. Taxonomy (NCBI): domain Eukaryota; kingdom Metazoa; phylum Arthropoda; class Arachnida; order Ixodida; family Ixodidae; genus Haemaphysalis; species Haemaphysalis longicornis. The sequence continues at coordinate 51,642,081 of CM023455.1, forward strand.
CACTGTTTACAGGCATACCTGTGGGTTTGGCGATGGAGGTTTGTCCGACTTCCCTGAAACAAGACGACGGTTTGTGTGAAAGAACCCCCATCGAAGCACCGGATCTCCTGAAGCTGTTGCAGCTCTGCCTCGAGAACACTTGTTTTTTTTTCCGGGGGGCGATCTACAAACAGGTCCAAGACACAGCCATGGGTGCATCTATCTGAGTGACAGCCGCCAACCTTACCATGGAAGCATCAGAAACTCGCCAACTGCCGTCATTCCAATTACGACCCTAGGTGTTTCTGCGGTACATCGACTATGGTTTCTGCATCATCAAAAGGGACACACTAACTGCCATCACAGAACATAAGAACGGCAAGGAAGAATCCATTCAATATACTGTCGAGGAGGAGGCTGCCGGCCGTCTTCCTTTCCTGGACGTGTTGGTTGAACGTCGTGGCGATCGCCTTCCGTTCAAGGTTTACCGAAAAGAAACCCACATGGATGGTACCTCCATTTTAATTCCTTTCATCGAAGCAGTCATGAACGCCATGTCGTGGCTTCCCTTACCCAACGCGCCAAGAACCACGGGTCACGGCCACAAGACGCGGCTGCTCATCTACGCCAAGTGCGCAGGGAATTCGGCAATTTTAGCTACCCAACTACGTTGTCGATTCCGTGCTACGACGGTCATCACGCCCATCAGAACCCGCTGGTCCTCCTTGCCGAAGCCCAGTGGCGATTCCCTTACTGCGGGGCGTGAGGGGGCCTTTGGCTAGGGTTCTGCGCTCGTACGATGTGTACGTCGCTCACCTCCCAGCGCGAGCTGAGGCACGAGCTGTTGGATGTCCAAGGACGGAATCAAGAAAGAGCAGATTCCCTGGGGATGGTGTACAAACTTTTCTGTGCAAACTGCGACTATTGCTACATTGGTGATAGCGGCAACTTCGAAAGAAGATTGCGCAAACATAGACGACCCTGAAAAACAACGAAGGATTGCGTCAAATGGCCCTGTGGAACACGTAGAAGCGACGACGCACAAAAATCGGCTGGGACGAAGCGTCAGTTATCGCCCAGAGAAGGGAAAAGCTGTTACGCCGATGTCTTGAGTCCCTGTGATTCAAACTACAGAAAAAAACACTGCACCACAATGCAGGCAATCTCCCCGCCTACGTATGCAAGACGCCTGGGGCGATTACTTCGGACGCACTTCTTAAAAGCTTCGTGCTTCGCGCCTTTTCAGCGCAGTGAACATGTCTTGCGTAAGGAAGCCGAAACGTCTTTTTACCGTTTTAAACACAACTTTGGTCGGTGATCACCAGTTATATTAAATATGAACCTTTTACCCGAGCAGGCAAGATTTTTGTGAAACCTTAAATTTCAGTTGAATAGAACAATATAAAACGAAGTTGCAGTGCAGAGGAAGCACTCAAAAGGTAAACTATGAGGCGAAATCGAGACAACAGCAGTTATAAAAAAAAACCAACAAGCTTCAGGACTACTGTACACAGTTTAAGATGCATGCTTGAAACCAAAGGACAAAGCGCTCCCATTTGCGCCCTTTGGGGATAAGATATTTCTTTTTGCTCCAGACAAAGTGATGACCTAGTAGGGCAAGGCCTGGCGCTGACACCGAACCCACGATGTTTTTCCAGATCATGCCACTTTATACATAGCTCCAACAGCAGACCGGCGAGGAAAAAGTCACTGCAACAAGCAAAACGAAAGTAATACGTGTTCTAGCGTACCTGAAATATTCCGGATGAAGCTCTGATATAAATCCTGATCGGTCGCTCCCCATAGGGTGTAGAAATTTGTCCGGTTATGGCCAATGAACGGAAAGCCTCACACATCCTGTCTGATTTTTGTAATACCAAAAAGCTTGCAGTATTGCCTAAATATTATTCGTGGTACTTTTTACAGAGTTATACTTGAATTTGTAAGTAGGAAAATGACAATCCTTGAGACGTGGAAAAACCTATCAATATAGCGGAATCAAGGTAGCAAATGGGGCTAGTTAGCACTCATGGTTGTCAGCGCGAACGGAAACAACACACAGAGAAGAGATAGACGACACATCAGAGCGGAATCACCTATCAATATAGCGGAATCGCCTACACACGCTTGGTGGCGCTGGTTGTGAAACTGCGGAGAGATATTGTTCCGACACGTGACAAGGAATTCAAAGTGTAACACAAGATGCTGAGTTATTAGACAGGGAGAACAAGGTAGGCAGGTAAGCCTGCTCCTTTTTCGGCGGAAGTCTTTACGGCATCACACCAAAAGGAAAAAAAAACAATATTTCCTGTAGCAAAACTCGTTGTATCTAAGCGAACTATAAAAAAAACATATAACATCCAATGGAACTTCAAATGGAATAATGAAAGAATCATAGCTTCCACCTTGCCCAGATTAAAAACGTTAATTCCATTCCCGACCAGTTTCTAATAAATACAAACTCATCGCAGGCACAAGAGGTCGTAAAGTTAGGGGGTGCCATTTTGCGAAGGTTTGCAATGTTTCACGAATAAAAATTGCAGGCACCAAACAATAGAAGCGTATATTCACTATCTAGAGTAACGTCCACTGCGCGTTTTTGTTTCGTTTATTTTCAAGTAATGTACAAACGAAGTACGCATAGGGGAATGGTGCTTAAAATAAAAAGGAAGGAAAAACTTGATAAACAATAGGAGGAGAACCTGAAAAAACTAATCCACAGTTTAACAAAAAGAAGAGACAAAGAGACACGAGAACCAACGATTAAAAGATCTATAAATTTATGCTGTCTGTCAGGACTATGACGTTGTCATTGAGCGAGTGCGTGGATGTTGATTGAACACAAGGGGAGAAGTGGGCATGACAAAGAGATCAGGTCCAGAAACCACAATTGTGCGCGATGTGCGCGGCTTGAAAGAGAATCTTTTGTCATGTGGTGGCGTCGAGTCAAACCCAGGGCCTTCAGAAAAAGAAATGTTGGAAAAACTGCTAGCTGGCCAAATCAGCATGCTATCTTCCATTAATGACATCTTGAACAGGCAAAATGAAAAAGATAAAAAATTACTCAATTGACGAACCGAATTGCTGGCCTGGAAACTAAACTGTCTAGCATAAATGCTTTAAAAACGGAAGTTAATTATTTGAAATCAACCACTACTAGCACTCAAAAAGACCCCGCTTACCTTCTAACCAAAATAGATGTTTTGGGAAAAAGCAGGAGTAGAAGAAACAATCTTATAATCTATGGAACAGACGAGCAGGACGAGGAATCACCCAAAGAACTAACAGATAAGATAAGAAACGTCATGTTACAAGAAAAACTCGATGTCACAGATTTAGGTATTGAAAGGCGTCACAGACTAAGGGCCGGCGGTAGGGTGAAATAAGTCGCCCCGTTATGGTTAAGCTGCTTGACTATCGGGAAAAACAAGAATACTAAGCGCGTGTGGAAATTGAAAGGAAACTACTGTGTCTGTATCAGAGGATTTTTCTAAGAAGGATAAGGGAAATCCGAAAAGAAGTTATGGCAAAGCTCGAGTCCAGCAGAGAACGCCGCGGCTAAAACAAAGCTGTTTTTTTGACAAACTCAGCATTGACTGGACAATGTAAGTGTGTGACGAAGAAAGTGACAAACGATACAAAATTCGCAAAAACAAGTGACCCGACAAGCTTTAGACAGGTATTCACAAGTTTTAAACGGGAAACTGCGCCAGCGTTGTAAACAACTTGTTGAGCTCGAAGGATAACTTGTTGCTCATGACGCGGAATTGCTTTAGCTCACAGAAACGTGGCTGAGTGATGATTTCTTCGACAGTGAATTCGTCCCTCCAATCTATGGGGTGTTCCGTAAGGACCGCTACCAAAGGGGCGGAGGAGTAGCTATTCTTCTTAAAAGTAAAATTAGGGTTTTAAGGATGCGTGAAGTGTCGGGTGTTGAAAGTATCTTCTGTAAGGTATACATTAACAAAATTAGACATATAATTGGAGTAGTTTATAGACCGCCAAACAGCTCTGCTTCTGGTATTAGATAACTTAAAAGAATATCTTCTCTAGCATGTAAAACCTGGCGATAAATTGATAATGGATGGAGATTACGACTTGCCTAATGTGGATTGGGCAGACTTCTCGCCAAGTACAGGAGCTGAATAGAAGATGCTAGATATTGTTTTTAGGCATGACCTATCTAATATCATAAGCGACTACACAAGAACGCAAAACGGATCAGCCTCCATTCTTGATTTATTTTTTGTTAGTGGTAGTATGGAAAGTAAGTCATCATGCCATGTAACGCCAGGTATATCGGATCACAAAGCTGTTGTGTTAAAATTAGAAGATGTACATACTATGGAATATAATAAGATTTGTATGCACCGAATATCTCTCGCGCTGATGACGTATCCATCACTGACATGTAGGAAATTGGTTACGACAATTTTGCGAACATGACCTGCTCGGTGAATGAATTGTGGCTCCAATTCAAATACATTGTGAATGAGTGTGTCGAAACGCTTTAAGCCTAAAATTTCTAAAAATTCCAAAAACCGATATTCTTGGGTAACTAGGGGTGCATTACAATTACAACGGAAGCTCAACAGATTAAAAAAGTTCAGAAGTCCTACATATGTCTAGCAGATATCGGTATTTGATAAAATATAAAGTGAGCTAAATTAAAAATTCTCAAGATAAGGATAAATTTCTACGGCTTCTCGCTTACGAGTTTAATGAGGGCGTCCCCCCCGAGAGTTTGGAAAACAATTACTCCTAAGTCTTGCTCTCCTGACATCTTCGTCATAGACGGAAAATGCGTGCACGACAATAAGTGGTTGCCACCGCTTTAATGACTATTTTACTGTCAGTTTTACGATGGATAAAAATATTCTTCGCGCATTTCAATGAAATCTACCCCACTTTTTAATGTTAGTATTTCTGAGCCTGAAATATTGAATTACTGTTACATCTTGATATCAACAAATCTCCAGGACCAGACGATATCCCCAACTGCTTCTTTAAAGATACGCGGAATGGTGGGCAAAATACGTATATGTTGTCTTCACGAAGTCTGTAAACGATGGCGCTTTACCTGATGACTGGAGACTAGCCAAAATCAAACCTGTACATAAAACCGGAGGAAAAACGTGCATTCCAAATTACCACCCAATCTCCATTACTTCAACATCATGTAAACTGCTAGAACATATCATTTACAAGCACATAAATAGCTATTTAGAAAAACATAAGCTAATAACAAATATGCAGCAGGGATTCCGGTCTTGTTTCTCGACCACTACTCAGCTAGTGGAAACCGTTCATGATTTTGCGAGTGCCAATAATCAAGGAGAACAAGCTGACTTAATATTTATGGATATTAAAAAGCATTCGATAAAGTACCGCACCTAAAGCTTCTGCACAACTCAGGACATAATTTAGGAAATGATAAATTAGTTGCATGGATTTCTGCATACCTCCGAAATCGAAGTCAATTTGTCGCAATCAATAACGCGTTTAACAACTGTGCACCGGTTGATGCGGACGTCACTCAGGGGTCCGTACTGGGTCCTTTATTGTTTTTAATATATATTACGACATCGTTCTTGACCTTTCTGTTCATGTTGAAGTGTACGCAGATGAATGCATTGTATATGAAAAGACTGAATCTCCACAAGACCATTAAGACTAAATACTTATTTCCAGAAAATAATTGCTTGGTGCTACGAGTGGCAAATGTCTATCAACTTCAAACAAACTGTCTTCATAAAAATGAGCAATAAAAAGTTCCCTTTCAGTACCAATACACCGCTAATATTATTCGTCTGCAGGAAGTAGAACACTAGAAGTACCTCGGCCTATGGATATCGAACAAGCTTTCCTGGACGAAACACATAGACAACATCACAGCTAGATCACTACGCAAGTTATTCTTCCTACGGCGCTCCTTAAAATCGTCCACACCGAATGTACGTCTTCTTGGATATAATGCAATTATCCCATTAATAGTATAGTACGCAGTAGTAATCTGGGACCAATTCACAAAATCCGATATTAATAAATAGAAAGGTTGCAAAAAAAAGGCTGAAAGATTTATTTACAATTCATATGGGCGCACCTAAATATCAGCTCTCCCTGGACAAAGCGGATGTTGCCCGTCTCAGAAAAGAACCCGGATTTGCCGCATGAAGTTCTTCCGTTCAAATAATTAGAGGGCATTACTTTGTTGCCACTTCTCGCATCCTAAAATATTCATCCGGTTATAATACAAGACGCCGCCACGCGTTCACTATACCCCCATTGAACCCTCGAAATAACTGCTACAAATATTCGTTTTTTCCTAGAACAATTGTTAAATGAAACAATCTCAATAACAAAGCGGTAACACAGCAGTCATTCACTTCATTTGAAAAGTGTTTGTAATAAGATATGTATTTTTATTGTTGGGCATTCTATGTTCTATTGTTTGTTGCCTTATTTTGTAAGTATTTGCATTTACTTACCTGTACCCACCCTGCAAATGTCTCGAAAGAGACTGCAGTATGTAGAAACAAATACATAAATAAATAAATTGTGAGAAACTCTCCCCGAAAATCTTCCTTAATGTGATATATGAAAGCAAAATAACAGAAACTACACCGAAGAAAACACAAGGGTGATACAATTACTCTCGATGTACCGAGCGCAGTTTTGAGGTGGACGGCCTTTAGCTTGGAACATGGAAGGATCCGTCTAGTGTGTAACACACCCATGCAATGATCATTAGGGTGAGCACCAACAAGGTACCTACTTACCTAATCATTGCACTTAGCCTAACTCACCTTTGAGCATATTTAACAAATTAGGCAAGATCAGGATCAACATCTTATTACCTGCACCCCCAAAACTCCGTAGTTTTACAGGGCGAAGGCTCGACGACAGGTCTCTAGATGACAATCGCTGCTTTAGAAGTTTACTATAATAAAGTAATAAAATAATCCTGATAAGCTAAGCTCCTCCCCAATGATGTGGTCTCTTATAGTAAGACTTTTCTTTCCCATGTCCTTTGTTCTTCATTTTTCTCCATTTATCCCTTTATCTTTTTGCTTCTTTATCCCTAACATTTCACTTCTTTTTTGTTAGTTTTTTTTCATTATTTTCTTGGGAATGTTTGTAGTCTAGGGTGAGATGTCTTCATTTCTCATACTGAAGACTTGTGGAGATGAGGCGGTGGTGTGATAGAGATATATTACCAAATAGGCTTCGCGACTAGTGAATGCGGAAGAAAAAACGGCTTTTTACAGATTTGCATCCTAGGATTTAAATCGGCGCGTCTGCGTACTGGTGAAGCCAACCACTCGCCTGACCTCGGAAATTTGAACCCAGCTTAGAAGTCCAGGCATTTCAGCGGCATAATGTTGTCCAGTCAGCAAGGTCAGCCTAGGGGGCGAACCACTGCAATCGCTGCGGCATTGTGAATCTTGTGCTGTTTTCACAACCGGGAAGATCGCGGCTGTGACCGTACTGCTAAAGTATCTTTATTTATCCACCACTTCAACAAGCTGCAATACACTCCAGCCGCACAGATACTAATACATTCGAACGATGTCAGCAAAAAGAGTGTGTGTAAAATTTTTACCTGGAAATCAGGGAACATTTTACCAAAGAATCGACCACACCGTTATAAATCAACTGAAAGCCTGATATATTTGCTCGTTTTACTTTTTCTGGGACATATAGAGGGAAGTAACGACGTACCGTCCAACGGCCCAACGTATAAGCAAAAATTGATGTCCATCCATACCTGCTGCATGACGCACAAGCATAAAGTAACCTAGAACGCGCGAGGAATCGCTGTCATGGGTACATGCTTCTAGGCACAAACGTACGAAATTACGCCTTCATTGAGCTTTGATGTATACCGTTGCCAATCATTACCCATTCAAATACTGCATTGGGAGCAGGTGGGATTCAGGGTTAATGGAGAATACCTGAGTAACTTCAGATTTGCTGATGACGTTGCGCTGCTAAGTAACTCGGAGGACAAATTTTAAAGCTTGATTACCGCACTGGACAGACAGAGTAGAATCGTGGGACTGAAAATTAATAGGCAGAAAACTACACTAATGCCTTATAACCCTGGGACAGCACAGCGGTTCGAGATACATGGTGAGGCGGAGTAAGTGGTCAGGGAGTACATCTGCTTAGACCAAGTAGTTACCCCCGATCGCAACCATAAAGCATAGATAATTAGAAGGATAATAATGTGGTGGACTGCATTCTGCAGGAATTCTCAGATAATCAATGGCAGCCTAACCATTGTGCCTGAAGAATAAAGTGTAGGACAGCTGCATCTTACCGGTACTCATCTACGGGGCGGAAAACTGGGGGCTCAAGTAAAACGGTTCAGCATAAATTAAGGGCGACTCAGCGAGCAATGGGACGGAAGATGATAGGTGTAACATTAAGGGACAAGAAGAGAGTGGAGTGGGTCAGGGAAGTTGGAACGAACGCGTTTGAAGGAGATATTAGTTGAAATTAAGAAGAAATGGGTGTGAGCGGGGCATGTAATGCGAAGGCAGGATAACCGGTGCTCATTTAGGGTAATGGAATAGATGCCTAGAGAAGGCAAGCCTGGCAGGGGAGGGGGCAGAAAGTAAGATGGTCAGATGAGATCATTAAGTATGCGGTATAAATTAGTCGCCGCTAGCACAGGACCGCGATAATTGGAGATCGAGGGAAGAGGCCTTCGCCCTGCAAGTGGGCATAGATAGCTGATGATGATGATGGCGACGACCCATTCAAAAACTACTCCTTGCCTGTTATTGGGCATCAGTTTACGAGATACAACTAAATTTGGTTAGACGCTGCATTATACCCATTGGGCGAAGCTTTGGTTCTTACCCTACACTCTCTGCAGATGTTCATTAAAAGTGACACATTGCAATCTTTGCCGCTGCAGCGTGTGTTTTGACACGTGCTGCCGCCCACCGTGCGTGGTACATATGCGTCAAGAAATGAATGCTTCCATTAGCCAATTCCTTAGCTATCAAGCACTTTAAAAGGTATAACGCGAAGAAATTGGAGGCCGTTGTTTAAATTTTGCGCAAATATTACTAAATCTACAGAAGTGGTCAATACGAATATGAATGGCACGTACGGCACAATGATATTTCACAAGGTTTTGTGAGGACGTTCATATTTGGCCTCCTCAAAATGTTTGAAAATTTGTTTTGCCGAAACGGTAGGTATTGTTGCGAAGGGAAGCCCCTTGTGCAAGAGGTAAATATTTTTGCAGCGACATTTCATCCGCACTGCTTATTGTGAAATCAAAACCAACAGGCAAGAGAATACTCTATGTATCTATTCCAAAGAATAACACCTTTTCCTCCCGCGAATGAGTAGTATATTTGGTAGCAATGTAAACAGTGAAAGCAAAGTATCACCCCACGTTAAACTTGCGCTCTTGCGTTCTTCGGTAGAAGTCAAGATATAGGAGTCTTTTGCAATATTCACTGTGGATGAACGTGCAGCGACAAGCTGAGAATAAGGAGAAGAAACCTTTTTTTAGAATGTAATTGAAAAAGCAGTCTCCTTTCTAGCTTGTCTTTTTTCCGTTCAAAAGGTTGCCCAAAAAGCCTTTGAGTGTATGCTGCAATCGAGGCGTCCGACAACCCTGCGGCATCCAATCGGTAGATTTACTCCCGGAGATTAATATTGTCTTGTGTACACACGCTTTGCAAAGGAGAAGGTAATATTATCATGGGTGCCTGAAATATTCCGTTGCTTTCTTCCGCAGCTTCAAATAATATAAAATGCTAATTCGCGTAGTTCGCTATGAACAATGCCTTGCGAATATGCTATGTACACCGTGTGCAATATATCTGCCAGAAGTTGACAGAGATTTGTCGCTTCGAGGCATTCGTGCCATTTCTTTAAAGAATGAAACAAAATTGTTTGGGTAGAAGGTCATGCATGCAGGAGAGGTAGGAGAGCCAAGAAACAAGACAGGCCGGGTGGCCTGTACAGAAGCCATCCCTTACCATCACATAGATTCTCTCAAAATACAAAGGAGCAGAACAGGAAAATATTACTGTATGACAATATTTGGCGGGTTCGTTGAGCTGCAAGCGACCTTCTGCACCTTGACAATTTATAACGCCTACAGGAAGACGTGTTAAAATAAGACATTGAAGCAGTGTATTACAAAATTATGCAGGAGCTGTGAGCAAATTTGGTGGGCTGTTAATAGCATTTGATTAGCTAGGCGGGTGGTTGCGTGAACAGCACTTTGGTACAGCATGCAAATAATGTTTATTAGGAAATTGATACAAATTTGGCAATATATTGCGTAAAGTAGGGTTTGCTTTTCACAGCACAAACAAGTAAAAATAGAAAAATCGACGACTCTATTTGTGCTCTGGAATAACTAGTGTTGCTACTTGAGTCTATCTAGGTTTCAAATGAGGCTTTGAAGGCTTTTCCCTGAGACTTTGGCATTTGCGAGACATGGTAGGTGTTCCTGTGCAATGCGTCCGTAAACACTTTTTTGGGAGGAATTGCATATTCACCATAGTAAAAGATATATAATAGCCCTACCCGGTAGGCCAAAATATTTGTACGAAATATGTTTGCAATAAGTTACACAGCTCCATTTCCTGGTCCCAAAGATTTAGTGATAAATGTACTCCGGTAAGTTCGGAATAAAATTATAATTTGGCACTTCAAGCAAGGCTTGTGTTTATTCATATAGTCGTGCAGAACATAACACGTTTTTCGGCCTTCCCTCATACTGTCACATTCTCAAGGCAGAACATATATATACAACAAACTGATATAACGAACTTCAGGACCGTGGAAAATTGCTCGTTATTCTGAAAGGTCGTTATAGTGAAAATCGCAAAATTTAAGAAAACAAATAGTATTTAATGCCTAAAACGACCTACGTGTACAGCAGTGCATCTTGGAGTCATTTTTCACAAAAAATGCACTAGTGATCATGAAACAATGCACGTTTATTTAAAGTGGTTGGCGATTTTCATCTAGCGCGAGTAGACAAGCTTCCTAGCACGAAGGACTCAAACTCTTACACATTCCTGGGGAGTGAATCAGTGGCCGTGCGTTTTTCCCCGGACATGTGCGGAGTTTTTGTATGCTGTCCACCACATCCGCAGTCGTCGCGTGCTCGTCGTAGTCTTCGAGTGCTGCTGCGGTACCTCAGAGGCATCTTGTTCATGCCATCCTCGCTGCCATCTTCACTTCTTCATCCTGAACGCTCACGGTCTGGGCAATGTCCTCTGTTGTCAGCTCCGCTGATGTCCGTGAAGATCCAGCAAGCCACGTGAGCAGCGGCGGAACGTAGAAAAAGTTGGGGTGAGCGCGAATAGCGCGGCCGCGGCTTTCGGGACGGAGAAGTACAACAAAAACGTGATACACCGAATACATGCCAGAACATTTCTCATCGGAATTTAAAAGCGGCGCCTTAAAAACACAGAGGTACCCTGTTTTAGGATACAGTTTTATGAAATTCCTCGAAACGATATGGAGTGTGGGTGGTTCCAGACATAAAATAATCAGAACTTCGCCGTTAGCTTTACAAAGGTTGCACTTACTTGTGGCGATAGCAAAAACGTGAAACCTTTAGCCAGAGGAGATTCTTGCGGTAGGCCTATCGCATACAGAACTGGCTACAGAGAACGAGGTGCATCGCTATTAAATAGCAGTAATACAAAATGCCAATCGCGTGATGCGCTTTGCCGGGTCAGTTAATGGTGCTGCCGGAAACTGGGAGGTACAAGATGAGTCTATCACAGCGCAGGTAGTGATGGGTACGCCGCCCCGTATGGTTAAGGGGCATTTTCGAAGTCACTTGATCGCCGTAACTTGCCGTTCTCTACCAGGTATCGCTGCTACGCGGGAAAGAACCTCGGCAATCTGTTGGGCTGTGCGCCAACGAAGCTCGCGCGCCGTGTCAACACGCGCACACACATTCGATTCTTATAAGCTTCTTCGCCAAGGGCCTAAAGATCCCGCTGCGCGATGGTCATCAACCATATTCAGGTGGGGTGGTCTGAAAGAGATGAGCTTGTCTTAGATCGACTGCGGACCTAGGCCGAATGGCATTGTGCCACTTTAAGGTGATTCTGTTGAAGACACAATACTGGAGCTTAAACCGGCTACATAACTGGAGGAAGAGTTGTTTCCCAGCAACTCCAGTTACTTGGTAAGGCAAGGAACTGTCAGAATAACAGAAAAACACAACCGAATCGTCGTAAAGCGCGGAAAAAAATCCACAGTGTTGCTTTAGCAGGATTTTTGTTTCGACGAAAATACGCAATGAGCTCCGCTAGATACACCCTAGCCCAGCAGCAATTAAGCCAAGCGCGCCAATTTGAACGCCTAGCGTTTCGTATCAAGGGAGATGTCCAACGCAAAAAACACTGAATTTTACAAGGTAAAAACTACATCAGAAATAAAAACCAGTGGAGAAAGCTATGTGTCAAGTATCCACTTGTTGGATTAAAAACTCCGGCAGAAGGCATCGAAACTGCCATTAAGTTTTCAGTTTTTGTACGGCACATAAAATGTATACTGCTGCAAGGCCAGACTCCAGCGTAAAGGGCTATCGTTTTTTGAAGGCGCCGTGCTCAACAACATGAGAAAACAGCAATCAAATTCTACAACAAGCTTTGAGATTTTTAGGTGACACGCCAGTTTTACACAGCCTAAAAAAAGACAAGGAAACCATTTTCTGGAAGCGCTGTACGCCACTTTGAAAATCACCAGGTTGCGCATTGCGTACAATACAATGTGTTCCTCATTGTCGTCAACTTTCTATCGCAAAACTGCCCCCATACCTTGGCAACTATCATCAAACTGGAGTATAAAAGGTTTTCATTATCTTGGCGATTTCCGTATCGGGTGGCTATTTGGCGAATCTTTCAAGGGCAGCCAAGCTTTCTCCTTTTTCCCATCTTGTTCGACTGTAAACGGCTCGTTTTCTCGAGGAACATTGGTCAAAGGGCCAGCCAGTTCAGTCCACCATGGAATGTATTTGTAGTAGTAAAATGTGCTTCCCCAAAAAGGACCTGATGTCGGTTTTTGGTTTTGACTGAAAACGTCTTGTAAAACCGCTGTCTTAACCTCGGTGGATCAGCGATGACATCTGGTATAACATCACCAGGGAACGTCTTCAGAGGGTACCGTTTGGCCTTTTTGTGCCTGGAATGTTAGGCGAGCCTCACGCGAACGGTAGAGTTAGAAGCGGTTGTGCTTTATTTATTTATTTATTTATTTATTTATTTATTTATTTATTTATTTATTTATTTATTTTATTTATTTATTTTTGTATTTATTTATTTATTTATTATTGGTTAATATCTCAAGGACCCCAGCCGGGAGGTGTTACAGGAGGGCGTAGACCGTTCGTTAATGCATGATCTGTGTGGGGGCTTCTTTAAAATCGGCGTTGCAGGCGTGGTGCCCGATGTCAGCAGCAATATCATTCTATTCCGTTGATGTTTGGACAAACAATGAATATTTATGGGCGCTGGTATACCCACGGGGCGGATAAACAGTTTTCGAGTAGCTGATACACATGAAATACGAGGAGCTGGACGATTACATGGTTTAGGGGCAATGCACGATAAAATCATGAAACAAACATAGTCTTGCTCTTGCCGCCTTGCTGTTGCCGCGAGGGGCGCGGTCAAAAGCGCTTAGCATTCTCTTGATAGTTTTGCTGCAACACCGAACGTGCGGCTTGTACAACAGCTCTTTTTTTAAAACAGGCCCCCGGGCCACTATCAAAGTCGAGGACACGATCGAAGCCTAGCTCATAAACGAGTGCACGGCAAAACCTTTTGACGTGGCCTGTGTTGACGCAGCTGGCTACGACGTTAATCGTGGATGTGTCAACTTTAAAACCGCCTTTATAACCTATGCCTCAATGCGGGCATCCTCCATAGAAAATTCAGAACTGACCATTACCTTAGCTATCACCCAATGCTCAGCAAAGACGAAATCATCCGTCTCAAGTAGGTCGGGATGTTTGTTTCGGAAAGGGGGCTCCCACGACGCTCCGAAAGCGGCAGAGACATCATCCAAAAAACCACGTCAACATGGCTTGAGGGCCTGCTTAGTCCATAATGACGTGTAACTATTTTACCCAACCATTGTCCCGGGACCTGGCAAATGTAGCTATGTGTTATTGCAGCCTGCGCCCCCCCCCCCCCGCACCTTTCCTTACATATAAGAAATTATCCAATATAAAAGTATTTCGTCAGACATAACGAAGCCGGCACATATCATTTTAAAACAGAAGCGACTGTACACCGAGTAAAAATGCGTTTATTGTTTCCGATGCGATACGCCGTCGAATAGAAATTCTGATGTCAACAATTCACGCTCCGCCATATTGCCGCGAACCATGTATGAGTTTGTTTATTTATTGTTTGTTTTTACTGCCGGGCCACGCCCGGCTGTGTTATCTGCGTTCCAAACGAAGCGCGTCTTATGGCGAATTCCATTGGGCGAACAGGAGCAAGTGGAGCGAGCAGCCAGAACAGCACACGGGAGTAACGGGGACGTGTGCTTTCGTTCCGCGAATGAAACATTCGCGCTGCTCCGGGAGCAGTGAAAAGAGGGGGAGGGCGAGATGTCAAGAGTCATGTGACCAAACGTTTCTCGCGCTCGCTTCCCGGAGCATTTCGCGCGCTCGTGATGTCCGCACGCAGTTATTCCTCGCCAGTTTTGCCAGATACGTGCCGGTGGTTTTGTGTCTGCCTTCCGCATGGCGACGAATGAAAGAAGCCGAGCGGATGTTCATGTTCATGATAAAGGGGTCACCATCGTGTCTCCCAAAAATTAGCTGCGAACGATAACAGCGTCCACCGTCTTTTCCAGATACGACTCTACCTTCGGTCGCTGCTCCGGCGGGGTGAACAGGTGCTCGAACATAAACTCATGCAATGTCAAATCTTCGTCGTCGTCGCTGCTGCTGCTGTCCGATGATGAGCTTGCGCTTGAATCTATGGTGCTTTCATCATCTAAAAGTAGCAGCAATTCCCTGTCCAGACGGCCACGCTTAGCTGCTGCCGTACGCACTGAGGGACTACCGCGGCTGCTGGATTCCGCCATTTTTCCTCCGCCACCCGGGGATAAAACCAGAAGTGACGCAAAAGAGGTCATGTGACTTCCTCGGCGTTCCCTGTTACTCCGCCGCTGGCGACAGAGCACCGAGAACTGCTCTCGGCTGCTCTCGGCGCCAAAAAAGTGCTCCTCATCGACCAATGAAACACAACGCCCCTGCTCCTGCCCGACCACTGGAAGACGCCAGAACTCGCGAGAGCACTTTGGGTGCAGTTAGAAGTGCTCCTGTTCGCCCAATGGAAAGCGCTATTACATTATTTACTTTTATGCCGCACGGGCTATCACATTCAGATAAGCAGACTGTTTCGCCCTAACGTCAGTAGGCCAGAATAATCTTCGGTGATCTACAATTTTAAAGACGATAGTCTTTCTTGGGCTACTTAAACCCAGAAATTTAGGTCTGTCTGTATGTCTGTCTGTCTGCTGTCAGTCTGTCTGTCTGTCTGTCTGTGACTCGATTCAGCCACCCGGCCAAAGCAAAACAATGCCTGCGCAATAGTCTTATATAGTCACAGCTAAATCTACCCGTCTATGTCGGGTGTAATGTAAAAACTTGTCAACACTGTTGAAGAAGAACAAGACATTACGCAAATGTGAGACAAGTCAATACAGAAGTGATATTTGCAGTGTTCCTTTATAAATAAATGAACATGCTTGACTTTTGCGAAATTAAATACTTAATCAACTGCAGAAAAAGAATTCATTCCGCCGTCGCCTGCTGTCGCCCGCGCCACTATAGCTTCTGGCGCCATTTTAAGAAATCAACCGGCAACAGTTACTCAAGGTTCCACTAGATAGGTTCCACGTTCTGCTTGAACGCACGTGGAAGTAGGGAAACGCGGTTCTATAAACATTGAAGTAGGGCGCCCCGATTAACGCAAGTCTTCGCCGTACGGCAGCGTTCGCATCGAGGCACCCGGTTTGGAGAGTGGAACGCGGGAAATTTAAAATGATTTAAGCAAACCTTTGGCGTCTTTACCTTGGGAGGAGCGCGACGCAAGAGGAACAACATGAGAGGTGAGCGGGAAAGGGAAGAGAGGCATTTACTTCGCAAAAGCCGATAAAGACTATCGTCTTTTGACGAATTTGCAACGAAAGGAGCAGATACGCGGCCAATGTTTTTGGAATTGAATCGATGTTTCCAGAAACACTTGCGCCGAAAGATAAAAGCCTACAGAGCAGACGCCGCGGCATTCATTCGACGACATTCGTCTGTGCTAGTCACTTTGTTGACCGCTGCTTCGCCGCCTCTTTATTCTTTTTGAGTTTTTAGGGGAGCACAAGTTCGCTCCAATAAACTTGTTTCTCCTTCAAGACAACTGCGTCGTCCTTAGCTTCGTGACATCTGGTGGAGGTACTGAGTACTAAGCCTTTATGCTCTCTACGACATCTGGAAGCCGCCAAGCCAGTTCAACCAGAGAAAGCCGCCGACTGCAAGGGTTGCTACCCGAGTTCGGTCTTCTGCCAGAAGGGCCCAAACGAAGGAACGCCGCAACCAACCCCATGGTGCAAGAAACAACGTCCCCAATCATCCTGCAGCAGCCCCGAGAACCGCCATCGTCCCGGGGAGACCCCGCTGAAGAATGGTTGGAGAAGCTGGAGCGCGTCCGCATCTTCAACAGGTGGGACGACGAAGAAATTTTCCGGCATGTCTTCTTTTACCTAGAAGATGCTGCTAGAACTTGGTTCGAGAACCATGAGAGCTCTTTGACCGACTGGACTCAATACAAAAGGGAGTTCCTTAAGACATTCACTACCGTGGTGAGAAAAGAGCGAGCTGCGCTTTTGCTTGAAACTCGAACGCAGCACCCCAACGAAGGGGTCGTGATTTTGGTTGAGGAGATGAAGCGACTTTTTCGCCGTGCCGACCCTGAAATGACCGAAGAAAAGAAGCTCAGGTTTCTAATGCGAGGAGTGAAGCAAGAGCTTTTTGCTTGTCTAGTCCGTAACCCTCCGAAGACAGTGGCGGAATTCGCGTCTGAGGCTGGCCGCGATGGAGAAGACGCTAGAAATTCGAACGGGACAGCACGACCGTCCTGTCAACGCATTTCTCGGAGGCCATCGGTGCTGCAACTGTAAGCTCCGATACATTGCGCGAGACCATCCGAGCAGTGGTCAAGGAGGAGCTTCAGAAGCTTTTTCCAACGACGCCAGAACCTCAAGTGGCTTCCCTGACTGACGTCATTCGAGAAGAGGTTCAACAGACGCTGGGGACTTATACGCTTTCAGAAGCACCCCGTTAGCCCCAAGCGATGACCTACTCCGCAGTTCTTCGTCAACCCCACCCTGCTCCAACCCGCCGTGAAGAGGCCGAGCCATACCGCCGTCCAATGCCGCCCGCCCGACGCCCTGTAGACCAATATCAGACGCCAAGTAAGATCGACGTGTGGCGAATGCCCGATAATCGCCCGCTGTGCTACCACTGCGGAGAGGCCGACCACATCTACCGTCGCTGCATTTACAAGAGGCTCGGTCTGCGAGGATTCTCCGTCGACGCCCCACGCCCCCTATACGGCCAGCGCCCTGCTGAGATCGAAGAATACCTCTCCAACACTAACCGAGGACCAGCCCGCTTCTACCGTTCACCGCCTCCCTACCCGTATCAGTCACGAAACCGCCGCAGCACTGCTGACTTCTCACGTGGAAGGTCGCCCATCCAACGCGGGCGAAACTAAAAGCAGCAACTTCGGGAGGTAAAGTTGCACAACGGCTGGAAAAACGAAAACCCTCCAACGACGCAGCGACTCGCTGAAGATCATGATTCACGACATGCCCTCATCCCGACGACCCCACACAACCCTCACGAGACTCCTAAACACGACGACAGCAAACCGGCGCGACGTGTACCCGAACTGGCCGAACCTACCGATGAGAATACAACGAAGACCACGACGCACAGTGCCCTACCGTCAACACGCAGAAGCTGAGATACGACGCCACGACGCACCCGGAACTCGAAGAAGGCAGCGTCCGACGTTCAGCTGTCCATCGACGGCTTTGAAGTAGTCGCCCTCATAGACACGGGCGCCGACTACTCGGTCATGAGCGGACCTTTTCGTCTAAGCTGATAAAAGTTATGACCAGATTGGACAGTCCGCACATTCGCACAGCAGGAGGCCACCTCGTGACGCCAAGTGGAACGTGCACATTGTGCGTCACCATAGACGGCACAACGTACCCTCCGACGTTCGTCATTTTGCCTAACTGCTCCCGTGACGTAATTCTTGGAATGAACTTTTTGACGGACAACGGTGGAATAATTCATCTGTAGACCAAGTCCATAACTTTTTCCTCAGATCACTCCATGACGCCAGAACCGAACCCCGAACACCTAACTGCTTTATGATCGCCGATGATCATGTCACACTGCCACCCCGCGCAATCTTGATGACCATCGTCTACTGTGAAGCTGCTTTTCCTGACGTCGACGCTATCGTGGAGAGTGACCAAATGTTGCTCCTCGACCGCGGTGTCTCCGTTTCAAGAGGCATTGCGCGGTTTACGCAACGCCAATCCCAAGTTTTCGTCACTAATTTCAGCGAGGAATACCAGCATTTAAACTGGGGCGCTGCAAGTGCGTACCTCGAATAAACGCAAGAAGCAAGTGACGTCATCGCGGTTACCAACTCCGAACGCGCACCCTAAGACACCTTCAAGCTTCCGAATCCCTTCGACGTGAATCCGGCGTAACCGCAAGAACCTGAGAAATTATTGGATTTCCTGCATCGCTACAGAGAGTGTTTGTCGTCGAACAAAAAACTACGTCAGACACCTCTGGCAAAGCACCGAATTATAACCTAAGATGGAGCCCGACGTACCCGACAGTCACCGTACCGCGTCTCTTCACATGAGCGGGAAGCCATCCGAACTCAAGTCGAGGACATGCTCAGCGACGACATTATACACCGTCGAAAAGCCCCTGGGCTCCCCGGTTGTACTCATGAAGAAAAAGACGGCACATTAAGGTTTTGCGTTGACTACCGGCGACTGAACAAAATCACCAAAAAGTACGTGTACCACCTCCCCCGAATCCACGACGCCCTCGACCACCTCTGCCACGCGAAGTACTTCTCATCGATGGATCTGAAGACCGGCTACTGGCAAATTGAAGTGGATGAGAGAGACCGAGAGAAGACTGCATTTATAACCCCGGACCGCCTATACGAGTTCAAGGTGATGCCGTTCGGGTTGTGCACGGCGGCAGCAGCGTTTCAACGAGTCAGGGACACGGTGCTAGCTGGCCTGAAGTCGCAGACCTGCCTCGTATACCTCGACGATGTTGTGGTATTCTCCCGGACTTTCGGCGAACACCTTGCAAGGTTGCAGTCTGTACTCGAGGCCATTCGTACGTCGGGGTTGACGCTGAAGTCTGAAAAGTGCCGTTTCGCATACGGGGAACTCACGTTCTTGGGCCACGTCGTCAACGCCGCGGGAGTCCGGCCTGATCCGACGATAACTTCCGCCATAGAGAACTTCCCAAGACCGCAATATAAGAAGGGCGTGCGGAGATTTCTCGGACTATGCGCATACTACAGGCGCTTCGTCGCAAACTTAGCCCGCATTGCAAAGCCACTCACCCGCTTGACGAAAGATAGCACCCCTTTCAGCTGGGAAAATCCCGAAGAAACAGCCCTCTGCGAGCTGCAACAATGCCTGCAAAGCCCGCCTGTGCTCGCGCATTTCGACGAAAATGCCGGAACGGAAATGCACGCGGACGCAAGTGATATAGGCTTGTGTGCAGTCCTCGTACAAAATGCAAAGCGGGTGCGAGAAAGTAATCGCTTATGCCAGCCGTGGTCTGTCCAAGGAAGAAAGAAACTACTAAGCCTCTGAGAAAGCGTGCCTCGCGATATATGGGCCATTTCAAAATTTCTGCCCACACGTGTATGGAAGACCATTCAAGGTTGCGACAGATCACCATGCGCTATGCTGGCTCGCCAATTTGAAGGACCCCTTTGGCCGTCTTGGTAGGTGGAGCTTGCGCCTGCAAGAATCTGACGTTACAGTAGTCTATAAATCCGGGAAGAAACACTCCGACGCCGACTGCCTGTCCCGTGCCCCCGTCGACCCACCACCACAAGACTGCGATGAAGACAGCGCGTTCTTCGGAGTCGTGACTGAGAGCGACCTGGCCACCCAGCAGCGTGCCGACCCCGATCTACGCGTCATGATCGACTACCTCCGAGGATGCGACGTCGCCGTGCCGAGGGCCTTCAAACGCAACTTACCTGCATCAGACTGAAAAACTCCGTCCTCGTGAAGAAGAATTTCAGCCTCGGAACGAGAGCAAATAATCTTCTTCTGATACCGGCAGATCTTTGTGACGAAATTTGGGAAGCGTGTCACGGCGACCCGTGTTTCGGACATCTCGGCACTGCTCACCCAATTGGAAAAATCAAGGCGTAGTACTATTGGCCCCTCCTTGCATCCGACGTCACCCACTACGTCCGGAGCTGCCGTGACTGCCAGCGACGAAAAACGCCACCGACGAGACCCGCCGGACTTCTGCAACCGATCGGCGTCCCATCTAGGCCCTTCCAACAGATTGGAAGGGACCTTCTGGGCCCGTTCCCTACATCCCGATCCGAGAACAAGAGGATTGTTGTAGCGACAGACTACATGACGCGCTACGCAGAGACCGCCGCACTTCCGAGGGGGACTGCACAAGAAGTCGCAAAGTTCTTCATAAGCCAAGTTGTGCTGCGACATGGAGCCCCAGAAGTCCTAATCACGGACCGCGGAACGGCCTTTACTGCGGAGCTGATGCAAGGAATATTACGCTACAGCAACACGGATCACCGAAGAACGACGGCGTACCACCCCCAAACGAACGCGACTAACAGGAACGCCTGAACAAGACAATCGCGGATATGCTGTCAATGTACGTCGACGTTGAACATAAGACTTCGGAAGAAGTGTTACCGTACGTCACCTTTGCGTAAAACACGGCTATCCAGGAAACTGCGCAGAGGACGCCGTTCGAGCTTGTCTACGGAAGACGGCCGACTACGATGCTCGACGCCATGCTTCAGCACGTAGAAGACGACAAGATCAACGCCGACGTCCAAGGATACCTTCAGGGTGCGGAGGAGACCCGCCAGCTGGCTCGAGTTCGTACAACGGACCAGCAGCTGGTGGATGCCGGGCGGTACAACCTCCGACGCCGAGACGCCGAGTACCACCCTGGAGATCGTGTGTTGGTTTGGACTCCCATCCGTCGACGCGGGCTAAGTGAGAAGCTTCTGCGACGGCATTTCGGGCCCTATCAGATCCTACGACGTGTTGGCCAACTTACCTACGAGGTGATCCCCCATGGTGATTCCGGAACGTCACGACGACGCACGCGGCCCGAAGTCGTCCACGTAGTTCGCTTGAAACCTTAGTATGCAAGATGACGCATTTTTTTTGTTGTTCGTTCGGACTGTGTTTTATTTTAGCATCGGGTCGATGAACACTTAGAGGGGGGTAATGCCGCGAACCTTGTATGGGCTTGTTTATTTATTGTTTGTTTTTACTGCAGGGCCACGCCCCGCTGTGTTATCTGCGTTCCAAACGAAGTGCGTCTTACATTCTTTACTTTGATGCCGCACGGGCTATCACATTCAGATAAGCACACTGTTTGACCCTAACGTCAATAGCCCAGAATATTCTTCTGTGATCAACAATTTTCTGGAATTTAGTCGACGTTTCCTGAAACACTTGTGCAGAAAGATAAAATCCTGCAGAGAATCGCCGCGGTATTCATTGGACGACACTCGCCTGTGCTAGTCACTTTGTTGACCGCTGCTTTGCCGCCTCTGTATTCTTTTGAGTTGTTTGGGGAGCACAAGTTCGCAACAAAAAACTTGTTTCTCCTTCAAGACAATTGCGTTGTCCTTGGCTTCGTGACAATACCATTGCGGGAAGCAAGAATAACGAAAGCCAGCCATCCCTTCCAATTCCTTTTTCCTGAGCAGTGGGAGATACCGTTAACGAGCGGTCTCCTGGAGGACCAAGAGATTCCAGTAACTCGAATTAGGACGGCCGAGTACACACCTGCCTTTGTGATATAGCAATCCAAGGCTACTTTAACCACTAAACAAGCTCTATGTCTCCAGCGCACACTCTATCCTTAAGAAAAAGAAAAAAATGTGGCGGATTATTCACTCTAAAGTAGTTATACCTATTACCAAAAAATAAAAAAACGGACATATTGACACACCCACTCAGGTAATTTCTAATAGGCATAAAATAAGTAGCGACATTATTTAACACGGCCATGTGGCCTGCATAAAACAGGCTCCGCAACTAAACCTCATCATTGAATGCAACCGCTCACAAGCCATAATGTTCCCGTAGTAATGAAATATCCCTATTAGTTTCGAACTTAGAACAAGATGTCACCAGAACGACATTTTTATAGAAACCTGAAACCTCAGCTTTCAATGCAACCACTCCGGAGCCATAAATTCGCGTAAGAATAAAATATCCCAATTAGTTTCGAACTAATAACAAGCTGTCAGGAGAAAAATATTTTTTTATAGAAACCGGAAACGTCAGCTTTCTATGCAACCACTCACCAGCCATAATGTTCCCGTAATCATAAAATATCCGAATTAGTGACGAACATAGAACAAGTGTCAAGAGAACGATATTTTTAAAGAAACCTTAAACCTGAGCTTTCAATGCAACCACTCACCAGTCATAATGTTCCCGTAATATTCAAATATCCCAATTAGTGACGAACTTCGAACAAGCTGCCACGAGAATATTATTTGCATAGAAACCGGAAACCTCAGCTCTTAATGCAACCACTCACCAGTCATAGTGTTTTCGTAATATTAAAATATTCAAATAAGTGGCGAACTTACAACAAGTGTCACGAGAACGATAATATTATAGAAACCTGAAACCTCAGCTTTCAATGCAACCGCTCACCAGCCATAATGTTCCCGTATTAATAAAATATCGCAATTAGTGATGAACTTAGAACATCCTATCACGAGAACGATATATGGATAGAAACTGGAAACCTCAGCTGTCAATAAAACCGCTCACTGGCCATAATGTTTCCGTAATAATAGAATATCCAAATTAGAAGCAAACTTGTAACAAGCTGTCACGAGAATGATATTTTCATAGAAACAGGAAACCTCAGCTTTCAATGCAACCGCTAACCAGCCATTATGCTCCCGTAATTTAAAATATCCCAATTATTGACGACTCACAACAAGCTGTCACGAGAAGGGTATTTTCATAGAAACCGCAAACCTTAGCTTTCAATGCAACCACTCACCAGTCATTATGCTCCCGTAATATAAAATATCTAATTAGTGACGACTCACAACAAGCTGTCACGAGATAGATATTTTCATAGAAAACGCAAACCTCAGCTTTCAATGGAACCGCTCACCAGCCATAATGTTCCCGTATTAATAAAATATCCCAATTAGTGACGAACTTTGAACAAGCTGTCACGAGAACTATATTTTTCTGAAAACGAGAAACCTCAGCTTTCAATGGAACCGCTCACCAGCCATAATGTTCCCGCAATAATAAAATATCCCAATTACTGACGAACTTAGAACAAGCTGTCACGAGAACGATATTTTTATAGAAACCTGAAACCTCAGCTTAGAATGCAACCACTCACCAGCCATAATGTCCCCGTAATATAAAATATCCCAATTAGTGGCGAACTTAGAACAAGCTGTCACGAGAATATTATTTGCATAGAAACCGGAGACCTGAGCTCTCAATGCAACCACTCACCAGCCATAATGTTTCCGTAATAATAAAATATTCAAATAAGTGGCGAACTTGAAACAAGCTGTCACGAGAACGATATTTTTATAGAAACCTGAAACCTCAGCTTTCAGTGCAACCGCTCGCTAGCCATAATGTTCCCGTGATAAAAAAAATATCCCAATTACAGACGAACTTTGAACAGACTGTCACGAGAACGATATTTCTATAGAAACCGGAACCTTAGCTTTCAATGCAACCACTTACTGGCCATAATGTTTCCTTAATATTAGAATGTCCCAATCAGTGACGAACTTAGAACAAGCTGCCACGAGAATGATATTTTCATAGAAACCCGAAACCTCAGCTTCCAATGCACCGCTAACCAGCAAAAATGTTCCCGTAATATAAAATATCCAAATTAGTGGCGAACTTAGAACAAGCTGTCACGAGAACGATATTTATAGAGAAACCGCAAACCTTAGCTTTCAATGCAACCACTCACCAGCCATAATACTCCCGTAATATAAAATATCCCAATTAGTGACGAACTGAGAACAAGCGGTCACGAGAAGGATATTTTGATAGAAACCGGAAACCTCAGCTTTCAAGGCACCCGCTAATCAGCCATAATGTTCCCGTAATAATAAAATATACCAATTAGTGACGAACATAGACCAAGCTGTCACGAGAACAATATTTCGGGCGAGCCAACTTCAGGCGAGCAAAACTTCGGGCGAGCCAACTTGTACGTTGAACGGAGAATACATGATGTCTGCAAACCAGACGAAGTTTTTAAGAAACGGTGCGGTTTAAAAGTGGTTAGAGGCGGGGGGTGGGCGGATGGAGTGCAGAGCAGGAGCACGAGTACTTGAATGCACGACGCACACTGAAAAAGGTCCTGCATCGTTAAACCCTTCGGCTGCGTTTTTGTTACGGTTGTAAAAGTTTATAACCAGTTGGTATAACGGAATGGAATGTAACTACGCCCTATCTACGTGCATGTAAGCTGTCACCCCAATACGACCAAAATGACGTTGGCACAAAGTAGATGCCATATTAGCAATACATAAACCGAGGCCCCTGACTAACGGACGTACCTGCTCATTCTAACAAGTTTCGAGGTGATTGTTTTGTCACTCGGTCAGACAATTTAGTCTCCCATATGTACAAAGACATGTCAACGCCGAGTGCGCGTGGAGACAGGGTTGTTCTATTTTCACATTATCTTTCAGCGTGGTGTGCAAGCCTAACAGTCCCACCCCAGTCCTTCAGTTAGATTTGCCTCCGCGACCTGAGTGCGCGATTCATAAGCAAAATGATAAAAGAACTGCTCAAAACACAACGAAGAAAGTCAGATGGTCCCTTCCCAAAGCGATGCTGCGGCGTATGACATCGCTGCAGCAGACGACGCCCGCAACCTATATTCTTGCAGATGTCACCGAGAGGCGAGGCTTCATGGGATGTCAGGCTCGTCCGGTGGAAGGAGGTGGACGAAAGGAGAGGGAATCGTACGCGGGGAGAAATGCGATGTTTTGATTTGCAATATCTCCGCTAATACTCATCGGTTTTACAAAAGTATTGAAAAAGGTGTTTACTAGAACATTGAAATATTTGAAAATGTGAACGCCATTGTATCGCAAATCTTCTTTTAGGTCCCTTCAATTCACGTTCCGTTGGCGATTGATAAGCGTTGCTGTCACTCGAGAGAAATAAAACATAAAATGGGCAAGCATCTTTATGTAGAGGAGCACAAGAAGAATTATATTTCCTGCCCCCCACAACAATCGCCGACCTGGAAAGAACATCTTTTCTGGGAGTTGATCGCATCCGCACTAACGATAAATCAATTTTCCACAGAAGGAAACAACCTCGGCTCGCCCTTCCAGCTTCCAAAGTCAATGCCGCTATCGCAGCATCGTACAACCTGCCATTTCCCGCTGCTTGGCTTAGCTGTGCACGGATGGGTGTATTCCGGGCTGCGTTAATCCGCAAAGCTACAAACAACCAAATTGGAGATTAGAGGTGTCATGGCCTGTAGACAGCTGCGTGAAGTTAGCGCGGAGCTAGTGGCTCCAAAATAAGCAGGGCTTATTCTGAGTGGTATTATAGCGATGTGACCTCGGCAGCAGCCAAACTGTTGTGTCCTCTGTAGGAGGCAGACGTAACGATGGGTCGATCGGAGCTTCCACAGTGGCGTTTACTGATTCATCACACTGGGGATGACAGCGCATGTGTGGCGCTGATAATTTGTAATTAATTATCTTAGTCGGGAGGTAATCTCCGAATCATTAAAGAATCAAAAGTTCGGTTGTAGGTACCCACGAGAGGCATCTAACTGAGCTATTTTCTGCGACGAACAAATTGCGTACTCATTTATTCAGACTTATAAAGAACCCTTTCGAAATTTCAAAAATACCACTTGATGGCACTCGCGCGCGCCTCATAGAGCAGTCTATGGTGGCTAGAAGGGGGAGGTGACGCCACGGGCCGGTCAAAAGCAATGCGCCGGTTCATGCCTGGCACGCGGTGGCGCTGGTTTCCGTACTTCAATGCCCGCCTGGCCGCCCGCTCTACGACTCGGTGCGCGGCGGAAGCGCAAACCAGCAGAAGTTCGCCGCCCGCGCAAGTGTAATTTTACTAAGCACGCAAGTAGCTTGGAGTGGCACATACCACGCAGCGCTCACTGAACACTTCGACGCATTTTGTTTCGATACGCTTGAATCTATGCAATACCGAACGTCACGCATCTTGCGCTCCCGACTTCCATGTTGTACTCCACGCTTACCATTCTGTACTTGATGTTATTTTAGACAAAAGACAATGAAGAGACCTTACCCATTCGCATACACACATAAAGCAGGAACATTACCATTTTTTTAAAGCCTAATGTTTATTACCGACTACACGGAAACAGAAATTCAGAGGGTCTGAATCTGCGACTGCAGCCTTTCACTTAAACTAGTAGAAGGAACAAATTGTTCAGTTTTGACGCACAAAATCTCTTTCCTATACTAATTCAGACTGCTAACAATTTACCGAAAGCAAATAAAAAATGGATTAGGAGAAATAACCGTAAAGGCACCCTATTTTTTAAAAAATGCACAAATATCAATTCTGAACTGTAAATGCAATGGGAGAAGTTTGCATTTGAGTACTTCAGTGCTCAATCTCGATGACAAAAAGTTGAATTGCTACATCTTCCACTACGGTGATCAGTTTTTTACAATTACGCAAAGACGTACCAAGAGGGAAAAAGTACGTGGGTATACTTGCATAAAGCAGCATTTCCTCCTGAGTAGGGAAATAAACTGAGTCACTCTGCCAATACAGCGCTTTTAATTTTAATTGGCACCCCAGGTCTTCTCTCACCACAGGTCTTTTCTTGACGTTTGGTGTTATCAGCAAATTAGCTCACCCTTTTCGCCAAATCTTTTGCACGGTATCAGGTAGCTTCCACAAGCAGCTCTGGCGCCCTTGCACTGTTAATGTCCTCTAAGTAATCACAAGTGTGGCTTGCAAGATGTAACTTTCACTTCAACACTGCACTCGATTGCACGAAGGTATGGGACTCCTTGATGGGGTTCCACTCCGTCTGACGCCTGCGAGCGTCACCTGAAATGGGCTCAATAAAAGTTAATTTGTTTCTCTCTCTCTCGATTGTAGTGAATACGACCACGACTTTTTCAAATGCAAGTTTCTGGTGATCCATGGTAGGAGCTGTAAATGAACATCGTCACCCCAGCAATCTCGTGCTTCGCCAAATAGGTGCTTCGCGGTTCACATTTCGCGGTATCAGTCACAGTTGGGGAGTTATTGCGAGCGCTTTCGTCTCCAGCGTCGGTAGCGTCGTTGTGCAATAAGGCGACGACGGCTGTATGGGGTGGTTTCGCTGTTAAATACCCATAAACATTGGGATAAATAGCTAGGGATCGCAACATTCGTAAGTTTAGGTCGGTAACGAGAATTTTCTTACGCCGAGCAGTGCATCGTCGACGCTTTCCGTTTTACGCCAGAGCTCATTGAGCTATGCAATGATCTCTGGATTACCACTTTCAGTGCTAACAGAAAAGTTGTTCTTAAAAAGGGATCACTCCATCAACAAGGCACAAAAAAACACGTGTGCGAACTAATAAACAAACGACGGAATGTAAAGAGCATTTCAAACGAAGTGTACTCGCCAGGACATGCGCCAACCCCGCTCGTTGCCCGCACTACGCTTTCAACAGGCATCGAAGTGCTGACCGGAGCGCCACCCCGGCTACCGCGGCCGCGCATGAAACGAAGAATCGCTTTCCCGTCGGCGGCGCAAGCCCGCTGACGCCATCTCCCCCTTCTAGCCACCATAGAGCAGTGCCCACAAATAATTGAAAGCAACTCATCCGCTTGTCACGTGCCCGAAGAAGCAGCGAACGACCTCGATAATGCCATGCAAGGAAGGAGCAGCAACAGCAAGTTTCGTAGTGCGCATGTGGCAGAGATGGCACAAACTAGGCTTCGTATGTTCTTTCTGTCTTTTCTTTGTGTCATTCTGTCCAACTCAGAGGCGCTGGTTTCAGGGCATTGCTTTACGAGGCGGGTGGGATCACCTTCACGTGGTATTTTTATAATTTCACATTGCTCATTTATTCAGGCAGAATAAATCAGTACGCATCCTGTTCGTCGCTGAAAATACCGCAGTTAAGGACACTGTTGGGTTCCTACCAGTGCCTCATTGACACTTAAATTATTACGAGAATAGGTCTCGAATTAGATAATGAAGTACAATTATTTTAGTATGTCTCAGTAACGAAAAAAAATTAAAGTCGTTCCAGTCAACGTGAAAGCTGTCGGAAGTATAAAACAGTGATTGGACATAATGGGCTGTAACGCCGATATCCGATCGCTGCTACCTCTCATACCGCGCTTCGCCCCCCTGTCTCACTTCTCTCTTAAAGCATGGAAAGGAGGTCTGTACAGTGCAAAGCAAGTTTCCCGCCTTCGTAGTGCTTGCGCACTCCCGCCTCAAAGTACGGCAGTTGAAGTTCTGTTCTTTTTGTGCTCGCTTTTCATCCCGCACGTGCAGGCGCCACCGGTCCCTTGGGGCGCAGTTTGACTCCCGCCATTTGTTTTCTTGCACTGCCACTTTTTTTCGCTTACTATCGTGAAAACCAACCTAACGAGTGTTCCTAACTAGATGAACGCGGGCCCTGACGGTTAGTTATGCATATTTTTCCTCAGATGTACCTACAGTTTTTTTTGCTAAACAACGGGGAGATGTATGACAAGCGCCAGCGGTTCAGACGTTTCGTGCGGTTATGACTACATAAGCCGTTGGGCTTTCGAAGCGTCTGCGGCTTGAAGAAACACCATCAACGAAATCGAAATCGGACCACCGAAATCACCGGATCATTGACACCACGAAGACGGCAACTGAAACGCACGGTATAAAGGAATGTAATGTAATCCGAATTAACACCTTCTTCCTTGGGTTACTTGGAAAAAAAGGTAGCAGCTGTTTGACTGTCCCTAATATTGGATGTGAGTGGATTCTAAGTCAGTAACGATAAACTCTCAAACCTTTATTACAAGGCGCTACCCTAGATGGTTAACTCGGAATTCAGAAAATGACACGCACAATATCTAGTTGCAGTAAAACATTGCAGAACGGACAGACCTTATTTGATAAAGACTGAACTAAGGACAGAAAACTGAGGGTTCACCTTCACATTCACCTCCGCATTAACAAGGGCACACTAAAGTTAGCGTTACAGATAGGTTTTGAGCACCTCATATTTGTAACGCCTGAGAGACCGTCGTACAAACAATCATTGTCATTTTCAGCTTCCTCTCAGAACCGACTCTGATGGGGCTGAATTTAACCTGTGTTCTTGAGCTCAGCAGCGCTAAGCCTGCACAACTTAACTAAAACACTTGGTAATTCTGAAAACCCCTTCCCCAAGCTAACCGCTGCGGTGGCTCAGTGGCTAAGGCATTGAGCTGCTGTGTTCGAGGACGCAGGTTCTATTCCCGACCATGGCGGCCGCTTTCATGATGGGGGCGAAAAGCAACAGCTCCCGTGGGACGAGATTTCGCTGCACGTTAAACATTCCCAAGTGGTCAAAATTAATCCGGAGCCCTCCACTACGCCGCGCCTCATCGTCTGCGTTGCGTCGGCGCGTTAAACTTTACAATCAATCAGTCCTTACCCAATCTGCTTATTAAATAGGCCAAGAAAGTTCTCAAACTATTTTACGCCTAGCTGCAGTGAAAAATACCAATCTGCGATCTAGATTCCACTTGTTTCAATTAGATCATTCCGAAATTATATTCGCGACAGTCCTGTACAGGTTTAAAACGCCTCCGGGGCTGTGATAAATTGCGGAACACGAGTTTCATTAATTTCGAGATGAAATGGTTAAGCTCCCGAGCGGCTGCAATCAGACTTATGTAATCACACCTATACTGTCCCATCCATTCGGCTCGTAAGATAGAAACACAAATTCGGTGGTGATTAAAAATGTGTTCGCAGTGTTACGCCGAACCGCTCAGAGCTTTGGGTAGTAAAAATCTATCACGAAACACAGCCTAATTCGCCCCGGATGGCTTAGGATATATAGAACTTTTTCTGAAAGCTTACCCCGGAATTTATTTAAATTGCGTAACGTACGCTATTAGTTATTATTACGGTATTGTAAACGGTAAGATAAAGACGACAACCTCATGACTCAGAAGAGAAATAAACTTGACACTTTCTAATGCAGTCAGATTTTTTCTTGATGGGAAATATACATCAGTTTCCCCATCATTAACAGGCTACTTACATCGACCAAAGGACGAAGGCCTCTCTCAACGACCTCCGGCCGGTGATGTCTACCGCTGCTCGAGCACATTACATCCCTACGAAATTAATTATTCGGTCGCTCATTCGAGTTATTGCCCTTCCTATTCTTGTTGGCTCGTCTTCTGGAATTCATTCTGCTACCCTGGTGGTCCACCTGTTTTCATTTTCTCTCACTACATTGTAAAATTCATTTCATTACTTTTGCTTTATTTGAACTTGGATATATGCTTTTAGAGTTTGTTTCCTAATCTAGGGAGCGCACTTACTGTCCCTAACTCTTATTCGCATAATAATACGTTCCATGGCCAGTTGAGCCGACCTCAGTCTGCATTACAGTTGTTTAGTAAAGTGCCAAGGTCTTGCTCTATATGTCACTACTTGCATGATGCCATGGTGGGATATTCTGCTTTTGAGTTATAGAGGTAGCTTGCTCTATAATAGTTGGGAGTGCTTCCCAATTTCAGTCCAGGCCATACCTATTAGGTGCCAAATTTTTCTTTCATAGGTAGAGTGAGAACGTAATAACTGTACAAGGTAGTTGTATTATTCCACTTTTTCTACCGTTTAGGTTCATGAGGTATAGGGGTTGCTTTCAGCATGTTTGTTTCCGTAGTTTTTTATTTATTCAGATTTATCTTTGCGCCACGGCAATGCTCTTTGATTGGAGTTCCTCGTTAATTTTTTGCACGTGCTCTGCAGACTCACTAAACAATAATTCGTCATCTAAAACCTCAAAGGAGTAAAGTAGTCTCCATTTACCGTTATTCGGTGTTTTCCCATTCTTGCTTCCTAAATTACCCCGCCGACATGCTGTCAAAAGAACTGGCGACATGGTATATAGCAATTTTGCGCCTCTTCGGATCAGGAATATCTCGCTTTGCGTGTGAATAATTATCATGGCAGTACATTCCAAATATAATATGATAAATGAGATCTTAGGCGGAATTGCCTCGCCGATAATGAAACCGAGAGACGGCCGATGTACTGGAGCAACGAAGTGGTTGCGGCTGATGAAAGAAAAGAAAGAAACACTGCACGAAGACCGGGCAGCCAGAGCGAAATTTGACGACGGAGACGCAACGATGATGAACCAAACCGGCAGAACCGCCAAGACACATCACGTGGCACATCTCTAGGGGAAAGACCATCGCCATCCAGCGTCAAGGCTCTAGGCTTCGCAGCCATTACACTGTTGCGTTGACTCACACTGTACTACACTCTGAAAAGACGCTGGGGAGGTTTTTTCCCTAGGGGAATAACTGAGATGCATCTTAAGTTCGTCTCTGAAGGGAGCAGCGTTGATTTTCACGCAGGGGACTAACGTTGCACCTTTCTGAATAGGACGAACGTCGCCCACTTTTTCTGCTAGGGAGAAACAGTAGCTTCCCCAAACCGAGATTGCGTTCAAGGTCACCGTGGACGTGTAAATAAGAAATTTATGTTAAAAATCACCAAGCCCTATGCATGCACCATTTCGGTGTGTACTGCACGTTCTTCTCCGTGCTTCTTTTACGAATCGCTGGAACAGCAAAATGAGGGAAGGATTACGGACACCAGCGTTATTATACGACCCCGGTAGGCAGCACTTTGTTCAGCCGCAAACATGAGTGAGGTGGAAGAGTTCAACTTATTCAACCCAAACTAATGGCAATGAGAAAAACTGGGTGATAGAACATGCGGGCTTCATTTAACAGCCCACGGATATGATCAACAATGGCAGTGAAACGAGCGCATGAGACATGCAGGCACGCCCCGTATTATGACCACAACGCGCGCAAGATTGTTGATGCATTGAAGCAGCGATGGAGGTATTCCGTCACGTACACAGGCAGGCCTTCACTATATCTGGGGCTCGTAGATAAGATAACTTGGATAAGAATGGAGCCTATTTGAAGGGGCGGGCAGTGAAAGCATACATCCCGGGTATTTAAGAAATGAATTGCACTAATGACTACATTGAACGCATGAATGAAAGCCCAGCTAAATCAGCTACAGTCCTTGCACAGGGCTCCTGCGCTGGAGTTTTGGCGACATGCAGCGCCCCTAGTGGCCGACGCCTCTGGGTAGTACAAAAGCAGACGACCCTCGCCGCCCTCCATGTGTTTTCAATTACAAGCCAGAGTGAAAGTTGGTTTTAGTTAGTTTAATCGCTTTGTGGCGCATTTAAATGACTGCATACTGTGTGAAAAAGGTCTTAAAGTAGTTGTAGAGGCTAAAAAAATATTATACGCCAAAACAAGCCGATTTATCGGCTTTCTTTTGAGCGAGCTGTCGCGGTCGTCGCGGCGTGGGGCAGTATCGCCAGGTCGGGTTGTCTAACTTCCTGACGACCATTACCGTTCTTTCTTATTCCGTGCTGTCGACAAAGGAAAGTTCACGAGTAGCATAAACACGAAGCGCTGCTGGTAACTGCAAAAGTTTGCTTCAGCGGGAGCATGCAAGCGAACGCAAGAATTACGCAGCCGACTCAGCTGAGACTGCTGGCCTGGCACTGCCCTGAAAACAAGAGGAAATTTTGTTCTGTATTTTCGAAAACTAAATGATTCTTGCATAAAGTTTTACGCCGCGCGATTTACGAACGGCAGGGTAGATGTATACTAGCGAGTAGGCGAAGCAATAGCGTCAAATAAACAAATTAATCGCTATTAAAGAACGCAAAACAAGCACCGAATCCCACGCCACCCTCCAGCAGAGATATGTACTTCTATATCTGCTTAACATAACGCAGCCGCATACACGGCACGCGGCCCCGAATATTAACATATGATCATCACTGACTCTGTTGGTTATCCAGTGCAGGGGTCGTCGCTAACAATCTGAACGCCGACACGCCAGTTTTGTCCTCAAATGGAGTTAGACCGCAAGACAAGAACATAGAATTGGTCGCTTCCAGTTGAATTGTCCCCTATTTTCACACTTCGCCGGATTATTGTGAAACATTATTGGCAATTTGCCACTTTTGTTTTGCGTTCAAAGCCCTCCTTCTCCTCCCACCGGTATTTGCCGTCCAGTCCTCCGCAGTGTCGGCTGCATGGAACTCGGCCCTACACTTCAAAACGTTGCTGACCCTCATTCTAGCCTATTAAGTGTGAACTGGGAATATGTAAAGCAAGAGCGTAATTAGGTAAAGTAAGAGCACACAAGAAAAGTGAGTGGCTTCTCAGTTTGCCATACCACCTCGTTTTGCCGCCAGTAATTTCGGAATCGCAAAACAGATTTCACGCTTCTGACGCTCGCTGAATTTTGTCACTGAGACACGCAACAACACGGCAAGCTCACGCTGCACCATGTATTAGTAATGGAGACGCAAACGAGCACTGTTTAATGAAAGTGCGTGCATAGTGCGCAGGTACGCAAAAGTGCGGCGCACCGCAGTGAGCGAGCCGGCGGTCCTCCGGACTCGCTGGCTTTTTAAGCGCGATCATCGCCGATTGCGCCACTCTTCATTTTTGATCGGCTGTTGTTGAAAAGTTCTTGTCACGTAGAGTATTAGTTTAAACTAGAAGGTTCACTTCTAATCTTCAGTGAACCTGCGAGTGGGAGAGCGCGTCACCGTCCCGGCACTTTCGTCGGCGCTGTAAACGTATTTAGCGCTGCAAAGCTTTTTCCCCTAATGCCAAGTTGATCACCGGAAGAGACCGGACTTTTTGGGGATTATCTGGTGGCCATGTCGCAAAACAATTGGGAACATCGAGCTCAGTTTGCTTCTGTCAACACGCGATCGCATGGGACTCACACAGCTTTGTACTACCCGGAAGTACTGCCCGGAAGCAGCTTTCAGCAGCGCCCCCAGGGCAGTGCAGGACGCCTATTGAAAAGTAGACAGCGCTATCTGGTGCCCTAAATCCTAACTGCTCGGTCATACTTCTCGTCTGCAACCACAGGAGACTGGAATGGAAAGTTAATGGGAATACCCGCAAGAAGACAGTAAAAAGTATAAAAAACGATTTTAATTACTTACGGTGATATACACAGCCACGCAAACCACTCACACGTCGCGAGACATCACGTATGGACAGACCAAACATCTACGGCTTTGAATAAACAAATTCACGTTCAGATTCAACACTTTATATATGCAAGGCACGGTTTCAAAACACGCTCTCCGAGTGCTAGCGTTCTCCTTGCCGCATATAATGCCGCCGTTATGAGCGTGCAGTAGAGGTAGGGCTCTCTGCACTTTTCTAAACTCGCCGTTCCTAAATTCATGGAGCTTGTGTTGGCGTGCGTTGTTATAAAATTAGAGTTGCTTCCTAATGTGCTTATACACAGATATTATAATCATGGCCCTCGTAAGGAGCACTCCCAGCAAAACATTAGCAAAATGAGCCCAGCCTAGTACTGAACTTTGCTTGATTCACTTAGGTTCGTGGATGGGTTGCTACCAGAGACATGGATAATGTTATTCGTCTTGTATGTTTGAGACGTAACCTCAGAGGCAATAAAGAACTGCAACTTGTCACTTATCCTGGCATCACGATTCCCAGACCCGGGATGCGGAGCAAAACTTACAAGTCGAACAGGGCTGGTGCTTGACATACATTGGGGCCATGCATGTCGTTATTTGTTTGAGAAACAAAACATGTACGTGGATGAGCCTTGATGTTTTACCCGTTCACGACAGGAAAGCGAATGAAAATGTCAGGAAATCGACGCCGAGAAGTGCGCCTGCGTTAATTCGATGTGGTAGACGTAAAACCAGCGACCGCCTTGAGAGGTACCTCCAGGCTAAAAAGCGCAATATTTGCCTTTTTGGGTGCCTTGTTCTTTTGGTTGGTGCCAACAGAAAGATTAATGTATATTTAAGCGTTCTCTGTTAACGGGTGCATGTGTTAATGCTTGGCAGTCGTTACAACTCTAGGTATAATTTTCTTGCCTTCTTCTATTGCGTGTTCTGTAATAATTGATGAACTATTGTCTCTTTTTTCTTTTTGGTCATTTTGTAAGTATGCAACGATAGCATGCACCAGTTCTTACATGGTTCTACTTCTTTATATGTATCAGTATTCCTCACAAACACATCTATTATATACTTTCCAGTTACAATGCCCAATAGGCCCTGAAAGATGGTTAACTTTAAAAAGAATGGAGAAATTTTTGTGCTAATTCGAATATGACACCGGTCCATGAGCATGTTCCCATGTCCGTTTTACGGTTCGAAGTGATATCGCTACCAACACACTTCAAATTTGCGTAGCTGTAAATTCAATCCTCTTACAAAACAAGGCTTGCTTCATCATGGTGTTAAAATTACAACAGGTGCCTCAATAAAATAAAGTGCTATTTGGCACTGCCACATGTCACTGGAGCAATGGCACACCACACCTGCAATGCCTTCAGTGGGAGTGCAATCGTTTTAATGAAGCCTGACATACGTTCCAGCTCCTCATGTATATACATAGGATAAATGGGCAGCGTCTGCCTCGCCATTGGCAGACGCTACAAACTCAGCTTTCGCAAGAAACTGATATAATATTAACCATCATGATAATGCATGCATAAGTGTTCATCCCCCGACGGATACCAACGGGTGGCGGAGGGAAGCGAACGTCGGACTTGGTGATTTTCCCCTTGTGCAGTGCTGGTATATGATGTCGGAAGAACAATCATACATATCACTGACCACCTGAATTGAGAAGCCACTACCGTAGGACTCAGCCGTAGTGAAATTTAGGTAGGAACGCTCAGCAGCCTTCAACTAATTGATAAACAACCAGGTTGATTTATTAAAATGAATTTTAAAAGGTCTAGCTTCTTTACTGGCGCCTTTTTGTTGCATCGGAACACCAGTGGCACAAGCTAAAACTTTGGCGGGATTCTTTAGGAGCGCCTACAAATATGTTTTGAAGTTCATCAGCAGTTTTTGGAACGTGGCGCTAAGATTACAGCCTTATTCAGTCATTTCAGACAGGCTGAAGAGATCACCAACAGATCGCATTGGTCTGAAAATTCCATCTACTTCTGTTTTTTCAATGTGTCCAAATGGATGCTGTTAGGTCGTCCATCGCAAAGGAACAGAATTTATAGAAGTTATAGAAAGGCCGAAAACTAGACCCCAAAAGGTACCCGCTAGACTGTGTGCACGGGCACGTGAGCACAAATGTGTTGACCGTTTTGCGATTGTGCAGTTGCCCCGCCAAACTACCACGAACCATACC
This sequence comes from Haemaphysalis longicornis, assembly GCA_013339765.2. Classification (NCBI taxonomy): domain Eukaryota; kingdom Metazoa; phylum Arthropoda; class Arachnida; order Ixodida; family Ixodidae; genus Haemaphysalis; species Haemaphysalis longicornis. Next base: position 51,678,879 of record CM023455.1, read on the forward strand.
GAAACCAAATGACAACTCTGTAAAACTCTCTGTTGGAAACGTATGTCGGATCGAGGCAGCGCGTCCAAAAACAGAAAACCTAGATCTATAATTGATGTTTACACAATTCCGTAAACATATAAGCGACCTTACATTATAAGCTGCCTTATCATTTTATCCAGCTGCAGTCTTCCAGTTTCCAAAAGTATAATCTCTCAGCACGCACTCAATTTTTGCTGCGACAGTAAGTATTAGGCAACAGGCAGTCAAGAGTAAGTCGCCGAAGGTTGACAAGGCTGCCGCTGCCATTACTGGCAAGCACCCTCTACTCTCTAGCTCCCTTCAATAATGGACTTTTGGTTTATTTAACTTCCTTTGTAGGTTTCATATAATTATAAAGTCATCTAAACGTATTGACTAACTCATAACGAAGTTAGAAAACGTTTTACTGCACAAACTCAACGAGCATTGCATTTCCTTCAAGACTTCGATTTTAATATACTTCATGCTGCTTTTTTATAGGGCTAACCAAAACTCCCATCTCATGAACTGCGGCCCTTAGAAAATAGTAATCCTTTCCTGGCCAAAACGCAATTCGCATTTTATTTGTCTTAACATATGGAGTTTAATAGACTCTGTAATGCGGTTTTATATCGTCAATCGAACCGCAAATTTGTAGACTGTGGTCACTAAACAGGCCATAACCGGTTTATTACAAAAACTGGGCACGGCAGCACTCCCAGTATGCGGTGGTCAGAAAACCAGTTTTTCGTCCTTTTACAGTTCCTTAAATTGCTGGGCCCCCTTTTTGCCGAGCCTTCCGATGTGCAATGCGACGTGCGCAAGTGCTACACCCCGCAACCAGCCTCATCCTGCCTTGCCGGCCATCAACTGTGCTCGCGGACCCCTTGCCTGTGAAGATAACAGCCACGTGTGCGTCACTGATACCACAAGTCGTCAAGGCGGCGCCGTTTCGGATTCCGGCTACATATGAACCTGTTGTTCACTTCTCGGCCACTGGGCACGGCAGCACAGCCAGTATGCGGTGGTCTGAAAACCCGTGTGTCTTCCTTGTACAGGTGAGCAAACGTTACGAAAAATGCTTTCCCTCACGCGACACGTTCTTACTCTTGGTGCCGTGCCCATGGTGTTGTGATGTGTCGTATGATGTTTCTGCCTTAAAGCACGAATTGCTCCTTCTAGGCGGATACATTCAGGCAAATGCTGGTCCTGATTTGGCCAAAATCTTTAAACAACTAGAAAGTGTAGCTGCTGAAATAAAGGACATAAAAAAGCGAATAACTGATATAGAGGAAAAATTGGACACCTTGGCGAACCTGGAGGAAAATGTTCTTACTTGTCAAACTGAAATAACTTTTATGAGTACCCTAGTTAGAGAACTTGCAAAGGAAGGTAATCAGCTAGAAACCCGTAGTAGAAGATCAAGCTTGATAGTGTACGGCTTACCGGAAAATGAAAACGAGACCAATGACACACTTGACCGTGTTTTCAACAAAGAAATATTTCAAGATATTCTGGAGCTTGAACGAATTAGGATTGACCGCATCCATCGAATAAGCAGGCCAGCGCCAAACAGAGTTAGACCAGTTATTTCTCCATTTCTCCATTGGTGAAAATTTCTGCCCTAGAATGCGAATGTCCGAAGTAAACTGTGGGCAAATTCGAAACCAAAAAGCGACAACAAAAGGAAAAGTGTGGTTTTTTTCGACTAACTATTCAGCAATAGAACGTTTACACTTGAGATTCCAAAAAAGATGAACGCGTACTCCTGCGAAAAACCGACGAACGGAAGCAAAATAATCTCATGACGAGACAACCAGCACAGGCACAAAACCAAGCGTCGTGGACAAAATTAATCCCACAACGCCAATTAACCAACAACCAGAAGCACTCCTAACAATAATGCGAACCGAACCAAAGAAAAGTAGCTGCGCCTGCTAAAACCTTAACGCTCGTAGTCTAAAAAATAAAAGTGACCAACTTGAAATTATCTAGCTTCAAATTAACCGGCCCATTCTCATAGTAACAGAAACGTGGCCCCGAAGCGATATAACAGATGATAGCATTTTCCCTACGTCGCAAAGACAGGGCTTCCATGGGCGTCGGCATAGCCGTTCTTTTCAAGAGCGACATACAGGCTGTTTTGTTGCCTGGAATTGACAAACTTGGATGCTCGTGTCTAAAGGTTTCAGGTTAGGCATACTCTTTCTTTGCGCGCTCTACAGGCTTCCTGACTCCCCGTCTGAATATAAAATTAGTCTTCATGAGCGCATGTCGAAATAAATCAACAGCAAAATGTTTCTTATTGGGGATTTTAACCTTCCAGCGATTGACTGGAAACGATTTGTGTCCGGTACAGGATTTTTGAAACGAACAAACGTAGTGTTTGATATCTTGCTTACACATAACTTAATACAACTTGTAAAGAAATTAACTCGTGTACAGGGTCCCTGTAGTTCACTTTTGGATTTTGGATTTATTCCATGAGACTTTGGCCAATATTGTGTTGAAATAGAACCAGGAACATCTCATCACCCCTTAATGTGTGTTACTGTACCTCTTCTCAATTTAAGCTCCCAAGATACGTCCACGACACGGTGTTTCTAAGATTATTCACAAAGCCTATGACAAATCTGTGCTTGAAGCATCTAGAAATGAGTCTCGCTAATTTCGACAGTGATGACGTTGGAACCTATGGGACTGGTTTAAGGACATGTGCCGTTACTGCCTTGACAACTTTATACCGAGCAAGCGCGAACAAATTCTCAAGAGTGGACCCTAGATAACACGTAAAATGATTGATTTAAAACGCAAAATCAAAAGAATAAAGAAGACGAATGCACAGGCTGACGTCATCAGAGAGTTGAAAGAGGCCCTGCAAAAAAAAGTGCACCGCTCAAAGGACTACTACTTTCAAGCGTTTCTGCAAAACTTGATAAAAAATGATCCTGAAATATTTTGGCATTACATTACTGGCAAAAAGCCACCTGTGAGGGAGATCAAAGTCGATAGTGACGTAATTTTTTACCCTGGAAACATTGCTCGACATACTAATCATTATTTTCACAGTGTGTTTTGTCCTGCGCGAACGTATCTACTGTTATTTTCAGATTTCGGCATTTGTTATGCTGATTTCGTATCCTTATCTAGCGTACTATCTATGCTGGTAAGTTTGAAAACTAAATCTTTTTGTGGTGCAGACAATATTCCAAACGTCTTTTTTACGCAGATATGCCGAACTACCTGCCAATAATATGTCCCGCTTCTTCGTCCACCACTGGGAAGCAACCGAGTGATTGGAAGACTGCTGTGATTGTTCCCGTTTGTAAAAAGGTGACCGGTCTAGCTTTCAAAATTACCCTCCGGTATCTCTAACGTCTCAATGCTACAAGATAATTGAATCAATTATTTCTTAACAGATTCATCAATTTCTAGAGTAAAATGTGGTGCTGACAAATTGTCTTGACTTTGCATAAGGTTATGCCACTGTCCATCCAATTGGTGACAATAATAAATTATTTTGCTGCGTGTCTTGACAGCAATTGCAAAATTTATGCTATATTCTTAGATTTCATAAATCTTTCGACAAGGTACCACATCACAAAAGTAATAGAAAACTTGAAAACACTCACATTCCGGATATTTTTGTTTCCTGGATCGTAGCATATCCATCGAACCACCAACAGCTTGTAAAAATTAACAAAAAAAGTTTGGTGTCTTCCTGTCACCTCTGGGGTTCCCCAGGGTAGTGTTTGGGGACCATTGCTTTTTCTGTTGTATAATAATGATTTAGTAACTTGCTGAGCCTAATGTTCAAATTCCATTGTTCGCTGGCGACGGTGTATTGTTTAGAGAAATCACAGATACTAAGGATGAGAACGAACTCGACAAAAACATTGAAAACGAGCGTAAGTGGTGTGTAGACTCGGGAATAGAATAAATTGGGAAAAAAGTGTATACCTTTGGGTGACATGAAAGAAACCTACAGTGAACACGTGTGCAAATTAGGATCGTCTCCACTCACACAGGTTCACAGCTATAAGTACCTCAGCGTTACAATCACGAACAGCTTATCATGGAACTTGCATGTAGATAATATTTGCTCATCTGCCATCCGAAAATTATACTTCCTAAGATATAGGCTACGAAATTGTCCCCAAAACATTAGGATTCTCAGTTATTTTTCTTGCATTATGCCGAAGCTGGAATAGGGGAGTATCGTGTGGAACCCCCCTACAAAATAAAAACATTCGGAATTCTTCAAAGGATTCAGTGGAGGCCATTCGGATGGCTTATTCTATGTTTTTGCAAACGGACTCCCCCTAAGACCAAATGCTAGCTAATAACATCTCTTCCCTTCAGGATCGAAGAACAGTGTCCCGTCTTGATTTTCTGTCTCGTCCATTTGATCGCAAACTTGCCCTTCATGCAACGACTTTCCTTTCTCCCTTAAACACAATACCGACTAGACATCACTAAGCAAACGCACTAACTCGGTACTACGCGAGAACGGACACGCTCAGATTATTCTTTTTCCCACGCACCATTTCAGACTAGAACCATGTAACAAAATTAGATCTTTCGGTTACTGGGTAACTGTGCATTGTTTATTGTGTATGTTTTATTGTATTGCTCTTTGCATTGCACCAAGTCTCTTCTGCTTGGACCGAATGGTGGTCTGCAGTATGTATTAAATAAACAAAACACAGCAAACCCCCTCTTGCATCTATTAGCTGAGTTTTAATAGACTCGGTATTGCGTTTTGATAGCTGACCCACGGAGGTCTGGTAGGTTATCGGTGCCTACACGTGTGGTGCTATTTATCTGAGTGCCGGGCACATAAACTGAGATCGTGCGATGGACGGCAGCCATTTCATCGTGCGAGCACTTGGGAGTACTAGCTCCTGGAGTGATGCACATCACCACCTGACATTGCGGGCCCCAAAAAACTCTGCTAATAAACGTTGCCCTATACAAACATGACTCACCAGCAACGGGATGTTAGGACAATAGGGAATAAGAATTTTGTAAAAAGCTACTTGACAATATACACAAACGCCGAACAAAATTTGCAACCACCATCCCCCTCAGCAATAGCACAGAAAATGCACGAGATCATTGAACAGTCGCTCCCAGCGCTAGCAAATACTGGCCTCCCTTATTCAACAAGCTCCCGCCCCTCTCGAGAACATGCTACAAGAATTAACAGCACGCCTCCAAGTCTTAGAAGAGGAGCTCCTTCCCTGCAAGCACCATACCCCTGCCACCGCAAAGCCAACGAACGCAGAACATGTCTAGGATGCTCCACCAATCACCTTAAACCCCTCAATCACTAACAATATGGCAATAGAACTGTAGAGGTCTCCGCCGAAAACGCAACGCCCTACTTCAACACATGCTCATCACCAAAAACAAACCGGATGTTATTACTTTACAAAAACTAACCGAGACTTTTTCCTCCCGGGATATGATCGCCATGTTCAGTCAAGCATTATCCCGAATGGGAAAAGAACGCAACCGCTATCCACGCCGCCAACCATGACAATTACCTAAGTAGACAAGACGCTCCCCACCGTCCAGCTGGATACGACGCATCTTAATACCTCTGAAAAAGAGCACATAGCTACTGATCCGATAGTTGACGGTAATAACATCGCTATTGTAAACTGCTATTGGCCACCCAAACAAACAACTGCCACCCTGCCCTCCTTCCATACGATGTATATTGCAGCTCGTAGCTCAGACACGCTTCTGTCGCTTGGAGATTTTAACTCTGCCCACCCCCCCTGAGGCTACATTCGAACGTCCTCTTTAGGCCGTAAATTGGACGAATTTACCAGCCTCCGTCATTTCACCCTGATGAATGACACCACATCTCCCACGAGGCATGGCTCGAATCAGGAGGCTGAAACAAATGCTGATCTTACCTGGATTCGAGGTTCGTTAATCGCCGCCTGGGACAACACGAGCGAAGCTTTCGGGAGCGAGCACAACATTATCTAAATAAGTCTCCCTCTCACTCGGTCATCAAAAAGAAACCGTTCAAACAGGCCCACAACAAGTATAACGAATTGGTTGAATGTCCGTAAACGCCTGCAAAAAATTGACACAAGCGGCATTCCCCTTGCTGTATGGAGCGACGACATCTTGACAGTCGTACGTAAAAACAGCAAAAGAATATCCCGCACTGAATCTAATCCCTACATTAACCAGCACCTTTTTACCCTCTGGAGAAAGCGTCGTGCTATTGTCAAACGCTGGAAACGTGAGCAGTATAACGGCGCGCTCAAAGAACGCCTTTACCGCCTCAATCACGAAGCGCAAGAGTATGCCGACAAGTTAGCCACACAGAATTGGCTTCACGTATGCGAAGGGCTCAACGGCAAGCTTCTTATGGCAAGGGTCTGGCAACTGTTCCGCACACTACTGGGACAACAAAAGCCAAAATACGCCGTCCAACGGCTTCACTTAACGATGGAAGGCACACCACATGATATCACAGAACAGATCCGTAACGCACTGTACCCCCCTTGTAGTACCACACGCATCGACATCATTTACACAGAAACTGCCCGAGAAGATAAGGATGAAGGAATCAACTAAGGCTTTTCTTCCGGAGAACTAAACATGGCACTGCATCAACTCACTCGCAACACCGTCCGGGACCCAATAAAATTACATACGGAATGATCCGCAACCGGCCTGACAAGAAACTTGCAGAACTTCTCGACCATATCAAGCGGGCTTGGAGATCAGGAAACCTACCCCCCGAACGGAAACAAGCTCATGTTACCTTCATTTCAAATTAGGAAAACCACCCAACACACCCACCAACCTCCGCCCAATTTCCATGACATCGTGTTGTGGAAAACTAATGAAGGCGATGGTGCTCGCTATACTGGAATGGCACCTTGAAAAAAGCGGCCACCTGCCAGCCACAATGGTGGGATTTCGAAATCATGTGAGCACACACGAAATTGCCAAACGCATCCATGAGGACGCATACGCACAGCCCAGTGCAGCCCAATTACGCACCATCGTAGGAGTAGATATAAAAAAAAGCCTTTGACAATGTGCTGCATGACGCGATACTTATCAGCCTCAAGGAAACTAAACCGGGTATCCGTATTTTCAATTACGTTAAAAATTTTCTTGCAAACCGAACCATCTGCATCTTAGGACCCGATGGGAAACCACCTCGACCTTACCCACTTCACAGAGGCACACACCAAGGGTCTCTATTATCACCAACGCTCTTCAATCTAGTGATGAAAATTATCCCCGCCTAAGGAAAACCTATCCCAAATCTTCAACACGCCATATTCCCTGACGACGTCCCACTCTGGTGTAAAAAGGACAGCCCCCGCGAGCAGGAATACACGTTACAACAGGGTATCGATATCATCAGCGGGCACTCCCACGACGTAGGATTAACCTGCTCAAACGAGAAATCAGAATATGTCGTTGTATTGGACAACAGAACCAAGAAAAATAACCAATATCGCAACCTAATTACTCTGACTGTAAACAACTTGCCCATCCCTCGCCGTAGCCACATCAAGGTCCTGGTCCTCATCCTTCAACAACACGCTAAAAGTACAGAATGGGTCAAATCAACCATTGCTCAAATTAACCAAATTCCCCAAATGCTCCGCCGCGTGACGCGACACCATCAAGGCTTCCAAAAACACGAATTACGCAAAGTAGTGGAAGCCCTCGTGTTCTCACGTGTCATGTATGCATACTCTCTTCAGTGCCTTACCAAGACACAAGCCAACAGAATCGAAACAGCCATGAGAAAATGCATCCCCATAGAAATGCGAGTACCTCTCTACGCTCCCACGGCATTAATTAATGACGCTGCCCTCCTCAACACTCTCGAAGAAAAAGCCTCAGTTTATCATGAGGCTCAGCACCACCGACTAACAACTTCAATGCGGGAAATTCTTTGCGCCCTCGGGTATCCCACCAACCACCTCCTACCCATAACTCCCTCACCACCACACTGGGAAAGCATACCAAGAATCACTGTGCTACCCATACCAAAACACATGAGTCGAGGCACCGATCATGAACGTAGAGCATCTCGCGCTCAACATCTGCCCGAATCAATGCAGGACACCTACTACACGGACGCCCGTTTTGTGGACTATACAACGACTACGGCATCGGTTGGCCCCTGCACAGCTCACGTACGGCCTCACGTCAACGTCCCCTCTCCCACAGCTGCAGAGACTCAAGCCATCGCAGAAGCCATTACACTTCACCAGCATCGGACTGCCCACATTACAGTCCGCACGGACAGTCAGGGAGCACTACAAAGCTTCGCCTCTAATGACATTCCATTCCCTGTCCACACTAGCCTGACAACATACATGCACGCTAATCCCCACCTACACGTTTTCCTCGAATGGATCCCTCGCCACCAAGACATATAGGGTAATGAACGAACTCACGCTCTGGCCCGCGATGCTCATTTCTCGGGCAGCCCTCAGCCGTGGCCTGAGGAATACAATCCAAAAGAGGATAGAGCAATGAATCATAAAAGGTGCCGCGAACATCTCGGCAACTTCCGCAAAGCAAGAATGGGGAGGCACCCCATTTAAATTCATGTCACGGAGACACGCTACCGAAAATTAACAGGCGCAGACATTGTCCCTCCCCTGTGATCTGTTCCTCCACTACATACAGAAGTCAACAGGCCGTCCGCACTTTCAGGTATGCGGTGGCTATACGGAAAATGAACATACTTATTGGCGCTGTGTACGGGCGACCTCGTCTTCCACATTTCTTTAGACCAACCCCTTCCCCCGTGATATTCCCTACTCGTGGTCTAGCTGGGCCGCTCGCCCTGAAAACCTCCGGGCAGCCGTGTGGTCCCTCTTGGCACCCCACATTGAAACCCTTTGTGCACCCCCGCCAAGCCCGTTACCGTCGGAGGGCCTTGGGACACCAGCTTCCTCCGAGGACTCATAACTGCGCGGCTCGGATTTGAGCTGCAGAATAAATTTTCTCTTTCTCTCTCCATCTTTCTGTCTCTTAAGCTAAGTAAACAATGTCTTGTCAGAACTTCTATTGTACCTTGGCGCATATACAACAGGATGTTGTGAGTTGGCACAATAGGAATTTTATATAAATAAAATTAAGATAAATACAATAAAATCCCTTCAGTCACCCAACAGGATGTGGCGTTGATACTCAAGCAGAAATATATAGAAAGCTGATTGAGATAAATTACTTAAAACTGCCAGAAAGTCTATTTAAAGCTGACTCGTACGCACGGGTTTTGTGACTTTACTCAGCGAAAACTTACAGAAAGTTTACTGAAAAATTGATACAAAAACACTACTAGAAACTTATAAAATGCTATACAAAAACCGGTCAGATTTTCACTTGGCTCTATACACTTTCGATTATTGATATGAGGCCAATATGTAATGGAAACTCTATAGAAATGAGCTTTAAAGTGGTAAAAATGTTTGGAGGATTCTTTTTAGCGACCTCTATAATGAGTTTATTATACGTCGTTTAAAATTTTTACGAAGGTCTTCCAAAGTCAAACTTTTTTTTACTCAGTGCAGTAGCGGTAAGCACATGTTTGTTCAATTCCGGCGGGTTGGCAGTGTTTATTCGCACACGTTGTAATCGGTTGTTTCTGTCGTACGTGAAACAAGTCTACTGGATGTCTTGTTTATTTCTGCTCGTTTTTATGTATCTGATTTTGAACAACATTCTAATGTGACGTTTTCCATTTTCTATAATAAACACCATTGCAACGCATATTACTCATTTAAAGCGCTTTCGCATTTTTGCACCTCAAATGTTGGTAGTATCTGTTTGTTGTGAATGGTGTTGACCGGTAGGAGCCATGCAAAGAATTTGTAGTGTATTAGTTTAGAGCAGTATCGCTTATACCAGCACTGTTTCAAGAGTTTTTTTGTCTGTTTCTTCGGCCTGGGGTGAATCGAGCAGGAAGGACACCAAGATTTTTTTTTCCATTGATCCCACGAGAGTGCCACCGCTGCAACCGTAAGGACGACTGGACACTGGACACATACAACTTCTCGCCGGTGAGTGACATTTTAAGCCGCTGTCGCTTCAATACACCCCGACCACCCCAAGCGCTCTTGCTAGACCTAACCTGGAAAAGAACAGCCGCGCGCCGCGTGCTACATGCGCCAGCCTCCCCGGGATCGTGCTCCGCCTTCGCCTCGGGCACTGGCCCCCCCCCCCCCCCGAGACCTTGACCTACAACTGAAGTTGACTGCGCACGGCCCAAAATCCGCTCACGCGACTAGAAATCCCGACAGCCGAGGAAGGCGTAAGCTCAAGCACTAACGCGCTTCCTGTAACCCAACATGCGACGCCTCTCGCAACAGAACGTTCACACGTCATACTATTAGAAGCCTAAGACAAATTGGAAAAGGACCTTGCGCCACCAGAGGAACATGCAGAAGCGGAAGAAGGCTCATGGATGGAGATACACAGCCGCTGTAGGCGACGAAAACAAGCCAAGGAACGCCAACTAGCTAGCACTTCAGTGGAACCGCCTCAGACAACAAGGCCTTCAACGAAGCAGAGAAATCTACTGAAGCCGCCACCTCTTCCGAGAAATGACTTCAAAGTGATCATCCGGCCTCGAGACTCTTTAGACCTCAATCATTGGACAACCGTACAAGTGGGAACAAGCCTTCGCAGCAAACTGAAAGTAGACACATCGAATTCGTTTGACAAAACCGTCGTACTACACAATAAACTGCGCATCGACGCGAAGCAACACATCATAATTTACAGCACTCCGAATTTGAGCCTGGCGAACAAACTGACGAAACTCCAAACGTTGCATGTCGGAGCAACCGACTACGCAATCACGAAATACACAGCAGCTGCGGACGAATCAGTGAAAGGGATAGTGCAGGGAATTCCCCTGGGAACAACACCAGACGACATTTTGGAGAACCTGGAAGCTCCAGGGCATAAAACTTTTTATGTCCAAATGTTGGGACAGGCGTACACGGCAGTAATCACTTTCGCCGGAAAACGACTCCCCTTTTTCGTGTATTACATGAACGGCGAAATGCGATGCACTCCGTTCCGCCCAACAAGACATGTCTACCGAATTTGCCTCGAAAAGGAACATCGAGCCTATGTGTGCCCTACCCCCGACACTGCAAAATATCAGACATGTGGAACAGCCAACCCCGATCCTGACCACCCATGTGCACCCAAATGTGTGCTGTGCAAGGGAGAACACCCAACGACAACGCGCGAGTGCCTTCAGAGACTGAAGCGCCCGTACCTACCGTGGGCTACCACCGGACTAGCACCTGCCTCTGGCCGAATCAGCCGCAGAGACGTCCCGCCCGTCCTGACAGAAGACCCCGGACACCGGTCCCAACCACCAGGACACCGAGTCCGATCCCAGTCTGGTCACCGAGCCAAGAGGGGGCAATCCAAGGAGCGTGCCAGGGCCAGCAGCCAGCGTCAGCCTGACCAGGGAGCACCAAAGGTGAGCAGGGCAGTGCAGCTTTTTCAGAGTACGACTGTCAATTGCTCCCCACCTCTCCTCCTGTCACACAAAATCTTGCAAGCAGTCATCCGTGTGCAGAGCAGTTCATCGCCGAATTGAGGAAACCTAACGAGATAAATGCCCAACTTATGGCGCAAATTTGGCAACTTCAAGAATCCGACAGACAGAGACAGGAAGAAATCTGTCAACTACAAGAATCATTAGCAGCAGTGACCCCAACATCGCCGCTTCTATCGGCCTCACGGCTTCTAGAACCTGTGCAAGCTACCCGACCACCATAAACGTCTCAACAAGAGCCATCTAGAAATGAATCAGTCGAAATGGAGAGCTAGTCAGAACCGGAACAGCCGAAGCTAGACATGGTTATGAACGTCATTCAGGAAACACAACGCGTTATGCAGGACTTTTAAGTCAACGCAGGATTACATGATCGCCATATCGAATTTCCGTGAAGACATACAGCCTATCCTGGATACAGAGGCTGCGCGGAAGAAATTGAAAAATCGGACAACGGAAGTGTCGCCTTTAGATGTGAACACCAATCTACAAACTTCGCAAGATGGCTAGTTCTCGCAAGGGAAAAAAAGCTCTCCTGCAGGTCTGGTAGTGGAACTGTCTGGGATACAAGAAGAAAAAGGCCGGTCTACGGCAATTTATATCAAGCCTAGAAGAACCACCGGACGTAATACCTCTGCAAAAAATACGAGTTTCACCCTCTCAAACCGGATACATCTCCTACACAACCTATCCAGAAAGCAAGACAGCCACGTTGGTAAAGCGTAATCACGCAGTCATACAGCACGCAATAGATGGAACCAACATTGATCATGTTATAGTGGAAAAATTCCCGTGACACCATGTATTCATGCTTGTATACCAGGATTTTAAACCGATTCAGAGAAAATTGTCCACTTCATCATGATCGTGGCAGCATTCTTCAATGATTCATTTCGTGGAGACAAGCTGGATTTAGTCTGATAGGAAGTTGTGCGGGCGCTCTACAGTAGTGTTTGGTTTCTTACCCGGCTCGTTTCTTGCTGCCAGTAATGCGTGGGGAGCTGCTGTAGGTTTACCGTCTCCGTCGTAGCTGCAAGCACGCAGTGGGACGCTTGAGTGCTTCATAATCTCCATCGACGTGCTGCTAACATTGGTGAATAAAGTGTCTATAGATTATATGTCATATACCGGTTTGTCAATGCTGCGGTCAGGCTTGCCTCTTAGTGGGCGACAGAAATGTCGTTCTTTGAACGTCCCGGGTTTTGACACCTTGTGAAATAACGTTCATGACAGAAAAGGGGGCGGGTGTCGTCGATAAAAAGCTGGTATATCTATATTATGCCAACACAAACCGTGTCCTAAGCAGTCGTCTTGAATCCTGGCGTAGTCGTCTTCGTCTTCTGCGTTTGCGTCTGCTGAGCCAGGTTCCAGGTTAAACCCGTCCCCCTCAAAAGTTCCAACAGGCACTTCGCCAAAAGCTGACCCGTTAGCCCAAGAAAATAAATTGGCTTTCCCTGTATGACCACGTTGGAACGTCATGACATCTCGGACACTATGAAATAAATTGCCCGGAAAGAGCTGAAAAGCCTGCAGCCGTGACAAGTAAAACCTTCTTTGCTCCCCGGTGCAGAAATCGCCAGCCAAGTGGTTAGACAACGTCTTGCTGATACCGATAGAAATGGACATGGCGCTGAATAACAGGGCAAGCTCATTGCACGCACGAGCTGTTGCGCAACCCAATCTTTGAAACTGCTCTAATCGGCACCCCTATGGTACCTCAACCTACCCTAGAGCTGACCCACGTAGTGCATGTTACTTCGTGTGAGAAGGAAATTTAAGTTGTGGCCGTTGATATACCCCTTCTTCTGGCTGTTCTGATTACATTTTGACGACGCTGGCAATATATGCTATACCAGCACTTGCGGCCCTGCTGGACTGCCCGGATTTCTGCCTATTGCGCAACAGACACTAAAAGAGCACACACATTGCCAGAGAACGAAGATATCTTTGACTGATTCAACCGGTTTCCGCCATTACGCCTAAGTTCCAGCTCGTCATTTCTATGGCGAAGCATGTTACTGACACCGTTAAACCGGAGTTCACCCGAAAATCGGCGAACCCCTTCTCCAGTACGCCTGAATTTCGGTCACCAAGAGACACTGTCCTCAAAAGTTGAGGCACTGAATTCGATAATGGCTACGATTTCCAACTGCAGCGACAACTACGATGACACGACGAGCAGCCGATACTTAAAAAATGGTCGTTCTACGTAAATCACAAGCCGTAATGTGATTGTGAATGCTTGCGGACGTACCACGGCTGCATTGTCTAAAACGCCATCGAACCATTCATTCCTTCTGAACGTTTTGGCGTCTACATTGTGCTATAAACTATTATCGTTCTGACGTGAGCAGGAAGCTCGGGCTGCAGTAAACTACCTCATATGAGCTATCGGTTCATGTACGTGGCTTCGCGTACTTTAAAGATCCGATTGTTAATTCTGAGCGCTGTACAGATTTGTATCAGTATTGATTTATATTAAAATATCAAGAAGTAATATCCACTTCATATGTAGAAAATTTCGTTATTGGCAAGGGTGTCCATTGAAAATAACATTGAAGAAAAAATACGTAACTCCTCCCACGATTTGTGGCCCCTGCCTCTTGAAGCTTGTTTGTGAATGCTTAAAACGCGGAATCCATTTATAGTGAAGGCATTACGACGGCAATATTGAGTTATTACTGACAAAGTGCATCGCAAGAATATTTTTCACCTTAGGTAAAGATGAATCGCAACTACTGACAAGTCTTGGTCATAATTTTAAAACTCAGCGCAAAAGTATTCGCAAGGGCCATCTTGAGTGGCTCGAGCATTCTTTGTTATACAGGTTCCCGGATTTCTCAGCAATAGATTACTTATCTTGGCAGCAAAAACGCCGACCTAATAGAATTGTTATAGAAAGGTGAGATCTATGAGCCTAAACGCTAATGCCAACCAGCCTGCAGTTGCCGTAATACCAGCTCACTAATTTTCACTTCAACACATAAACTGTAGCACTGACTCCGCAAACGCTTCGAACACGACCACTACCACATATATTACAGTGCATATCATATTCTAAGCATTTTCAACGTAAAGATAAAAATACACGGGGTAAATAAACCTTTTACCGCGCATTTACACATTAGGAAAACGTTTTATTTAGGAAACACTAGAATAGAATTGAAGGCATTGGCACCATAATGAGCTTAGAAGCACCTAGATATCTTAGATTAGGTGGGAAGCATTACTAGGTAAAAGATCGCGCTACTTCAAAAAAGAACGGCACGTTGTCTTTCAGGAGGTGACGGGCAAGGAGACGCGACACTTCTAAAGTTGTTTACAGGCTCCCCAGAGGGACTGTTCTACAACTTTACTTCGAAGAATGCCGTAAGTCTATTACATGGGGACTACTGAATCCAATTCAGACATGCGGGAGATATTGAGTGATAAGTGGGAATTCGGGGTTACGTAGCAATTTTACTGTATCCAAGGCGGCGTGTTAGAATAAAACCAATTATGTTACCACGTACGTGCTTTTTAATATTATTGCTCTACCGTGGTGCCGAAATTAACTTTGGTACCATTTTGAGCAAAAGAGTAGATAAAGCAATGTCGTTCTCTTTGCTCATATTGGTACCATTAAAGGGACGGAAACCTTGCTCTTACATATAGTTAACAATGCGGATCCTAGCCTTCCTACGCGAGCGCACTTCTGCGGAAGGTTCTCAAACTGCGCTCATGCAGCATTCCAGCAACGTGGCAATCCAGAAACAGAAACAATCACCGAAATGTGGGATTCATAAATAAAAAGTTGCGGTTAAGAGTAGAAACGTCTAGCAGTATTGCTCCAGTGACACAAAGGCGTTTGAAAGAAGACTTTTTCCCGAATCTCATCACGTACCTTCATGAACGCTATAGTGGGGATGAGTTAGGTAATTACAAAGCTAGAGTCCCACATAAGCCACAGTGCTCTCCAATATATTCTGTACCTGCTGTCAGAAGAATAACGTTTCTCTAGTGACTGTTTGAGGTGTAATTGGGTTGTTTGCCTTGGCCACATCTGCGGCAGTTTAGCAAGATGCGCGCAGTTATGACTTGTAAGAAAAAACTTGAACCGAAACGAAGGTAGTGTTCCCAGGATGGGAGCGGGGAAACAGAATATTTTTGTTCGTTTAATTTGTGTCTTTACTTCAGAGGTGATTGTATGTCAAGGCAATATAGCAGGCTGGCCGGGCTCTCCGGTCGACGAATAGCGTTCTATAGCACATCCACTTGGCGCACCGCAGCTTTTTAAATTACGTATATATTTGGCAAACAATTTTGTATTCACAAGACGAGCACTGGAAGTTATTAAAGTTACTTCTGCTTTGTTTGTGCAGGTAAGCCCCCGTGTTTGCTTGCGAAGCCTAAGCCCTCAGTTTTCGCCACGGCACGCGACGACGATTTGCAGCGTGGGCGTTCATAATTGTTTTCGTATTGAGGGTCCTGTATAGGTTATCCTTGCATTACTCTCCCATGAAGGGTAACTGTGCACACGGTTTGTCGTTTTTCTTAGAGAAACGACTGGACTGATTAGGTTGTACTTTACCGTTAAACTGCGCCATGGATGCTCTTTTTGATGATCACCGTGGACACCAATTCGGCGAACCGGTCAGGTGGAATAGTGCTATCTCCTTCTGCATGGCTTCCGCTGGGACAACTAAGTGGAAATTGGACGTACCAAATTCTTCCTCTTCTCCATCCAACGCACACTTCTCTGCGTCGTTTTGTCGTAAACAATTACTCGACAGTATTAGAGAGCTACCCGTATTTGTCTCGAATCAAAGACAGGCGAACGAAGGTTGAAGGAGGCTAACGGCAAATATTTGCCGTCCACATTACCACACTTAACCCGAGGGCTTCAAGATTGTCTCCAAATATTTTTTTCTCACAATTCCCGGATGAAACATATTCACTCCCGTCGACCTCACATAGGACGCGATACTTACATGCATAAAAATATAATATTGTAATTGCGTCTTCCAGTGCTTGATTGTGGCAAACACAATCAGCGAGCCTTTCGTTACCTGGCTAGCTGGATGGTTTCCAGGAACGCAGTTCCTCAATTACCTCCTCCCGCATCGCCGAAGGAGCCTTTTGTAAACGAAGTGCTGACAAGTTTCCGTTGTAATCTTTGTTGTGAGCTATACATTTAAATTTTTTGCGAGATTCTACGT
The DNA here is from genome assembly GCA_013339765.2 of Haemaphysalis longicornis. Classification (NCBI taxonomy): domain Eukaryota; kingdom Metazoa; phylum Arthropoda; class Arachnida; order Ixodida; family Ixodidae; genus Haemaphysalis; species Haemaphysalis longicornis. The sequence continues at coordinate 51,695,664 of CM023455.1, forward strand.
CCGGATGCACCCCGCTGAACTTTTGTTGACACCTCTAGCCCCACCTTTCTCTTCATATTATTCTTAACGCCCTTTTCTGCGCAAAGCTCGTTCAATGCTGGCGTGTCAGTGCTTTGCGAATGATTTACTTTGAAGGCTTCCTGCCTTTTATATTCTTCCTCTGTGCTCTAGGTGACGGATTTCCGGCCCGAACGCTGCTAAAAATATGTGAGGTACTTTTTGTTCGGAAGCCTATCTAAGTCCGTTGAATTTTTTATCCATCTGAGCGGGGTTTATGAGGGCTAATTCACGTCGAAAAACGGTTGATTTCTTCCTGGCATTGAATTATTCACCTATAATTAAATATTCATTAGTCGATTTATCCCTCTGTTTAGGGGTAATCTTTGATTATGCTTGACCATCTCATGAGTAGATGATTGGCGTGGTCCTCCAGGTAATAGATTGTGCTAGAAACTGTATGCAACCCCCTCCTTTCCTGTGTACACTAATCAAGTCCGGCCGAAATCATTTTGTTCGAAATGTAAATATTTGTGCACATGCGGGAATTCCCTCCGCTTGCACATAACGTCTTTCTTTGGCAGCAGGATCATGACTGATGACATGATCATGACTAATGTCTGGGTGACTGCTTTTTTTGAAGATATAGAGATGTATATGCACATCCGGTAAAGTCTTTCCAGAAAACACATAGCGTCACTCGCTGGTAACCGGTCTATGGGCGAAGGCATGCCGCCAGCCCTCGCCGGTTTCAAGTGAGTTCTTCACGGGTGTAGCAGCATGGTCGTAGATTCTTCACCCAATTCTGCGATAAGCTGGCTGTACCAAAGCTGTAACTGTTTGTGTGATTCAACTGGCTTTTAAGGAGTGGCGCGCGAGCAACTCGAGCGTCAAGAGTGGAAGAATCACATGGTACGAATAGCTGTACATCACCGGATAGTTAACCGGCTCGAGGCATGTGCTCAACAAGCTGAAATTACAACATTTTAGGAGCCCACACGCCACCTATGCGAAATCCTATACTTTTACTGCTTTTTTCTGTTTATACAATGCAGGTTTTTTGGGTTTCGTTTCGGAAATCTTTCCAGAAAACACATAGCTCCACTTTTTGAAGGTCATGGGCTATGCATGCCGCCGCCTCGGATTCTGGGTGGGGTTTTTCCGCGAGTGCAAATGGTCGTTGTTCTTAAATTCTGCGATAACTGGCGGGTACCAAGCTGTAACTGTTTGTGTGATTCAACTGGCTTTACGAATTGGCGCGCGAGAAACTCGAGCGTCCAAGTGCCTGCACATGGTACGAATAGGAGTACACACCGGATAGTTAACCAGTCGAGGCATGTGTCAACGGCCTGAAATTACAACTTTTAAAGGGTATCCCACCGCCCCTAGCGAAATCCTGTACTTTTACCTTTTTTCTGTTTATCAAACTGCAGGTTTTTTGGGTTTCTTTGTGGGAGTAGCGCGCTTTAAAGATTGACCGCAAAAGTCCCACATTTTGAGACATGCTTCCTCAAAAGATCCTGCATTCTGGGTGAGGGCGGTCCGCAATGAATAATTTACATGTTTTGTTATTTTGTTTTACTGTGTATTGACAAACATGCATGAGACATCGCTACCAGCGTAGTCCCCAAAACTAACAAGGATGGACTGTCTTTATTCCTTCGTTGGGCCTGTCCTTTTGGTTTGACTTTGATTAGACTTCGAGGTAAGTTGGATAATTTTCGTTCATTGGTATCTTCGGGTGGATGGATATTCAGCCTTAACTGGATCTTCTGAATTAGCAGACGTTGCGAATGGCAGGATAGTTAAGCTTGGTGGGAGGTTATGTATGGCTTGACATGGCTGGTAATTGATGTGACCGAATTGATCTGGTGCGGCGGACAATTTTTCGCACAAAAGCGCATCATACTTGGCTTACTTGCCATTACAATTTGATGCTGAACTTTTAAACACCGCGCACGACGCACAGCTGTTGCACGACAAAACGTGTTACTCTAGTTTGTACAAAAATATGCATGGTTCAGCAAAGTAACCGCTTCACAAATGAACGGTGAAAAAAAGTAGCAAACACGTCTAAGCAGTCCGCGGTATGTAGTTATTGCGGCAGCATTAGGTACACGCTTTTAAATTGTCCTGTCCTTATTGTCGTCTTCATTTTCACTTTTTGTTGTTTTTCACTTCTGATTGTTTCTTCCGATTGACAAAAGTGGAGGGTATATTGCTCGCCCTTTAATTGAAATCTTGAATTTGCGACGCCAAAACTACTAATGCAGGCGGCAGTACATGCCTATACGACGCATGTGTTGGTCAGAAGGAAAAACTAATTGATTGGTTCATACGTATATCATTATTCAGAGAGAGTCCCCGACTCGTGCTCGTGCTGAAGCTGCGTGAACGTCTAGCATCCTTAAAAAAGCTCTTGTTGAAATTGAATACAGACAAAACTTGTTCAGTAGGTGTTTGTTTGAACTACAATCATCTTTGCATGGCACCTCGTGACAAAAGTTCCATTTCGGCCTTTTGATATACAACCTATTCAGTCGCTTGAACAGTTGAACAGCGACGCGGTTGTTTTTTTCTGTTCATTTGAAGAAAGTTGTGCAGCAAACGTGGCTGCAACGGCCGGGCGTTGCAGAAACGTTACATTGCAGCTAAGCGTAAACAGAGATCGGAGGAGAGAAGACTTCGAGTGCTGTAGTACGTAAGACAGCTGTTCTACGTTGCCCTGGTGGCTTCCCGTGTGCCTCAGTGAAGTAGGCGATAAATTTTCTGCCTCGTTATTGCAATGGGTTTATGTTGCATTCGACACTGGAAAGCCGCCGTTTATTCACAGTTGACCATCAAGTTCACTCTTCCCGGAACATGGCTTTCGAACAGAACGAAGCCACCAGCAAAAATAAAACATAAAAGCACAAAACGACCGCGTGTGCAGTATCCTTCTTGGCCCGCTATGGGATGTCGTAAGTCTGTCTGTTCTTCTTGTCAGCTGTCTGATGACATCGCGCTGTTAAGCGGAATAGAAACTGGGTGGATGGAACCACCTCTGCCGTACTGCCAGTTTCAGGTACGGTGCAAAACGGTCGAACCCCGCAAGAAGGCGATCAGGCTAAAGCGCTGGAGGAGCCATGTAAGCAACCGCTCGGGACACGTAAGCAACCGTAAGTGTTCCGAAGAATAGTTGCGGGAAACAATAAAAAACTGAGCCGTAGGTTTTTGTACGCTTCACAAAAGTGAGCACACTATCACTGTGCCGTGGCTAGGCACCGTGATCGTTTCAGTATGCGTTGACTTAGAAGATGGCGCCGACTTTCCAGCCAAGGTATTTGCGATGTTTTCTTCGCTTTTCGAGCACTCTGACGCAGCTGTGATAAATACAAATGCCCCAGAAACTGACGGAGAACACAGACGCTTAGATAGATAGCCGAATGGGTAAGGCATTCGAAATGTGATCGCAAGGCGTGGGTTATGTCCCCACTCGGGACGTGTGATTTTCTTCACTTTCTCTCGTACATAAAATAGAATAAGTGCAAAAAGGGCAACCGTTCTAGAGAAAGTGTAAACATTCCCCTTTATCGCCCTCGGTGTTTTGTAGGGTGTCGGTGATTTTTTCTGTATTTCTTCGAAGAAGTCGTCATTCTTTACCATATTATTCTTTATATATATATATATATATATATATATATATTTATATATTATATATATATATATATATATTCAAAAGAAAGGTTCGACGCAAGTCTCAAAAAACAAACAAACATGTTTACTAACGTTTCGACTGGTGGCCCAGTCTTCATCGGAGTCGAAACTTAGTAAACATGTTTGTTTTGTTTTTGGACTTGCGTTGGACTCTACTTTTTTATATTTTTTCTGGTCCATTGGAAACTTCTTTTGTTCGCCCGTATACATATAAATATATATAGTATATATATATAATATATATATGATATATAATAAAACATATATGTATAACCCACAACCTCCGCATAACGCGTGCGGTGCTCTACCATTGAGCTAGTTCCGCGGCGACTCCTCTCTCGACTATACCGCGGGGTTTTGTATTTACGACTGCTCAGAGCCCGGTCAACTAGCGCCGCCCCTCGACCACCGCGGGAAGACGTAGAACGTTTTCCCAGCGGCCGCACGTAAGACGTGGTCGGAAGTCGGGGATAGCCAAAGGCATTTCAGACTGCTGAAACCAGAACCCTCGTAATGCATTTTGTAGAACAGAGACGTACGGGACGAGGTATTCCGTAAGGACACATATCAAAGTTGCAGTCCTTATTGCCAGTGCTGTTTGGCGTTTTAACCGTGTTTTATAGTGCCGAATAAGGTATGATTGCCTTTTTTTGCAGGAATAAACAATTGATAATTTAAGTCGAGAAAAAATGCGCCGTTTTTTCCGGAAGCGGGAATCGAACCCACAACCTCCGCATAAGCGTGCGGTGCTCTACCATTGAGCTAGTTCCGCGGCGACTCCTCTCTCGACTATACCGCGGGGTTTTGTATTTACGACTGCTCAGAGCCCGGTCAACTGAAATGCCTTTGGCTATCCGCGACTTCCGACCACGTCTTACGTGCGGCCGCTGGAAAAGACGTTCTACGTCTTCCCGCGGTGGTCGAGGGGCGGCGCTAGTTGACCGGGCTCTGAGCAGTCGTAAATACAAAACCCCGCGGTATAGTCGAGAGAGGAGTCGCCGCGGAACTAGCTCAATGGTAGAGCACCGCACGCGTTATGCGGAGGTTGTGGGTTTGATTCCCGCTTCCGGAAAAAACGGCGCATTTTTCTCGACTTGAATTATCAAATATTTATTCCTGAAAAAATGCAATCATACATCGTTCGCCACTATAAAACACGGTTAAAACGCCAAACAGCACTGGCAATAAGGACTGCAACTTTGATATATGTCCTTACGGAATCCCTCGTCCCGTACGTCTCTGTTCTACAAAATGCATTACGAGGGTTCTGGCTTCAGCAGTCTGAAATGCCTTTGGCTATCCCCGACTTCCGACCACGTCTTACGTGCGGCCGCTGGGAAAAGACGTTCTACGTCTTCCCGCGGTGGTCGAGGGGCGGCGCTAGTTGATCGGGCTCTGAGCAGTCGTAAATACAAAACCCCGCGGTATAGTCGAGAGAGGAGTCGCCGCGGAACTAGCTCAATGGTAGAGCACCGCCGCGTTATGCGGAGGTTGTGGTTGATTCCCGCTTCCGGAAAAAACGGCGCATTTTTTCTCGACTTGAATTATCAACTATTTATTGCTGCAAAAAAAATGGCAATCATACCTCTTGGCACTATAAAACACGTTAAAATCGCCAAACAGCACTGGCAATAACTGAACTATATGATATATATAATATATATATATATATCTTAATATATATATATATATATATATTATAATATATATAATAACATATATGTTCTATTATATATATATATAATCTATATATATTTATATTCATTTTTCTCTCTATATTATTTCTTATATATCTTTTACATATAATTATTACATATATATATATTTCCCTAACTCCTTAACTGGAGGAAGCCAGCCGACCGACGCCCTTCAAGTAACCTAGTTCTCACTCACTCCGCATCTGTGCCGAATGTTTCTGGCACACTTCAAAGCATCGCAACATATTAAGTCAAAGTCCTCGACTACCATCTATATTTTCCGAACAACCACGTGTTGTCTACAGGTGAAACAAAAACCTGCGCGACATTCTGACATCTTCGAGGCTCAGCCATTCGCCAGTGACCAGTTGTGGGCCGTGCAACAAGCCCCGTTGTCAGGTATGCCCCCACATGACGAGAACAAAACAGCCTCTAGCACCGCCTCGCACTTCTCTGTAAACCTGAAGGGAAATTTTACCTGTGACAGCGCCAACGTAGTTCTCCTGCTCAAGTGCAATACCTGCCAGCTGCAATATATTGGCCAGACAGCGAACGCCTTTAGATTAAGGTTCAACAATCATAGGGCACACGCCAAGTCTCTTCCTAACCTTCCTTTGTCCCGTCACGTCGGAATCTCGGGTCATTCATTTGAAGGTAACAGTTGAAGTCGGAATTTGAAGGTAACAATCATTGGACCCAATTTCAACAGCAACCACGCACGCGAAGTTCGCGAATCATATCTCATATTTAAGTTCAAAACCGCATCATCTGGGTTGAACGAAGGCGTGGGCGCGCTGACATGTTTGCCAAGTAATTACTCGCCTGTCTTCCATTCGCTTCTTGCGTGACTAATTCTCTTTTTAGGCATACCAGCTCCGGCTTCATCCCTCCAGGTTCATTCACTTATCCCCTTAGCGCCGTCTTAGCCACTTAGAGCCTGCTTCACGTGACACATTCCTAAGACGAAAAGCGCGGGCGTGCTGACGCGTGTTATCCCGGTTCCTTATCTCGTTCTGCCTCCTTTATTTCTTTCCCTTCACCACCACCCCCCACCCCGCTTCTTCTGTTGACACATTCCTAAGCCTGACACATTCGTAAGACGAAAAGCGAGAGCGTGCTGACGCGCGTTCCCCAGTTCTTATCTCGTTCTGCCGCCTTTTTTTATTTCTCTTCCCCCTCCCCTCCTGCTTCTTCTGTTAATCCCTATGAGGATGGGCGCCAATTTATCTCCTTCCTAGACGTCGCTTTGCATTTTTCTTTTCTCTTGGTGTTTTCCCACCTGCCAATAATTACTACTAAACAGGCCGCATTGTAGCGCACCTTTTCTCCCATAAAAGAGGGAGGGCAGTGCATTCCCTCTCATGTGTACGTCTTCCGTTTTTTCTTGTTTTGCTGAATGATGACGTATGATTTCTCTTAAAGAGGGCGCACTGTAGCGCAACTTCCTCTCTCTACACGCACCTACAAAAGCGTGCTGTAGTGTACTGTAAATGTTACTCCGCTGAAGACTGGACCTCCAGTCGAAACGTTAGTAAACATGTTTGTTTTTGTTTTTTGAGACGTGCGTCGGACTCTACTTTTTGATATTTCGTCTGGACCACTCGAAACTTCTCACTTCTCTTCTTCGACCGTATAATATATATATATATATATATATATATATATATATTTTACGCGCTGTTTAGCGCTTACTCGTACTCCGAAAGCCTGTCTTCCACATGCGATCATGCTTCATCATCGTCATCGGTGGGCTATCATCATCAACGCCCGTTTTGGCGGTTCTCTGGGGCTCGCTCCCTGTCACGTAGAACAAGGCTCGCCTAATAAAGACGTTCCCCAAGACATGAGCTGGTTAGCGCTTACCGATACTCGTTAGCCTGTCTTACATGATATGCTATATATCATAGATATAATATATATCATATATTTATGTTTTGTTTTATACATATCATATAATACTTATATATCCTATCATAATATATCTATATATCGATAATAAGGCTGGAGGTAAAGAAAACCTCGGAAAGCAAATGGGAGGATATAGTAGGTCATAGAAAGAAATAAAGAATTTGGAAAGAAAGAAAGAGGAGAAAAAAAATGCCCTCCAGGTGGGTTCCGAGCCCACGACCTCCAGAACACCTTCGTGCTGTTCGTGCCGCGCCCAACACAGATACTGGCGAACGAAATGTTTTGAAGATTTGAGAATTTGGCAGACGAACGCAAAAGAAGATCTAGCAACACATTGCCCAAGTCAAGCACAACGTTGGAAATCTTTGTGACTCACTCGACCCTCGTAAGCCTTTGGCAAAGATATGGAAAACTGTGCAAAGCACTAATGACTCCCCTACACTGCGCTCCCACTTCAAGGCTCTAGTTATTCCCCAGAACCGCCGATATCTATAAGCGGCCGAAGAGGACTTATGCTTGAGGACAGCCAGTGGCGCAGGCCCTTCTGGATATTGCTCGCCAGTGACATACCTGCATCGCGGGATTCAAGAATGGACGTCATTTTGCATGGAAGAACTGGAGGCGGCATTGGCTGCATGCTAGCGGTCTTTGTTTCCTGGGCCTCATGGTCACACATGCTGCTATCTGTTAATTTGGCAAGGATTCCCGACAAGCCTTCTTGGAATTTTTCAACGAGCTATGGTGCGATGGTTCCGTTACTCTAAAATGGAAGTCCTGCCGCTCGTTCCGCTTCTAAAGCAAAGAAAATCTATTTTAGATGCAATGGCCTACCGACCAATTGCGCCAGCGAGTTGCGTTGGAAAGCTGCTAGAGCAAAGCAATCTTGCACGTTTGGCGTGGGTCCCGGAGAATTACAATACCTAGACTGAAGCCGTGGGTGGATTCTGTCGTGGGCGCTCATCCATTGACTGTGTTATTGATTTGGTGACTTGTGGTGCAGCGGAAAAGCGTGAAGCGCTTATGTGTTGCGTTATTTTTCAAAGTTACAGGGGCCTATGACAACGTTGAGGACGATGCGATTACTTAAGTACTACAGGCTGTGCGGCTCGGTGGCCGGGTCTTCCAGTGAATACCAAACTACCTCACGGGGAGATTATTCTTTCTAATGACTGCAGATGGACTGACATCAGCTCACGATACCTACCACGGTGTTTACCAAGGAGGCGTCTGAGAGCCCTACACGGTACAACCTTACCCTAATTGTCCTGACATCCTGCCTTCCAAGGACGGTTCACGTGTCGATATGCCGGCGATTGATGTGTTTGGGCAGATGGCATGACCGGTCGGCATGTGCTGCGCCCCACTGGGTAAATTCCGCAAACTTGACGACCTCCTTATCTACGCGGAGAAGGGTTGGAAGTATCCAGCAGCAAATAAGCATTGCTTGTCTTTACAAGAAAGCATATGTATGCATACCCTTTGTATATGAATCGTGAAAGGGTGTGCTATGTGAGAAATCACAAGTTTCTCGGCATAGTTGTCGACACAGGCCTTTCTTGGAGCGCACACGTAAATGTTATAAAGATGAGGCTCTCTGCAGTGCCACACACGCTCAAACTCATCTGTGGCATAACGTGGGGAACGCCAAGGAAGTTGATATTACTGCTGTACAACGCACTGTTCTTGGGCTGTCTGCGGTACAGTGCTTCTGCCCTTTCTGGAGCGTGCCGCACAACTACTCGGTCACTTCAGGGTATACAAGCTCAGGCCCTGCAAACCCGTCTTGGCCTACCACGGCGTACGTCCACAGTAGCAACCATTGCCTTCACTCGGAATCACCCTTTTGGCAACCTTTGTGGAAGTTGAAATACTTAGGACACATATCAGGCACCTCACCAGCCTGCCTGATCATCACCTCTCGGGTAAACCGGCCACCCGTCCCCAGGCCTCGTTCGCAATGATAGTAGCTGCCCACAACAGCAGGATACCATCGAACTATACGAAGGTGATGCCACCGCTCCTTCCGTTGTGGGGTGTAATTCAGCCCCGAGTGTGCCTAGATATACCAGGAGTAAATAAAAAAAACGCGATCTTCAAATACCGGCCCTGCAGCACCTAACTTTGACGTATTGCACGAGACATACACTGACGTAACCCTTATATAGGGCAATCGCTCGGTAACATCGACGGGTTCTCCCGACGCTGTCATTATACCACCACTGCCACTGTCCAGAACACTCAAGAAAGCAAATCCTAAAAACTCTATGGCTACAGAACTTACGGCCATCCGTAGCGCGCTTCGCACCATCGAGCGAAGTACATGCCGGAGATGGGCTATCTTCTGTGATTTCAAGTTTGCACTTCAGTCACTCCAGTCAGACCTTTGCCGGCAAACACAGAAACAGCAACTGACAGAAATAAGAACGGTGTACGACCGTACTGCCAGGCGGGTCCCAATGACCATTCGGCGTGAAGCATTCCGTTTCGTCCAGGCCTTCCTCGAAGAGACAAACCTCATACAACGGCTGTTGCCCAATGACTGCTTGCCAGCCTTACGCACATCATATCTCTTTCTTTCTCGCTCTTCCTCTTTTTCTGTTCCAATTTGTTCTCAACTACCCCCATTCATTCCCCTTCTTGACTGGGTTGTATGCTGCTGAACTCTAAAATTAGTTCGAAATAACCCAGCCCAGTTTTCCACTGACTGCATCAATGAAGCACACACGCGCGCGCGCGCGCACGCGCGCACACGCACGCACGCACACACACACACACACACACACACACACACACACACAACACACACACACACACACCACACGCACGCACGCACGCACGCACGCACGCACACACGCACAGACCACACACACACACACACACATACACACACACACGTCACCCTGCAGTGGTTTCCCAGTCACTGCGGCATTTTCGGCAACGAAAGTGCGGACGCTGCCGCCCGGTTGGCGCATCAAACAGCAACGACTGTACTCGTGCCATTGTTTAGGATGGACGCAGCTAGGGCCCTCAGCATACTTGGCCGGGAGAAACAATATCTCATTGGCCAACAAATGAACTCACATGTTCATGTAATGGTGCCCATGACCCGCTCCTGAAACATCCCCTTCTACTAAGCCTCCTACGGCCTGACGCAACTCTTCTTTCGTGTCTCTGTCTGGGGGTGGCATTCACAAATGCCTACTCATGCCTAAAAGGATTGGTAGCAAGTGACGAGTGCGAATAGTGCGGAACGCCGTAGACGACAAGCCACGTTTTGTACGACTGCCCACGCTACTCGCCTGAAAGAAAGAAGCTGTCGTGAACAATGAGGAACCTAGACTCTCGGCAGCCATTTACGGTGGAGTATATTCTGTGTCGCTGAGCTTCTCTGTCATCCACTCCGAAGACGATTAAAGATCTACTACGCGTTCTAGGATCGACGAACGTAAACACTAGGCTATAGACTGAAAGCCTTCAGTGGCAATCACTGAACTTGAACGTTTAGTGCTTCAGCGCTGGTCATACCTGCCTGTTCGATTTTTTTTATTCCTTTCTTTCTTTTTGCCCTTGTTCCCTTTCCCCCGTTTTGGATAGCAAACTAGGCTCTAGCCAGGTTAAATTTCCTTCCTCCCATCTAAATCTTTCCTTCCTTCCATAGATAACAAGTAAAAAAATTCACAGCATATCCACGGGGTGAATGATGATGAGTGTGCGAAGCTCCTGAGGGGAAATCATCGGTGAAACCGTGACTCTTCAGTAAAAGTTCGCCCACTACATCTGTGTCCGAACGTAACGTCTAGAAAGTCTCGCTTAAACCGCGCGTCGGCACCTTGCAGCTGAGCTCGCCTGATGCGTTTTGCAGACGCCTCACGAGCTCTCACTCCATCGGGGTCTGCCTGCCGATACGCGCGCTTTCTCGCCGCTTCCCGTTCTCTGAAGTTTTGGAGATCCTCTTCGCGCCACAGCCGTGCCGCTTCGCGTACGGCAGGGTCCTTGCGCCGTTGCCGTGACGCTTGGGCCTCTCGTTCTCGAACGCTGGGCTCTTGGCGGC